>CAWUFW010018315.1:0-226411 GCA_963921515.1 Calotriton arnoldi
GTTTTTCAGTGAATATATATATATATCAAAGCTCCAAGGTTCCCACCTGTTGGAGACGACACTCTGACATCCACTGCAGCAACCTTCATAAGGTAAAAGCCGGAACGGCGGGCGGATCCAGTTAACAGCATGCCTGTCGATTCACGCCTGACTCGTTTCGTGCTCATTGCACTCTTCAGAGGCGCGAGAGTAATTTTGGCATAAAGACGACACCTCCACTTAATAATATGAGCCCTCAATGGGCGACTCAAATGAGTCCGCGTTGGTTTGTGGGTCTTGTAGTGTGTGTCTTAGTTATGTGCCACTGTCTGGTTACAAGCCCCCCAATAGGCCTCTACTAGCACATCCTGCTTGTCAATCCTCCATGGATGCCTCCACAATAAGACTCCATGATTCGGTGCTCTGTGGCCCCAAATTTCCGGGTGGTGTATCTCCTGTGGCTGGGAGGCCGCGTATGTATCAAAGCTCCAAGGTTCCCACCTGTTGGAGACATACTCTGACATCCACTGCAGCAACCTTCATGAGGTAAAAGCCGGAACGGCGGGTGGATCCAGTTTACAGCATGCCTGTCGATTCACGCCTGATGCGTTTCGTGCTCATTGCACTCTTCAGAGGCGCGACAGTCATTTTGGCATAAAGACCACACCTCCCACTTAATAATATGAGCCCTCCAATGGGCGACTCAAATGAGTCCGCGTTGGTTTGTGGGCCTTGTAGTGTGTGTCTTAGTTATGTGCCACTGTCTGGTTACAAGCCCCCCAATGGGCCTCCACTCGCACATTCGGCTTTTCAATCCTCCATGGATGCCTCCACAATAAGACTCCATGATTCAGAGCTCCGTGGCCCCAAATTTCTGGGTGGTGCATCTCCCGCGGCTGGGAGGCCGCGTATGTATCAAAGCTCCAAGGTTCCCACCTGTTGGAGACGCACTCTGACATCCACTGCAGCAACCTTCATGAGGTAAAAGCCGGAACGGCGGGCAGATCCAGTTTACAGCATGCCTGTCGATGCACGCCTGACGCGTTTCGTGCTCATTGCACTCTTCAGAGGCGCGACAATCATTTTGGCATAAAGACCACACCTCCCACTTAATAATATGAGCCCTCCAATGGGCGACTCAAATGAGTCTGCGTTGGTTTGTGGGTCTTGTAGTGTGTGTCTTAGTTATGTGCCACTGTCTGGTTACAAGCCCCCCAATTGGCCTCCACTCGCACATCCGGCTTGTCAATTCTCCATGGATGCCTCCACAATAAGACTCCGTGATTTGGAGCTCCGTGGCCCCAAATTTCCGGGTGGGGCATCTCCGGCGGCTGGAAGGCCGCGTATGTATCAAAGCTCCAAGGTTCCCACCTGTTGGAGATGCACTCTGACATCCACTGCAGCAACCTTTATAAGGTAAAAACCGGAACGGCGGGCAGATCCAGTTTACAGCATGCCTGTCGATTCACGCCTGACGCGTTTCGTGCTCATTGCACTCTTCAGAGGCGCAACAGTTGTTATGGCATAAAGACCACACCTCCCGCTTAATAATACGAGCCCTCAATGGGCGACTCAAATGAGTCCGCGTTGGTTTGTGGGTCTTGTAGTGTGTGTCTTAGTAATGTGCCACTGTCTGGTTACAAGCCCCCCAATGGGCCTCCACTCGCACATCCGGCTTGTCAATCCTCCATGGATGCCTCCATAATAAGACTCTGTGATTCGGAGCTCCGTGGCCCCAAATTTCAGGGTGGTCTATCTCCCGCGGCTGGGAGGCCGCGTATGTATCAAAGCTCCAATGTTCCCACCTGTTGGAGACGCACTCTGACATCCACTGCAGCAACCTTCATGAGGTGAAAGCCGGAACAGCGGGCAGATCCAGTTTACAGCATGCCTGTCGATTCACGCCTGATGTGTTTCGTGCTCATTGCACTCTTCAGAGGCGCGACAGTCATTTTGGCATAAAGACCACACCTCCCACTTAATAATATGAGCCCGCCAATGGGCGACTCAAATGAGTCCGCGTTGGTTTGTGGGTCTTGTAGTGTGTGTCTTAGTTATGTGCCACTGTCTGGTTACAAGCCCCCCAATGGGCCTCCACTCGCACATCCGGCTTGTCAATCCTCCATGGATGCCTCCACAATAAGACTCCATGATTCGGAGCTCCGTGGCCCCAAATTTCTGGGTGGTGCATCTCCTGCGGCTGGGTGGCCGCGTATGTATCAAAGCTCCAAGGTTCCCACCTGTTGGAGACACACTCTGACATCCACTGCAGCAACCTTCATGAGGTAAAAGCCGGAACCTCGGGCGGATCCAGTTTACAGCATGCCTGTCGATTCACGCCTGATGTGTTTCGTGCTCATTGAACTCTTCAGAGGCACAACAGTCATTTTGGCATAAGGACCCAGCCACGGGAGATGCACCACCCGGAAATTTGGGACCACGGAGCTCCGAATCACGGAGTCTTATTGTGGAGGCATCCATGGAGGATTGACAAGCCGGATGTGCGGTTGGAGGCCCATTGGTGGGCTTGTAACGTTTCAGACAGCGGCACATAACTAAGATACACACTACAAGACCCACAAACCAACGCGGACTCATTTGAGTCGCCCATTGGAGGGCTCATATTATTAAGTGGGAGGTGTGGCATTTATGCCAAAATGACTGTCGTGCCTCTGAAGAGTGCAATGAGCATGAAACGCGTCAGGCGTGAATCGACAGGCATGCTGTAAACTGACTCCGCCCGCCGATCCGGCTTTTACCTCATGAAGGTTGCTGCAGTGGATGTCAGAGTGCGTCTCCAACAGGTGGGAACCATGGAGCTTTGATATATATATATATATATATATATATATTGCTGCAGACTTCACCTGTAGTATTCCCAGTCTTCCAAGGGGAACAAACGAATGCGGACCCGTACTTGTTGGTGCAAAGAATACTTATTGGAGCCCTTACACCACCGCCATGATGTGTTTCGGCCTGAAGAGGCCTTGATCACATATATATAATAATTACCTACTGGCGGTCGCCAGTAGGTAGTTATAGTTAGGACCTTGTTTCTATTCAAAAAGCGTTTCTTCTTTTGCCAATATCTTTGGCGCCAGTTGACGAATCTTCGCGAAATTTTCAAAACTAATGGGGCAGATCGGTCAGCTCCTGTGTTGAAAGTTTCGGGGTGATTCGTCAAGTGGGGCCCGAGAAAAAGGGGGGTCCCAAAGCACGTTTTCCCCATGTTAATTTCCATAGGAATTTTGAAACAGGTTACAGCCCGAACTGCTGAACGGAATTACACCAAATTTGGCAAAAAGGTAGGTCTTGGTCTAGAAAGCGTGCTTTTTTTAAAATGGTGTAAATCCGTTCAGTAGTTTCTAAGAAATTCAAAAATAAAAAAATATCGATATCTGGGCGGAGCCTAACCACACATCTCATCGTGAGATCTGATTGGCTGTCAGCACTTCATCCTGGAATTGCTGGCAGCCATCTTGGGACCAATATACATGATAGCACCCCATTGAAATGCATTGTAGTGAATAGAAGGTTTTGAGGGTCACCAAAAGGAGAACTATAAAGGGTGATAACAGACTTTAGTTACATTAGAATTCATTTGTTGATGGTACCATACTAATTTTAGGAATTGTGGTGTGTTCTAAGGTGATTTTACCCTGTGAAAACCCTTCTGCTGGGATATCATGAATCATGTTTGAGAGAAAACTATTTTCTCATGCTTGTCCCATAGAGGTTTGGAAGGTGCTCCAGAAGCTAAAATGAGAGCATATTTTCTGTAAATTCACATTATCTTTCTCAGTCATGTGAGAATGAAGTCTGACATTCTCAGTAAAACATGTACATCCAACAAGGGCAGAGACTGTCAGTTGATTCCTTTGTGTTCTACTGCAGCTTCCCAGAGTGTTCTAAAGAACAACTAGAGCGCTAACAGTCTTACTTATGACAAAATGTATGGCACACCTGAAGCCATCTTGATTGGAATAAACTGGTAACACTTAAAACATTTAATTTAAAAAGGAACAAAATGAGGGGGTTCATTTTGTCATAGAAATTATGGTTAGTGCTGTAGAAAGAAAAATTAGGACATGTTTTAAGTGAGATCTCAAATATCTTCCTGTTATACTTCAACAGGAGCAGCCTGTCAGTTGATTCCTTTGTGTTCTACTGCAGCTTCCCAGAGTGTTCTAAAGAACAACTAGAGCGCTAACAGTCTTACTTATGACAAAATTATGGCACACCTGAAGCCATCTTGATTGGAATAAACTGGTAACACTTAAAACATTTAATTTAAAAAGGAACAAAATGAGGGGTTCATTTTGCCATAGAAATTATGGTTAGTGCTGCAGAAAGAAAAATTAGGGCACATTTTGAGTGACTTCTCAAATCCTCTTCTATTTCATTAAAAAATTCTGACATGCAGACTGAAACATGCACTTTCAATACCAGCAGCAGACTTCCAGTTAACTCCCTGGTGAGCAGTAGCTTTACTACAGTGATCTAATGAGCAACTAGAGTGCTAACATTCTGAATTTATGGCAAATGTGTGACACATCTGAATGTCTTCTTGATGGATTCAAAGTAAAAAACTGAAAGCATTTCCTACTGACGAGACTGTAGTAAATGAGGAAATTAGGAAACTTCATAACAAATAAGTCTCCCAAGATGGCCACCGGAGAAAAAAGAGCCCAAATGTAGCACAAATATCACCCAGATGTAGCCCACATATAGCCCAATGACAGTAGTGTGCAAAACACTTTTTATTTTTGTTTTTTGCAGTTTTATATAGTGCAGACTGGTCAGGTATTGGAGCGTTGCATCTTACTTGGACCCCTTATTGCGTATTTTGCACAAAGTACTTGAGATTGATCTTGCGAAACATTGAACTTTACTATTCTGTTAACCTGAAGTTGCTCTGAGCTGGGCTTTGTAACACCCGTTTTTACATACTGGTTTTAATTAATTCTCATTGTATTGTATTAAGAAAGAGGATTTACTGTTTTTATGTACACTTTTATGATCTATGTTTCTAAATCAGATCGAAAAATGTTTATTGAATTGAATTGAAGTCTCCCAAGATGGCCACCAGTGAAAAAGGAGCCCAAATGTAGCACAAATATCACCCAGATGTAGCCCACGTATAGCCCAATGACAGAAGTGTGGAAAATTCCAGAACCAGTTTGGGCACTTTTAGAAGTCAGTTGGTAAGGGTTAATATGTCTAACCAATAGAAATGTGTTTTATAATTTGAAATAATGTAGGAAGGAATGTGATTTGTTACTTACATGTATTTGTGTGGAGAAAGAGAGGGAAACTTTGCCATTACTGGTTTTGCCTTGCTGAGAGCAGTGCATTACATTTATTGTGTGCATAAGAAAATCTTTTCTGAGTTTCTGATATTTTATATTCTACAAATCAATTTGGAAGGTGAGTTATACATTTGTGAGGTGTATTATGTGTAAGCTTTATTTTTCAAGTTAAATAATTAATCAAGAACTTTGATGTTTGAAATATATTATTAAATGTAGAGATGTTTATTGTAGTTTGTTTTATTGTAGTTAAATGTTGTTTGAAATAGATTCTGTATAGTATTATGTGTATATTGGAATATGGATTAGTGATTATGGTAGTTTGTTTTAGTGTGTGGATATGTATATTTGTAGTATACCGCATAATTTTAGCTGTTGCTTTAAATTTGGAGGTGGAGTCTGTCAAATTTTAAGGTGTGCATGGACTTCTGTCTCAAGTATGTTTCTACTTGTATATGTATTTTCATATGTCTTATACATTTGGAGGTGCATGATGTATAACAAAGAGGTGTTGTTGCTTTTTATGTGGTAGGCTCAAGACTGTGAGTACTAGTAGAATGGTGAAGATGCAGCACAAAAGTGTGGTGTAAAAGATGGTGACATAAGGTGTTATTAATTAGGCTTCTTTTTTAAGTTTCTAGAGAGGTACAGTTGAAGTATGCCGCATAATTTTTGATGTTTGCTTGAAATTGGAAGTTTGTTCTGTGTTTTGTTTAGGTTTGGATAGTGTTATGGTACAGACATATTCATGTATGGTTTTAGTAATATGGTGAGACTTTTACTAAAGATATGTGAAGGGTTCCTACTTTCTATTTGGGTAGGTGTAATATTATAAGTAGTTGTAGAATGGTTAAGCAGTAGCCTGAAAGTGAGGTTTGAGATGTTTGTAGAGATGTTATTTATTAGAGTAATTTGTATGATGTGAAAAAAGTTATATTTCATATATACCGCATAATTTTCAGTGTCTGTTTGAAAATTGAAGTGTACTCTGTGAAGTTTTGAGCTGTGCATGGTGTTGTGACTGAGATATGTGTCTACTTGCTCATACACTTATAGAATCACCCAGGCACTACCTTTGCACTCCTGTAATCACTCAGGCAGTACCTTAGTACTTCTGTAATCACCCAGGCAGTACTCATGCACTTTTAAAATCACCCACTCACTTTTTATGTATTCCAGTAATCCCCCAGATATTACCCCTGCAGTCATGCAATCACCCAGGCACTAGTTATGTACTACCCCTACAGTTATGCAATCATGCAGGCTGTACCTATGTAGTCATATAATAACCCACACACTATCCTTGCAGTCATAGAATCACCCAGGCCCTTCTGTTGCATTCATCTATTCACCTAGGTATTACTCAAAAACTCATCTATGCCTTCAGGTGCTATTTATACATTTATCTATGCACTCAACGTGTATGTTTGCACTCATGCAATTAGCCAGTCACTATCCATCTTTTCCTGCAATTATCCAGTGACTACCCTTCAACTCATTCAATCACCCAAGCACTACCCATGGAGTTTTGGAATCACTCTGGCAGATCTATTACATGTCTCAGTTTCTAGGTTTTACTATATTCCAGAAATATTGTATACCTATTTGTTTTAGATTTGAAAAGGTAGAGACGTATGTATGCACGCTTTTAACAATATGGAGAGATTTATGGTTGAATCATGTAATAGTGTGCTGCTTTATATTTGGCTAGGCCCAACACTCATGCAGTTATAAAAACACTCAAGTACTACCCATGCAGTCTTCGAATGATCCAGGCACTACATATGCACTACTGTAATCACTCAGGCATTACTGCTGCACTCATGCAATCATCTAGGCACTACCTATGCACTCATGCAATCACCAAGGTATTACTCATGCACTCTTTCAATCATGTAGTCAGTACTCATGCACTTATATAATCACCCAGGCACTACCTATGCACTCATGCAATCACCCAGGTATTACTCATGCACTCTTTCAATCACCCAGCCACTACTCATGCACTTATATAATCACCCAGGCACTACTGTTGCACTCCTTCAATCACTGAGGCACTACCCTTGTACTTATGTAATCACTCAGCCAGTAGTCATGCTGTTATGAAATCACCCAGGCACTACCTTTGCACTACTTTATTCACTCAGGCTCTACCTCAGTAGTCCTGCAATCACCCAAGAAGTACCCATGCAGTTATAAAATCACCCAGTCACTTCCTATGTAGTCATGTAAATTCCCAGATATTATCCCTGTAGTCATGCAATCACCCAGGTGTTACCTATGTACTCCTTTAATCCCCCAGACGTTACTGCTGTACTCATGCAATCACCAATGCATTAGCTATACAGTGCTTCATATCACCCAGGCACTATCCTTGCAGTCTTTCAATCATGCACACACTACTCTTGTACTTATGTAATCACTCAGCTAGTACTCATGTACTTATAAAATCACCCAGGCACTATCTTTGCAGTCATGTAATCACTTAGGCAGTACCTTAGTACTTCTGTAATCACCCAGGCAGTACTCATGGACTTATAAAATCACTCACTCACTTTTTATGTATTCCAGTAATCTCCCAGATATTACCCCTGCAGTCATGCAATCACCCAGGCACTAGTTATGTACTACCTGTACAGTCAGGTAGTCATGCAGGCTGTACCTATGCAGTCATGTAATAACCCACACACTACCTTTGCAGTCATAGAATCACCCAGGCCCTACTGTTGCAGTCATCTATTCACTTAGGCACTACTCCATGACTCATCTATGTCTTCAGGTGCTATTTATACACTTATCCATGCACTCAAACTCTATGTGTGCACTTATGCAATTAGCCAGTCACTATCCATCTTATTCTGCAATTACCCAGTGACTACCCTTGCAGTCATACAATCACCCAAGCACTACCCATGGAGTTATGCAATCACTCAGGCAGATCTATTACATGTCTCAGTTTCTAGGTTTCACTATATTCCAGAAATATAGTATACATATTATTTTTAGGTATGATGATGATTTGAAAAGGTAGATTCATATGTATGTGTGCTTGTAACAATATGGAGAGACTTATAGTTGAGTCATGTAATAGTCTGCTGCTTTATATTTGGCTAGGCCCAACATTCATGCAGTTATAAAAACACCCAAGTACTCGCCATGCAGTCTTCCAATGATGCAGGCACTATATATGCAGTGTTGTAATCACTCAGGCATTACTGCTGCACTGATGCAATCATCTAGGCACTATCTATGCACTCATGCAATCATTAAGGTATTACCCATGCACTCTTTCAAACATGTAGCCACTACTCATGCACTTATATAATCACCCAGGCACTATCGTTGCAGTCCTTCAATCACGGAGGCACTACCCTTGTACTCATGTAATCACTCAGCCAGTAGTCATGGTGTTATGAAATCACCCAGGCACTACCTTTGCACTCCTTTATTCACTCAGGCAGTACCTCAGTAGTCCTGCAATCAGCCAAGAAGTACTCATGCACTTAGAAAATCACCCAGTCACTTCCTATGTAGTCATGTAAATCCCCAGATATTACCCCTGTAGTCATGCAATCACCCAGGTGTTAGCTATGTACTCCTTTAATCCCCCAGACGTTACCCCTGTACTCATGCAATCATGAATGCATTAGATATACAGTACTTCTATCAGTCAGCCACTATCTTTCCACTCTTTCAATCACGCAGGCACTACTCTTGTACTTATGTAATCACTCAACCAGTACTCATGCACTTTTGAAATCACCCAGCCACTACCTTTGCACTCCTGTAATCACTCAGGCAGTATCTTAGTACTTCTGTAATCACCCAGGTAGTACTCATGAACTTATGAAATCACCCACTCATTTCCTATGTATTCCAGTAATCCTCCAGATATTACCCCTGTAGTCATGTAATCACCCAGGCACTAGTTATGTACTACCTCTGCAGTCATGTAATCATGCAGTGTGTATCTATGCACTCATGTAATAACCCACACACTACTCTTGCAGTCATAGAATCATGCAGGCTCTACTGTTGCACTCATCTATTCACATACGCAGTACATAATGACTCATCTATGCCTTCAGTTGCTATTTATACACTTATCCCTGCTCTCAACGTCTATATCTGCACTCATGCAATTAGTCAGTCACTTTTCATATTCTCCTGCAATTACCTAGTGACTACCCTTGCACTCATATAATCACCCAAGCACTACCCATGGAGTTATGCAATCACTCAAGCAGATCTATTACATGTCTCAGTTTCTAGGTTTCACTATATTCCAGAAATATTGTATACATATTTCTTTTTGCTTTGATGATGATTTGAAAAGGTAGAGTCATATGTATGTGTGCTTGTAACAATATGGAGAGACTTATAGTTGAGTCATGTAATAGTCTGCTGCTTTATATTTGGCTACGCCCAACACTCATGCAGTTATAAAAACATCCAAGTACTCGCCATGCAGTCTTCCAATGATGCAGGCACTAGATATGCACTGTTGTTATCACTCAGGCATTACTGCAACACTCACACAATCACCTAGGCACTACCTATGCACTCATGCAATCATTAAGGTATTACCCATGCACTCTTTCAAACATGTAGCCACTACTCATGCACTTATATAATAACCCAGGCACTATCGTTGCAGTCCTTCAATCACGGAGGCACTACCCTTGTACTCATGTATTCACTCAGCCAGTAGTCATGGTGTTATGAAATCACCCAGGCACTACCTTTGTCACTCCTTTATTCACTTAGGCAGTACCTCAGTAGTCCTGTAATCAGCCAAGAAGTACCCATGCACTTATAAAATCACCTAGTCACTTCCTATGTAGTCATGTAAATCCCCAGATATTACCCCTGTAGTCATGCAATCACCCAGGTGTTACCTATGTACTCCTTTAATTTCCCAGACGTTACCCCTGTACTCATGCAATCACCAACGCATTAGGTATACAGTGCTTCAATCAGCCAGCCACTATCTTTCCACTCTTTCAATCACGCAGGCACTACTCTTGTACTTATGTAATCACTCAGCCAGTACTCATGTACTTTTAAAATCACCCAGTCACTATCTTTGCACTCCTGTAACCACTCAGGTAGTATCTTAGTAGTTCAGTAATCACCCAGGCAGTTCTATTATATGTTTTAGTTTCTAAGTTTCACTATATTCCAGAAATATTGTATACATATTTCTTTTAGATATGATGTTGGTTTGAAAACGTAGAGACATATGTATGCATGCTTCTAAGCAATATGGAGAGACTTGTATTTCAGTGATGTAATAGTCTGCTGCTATATATTTTGCTAGGCCCAACACTTATGCAGTTATAAAAACAGCCAAGTACTACCCATGCACTCTTCTAATGATCCAGACACTACATATGCACTGTTGTAATCACTCAGGCATTAGTGCTACATTCATGCAATCACCCACGCAATACCTATACACTTATACAATCACCATGGTATTACCCATGAACTCATTCAATCATGTAGCCACTACTCATGCACTTATATAATCACCCAGCCACTACCGTTGCACTATTTCAATCACGGAGGTACTACCCTTGTACTTATGTAATCACTCAGCCAGTAGTCATGCTGTTAAGAAATCACTCAGGCACTACCTTTGCACTCCTTTATTCTCTCAGGCAGTACCTGAGTAGTTCTGCAATCATCCAAGAAGTACCCATGCACTTATAAAATCACCCAGACACTTCCTATGTAGTCATGTAAATCCCCAGATATTACCCCTGTAGTCATGCAATCACCCAGGCGTTACCTATGTACTTCTTTAATCCCCTAGACGTTACCTCTGTACTCATGCAATCACCAATGCATTAACTATACAGTGCTTCATTCAGCCAGCCACTATCTTTCCACTCTCTCAATCATGCAGGCACCACTCTTGTACTTATGTAATCACTCAGCCAGTACTCATGCACTTATAAATTTACCCTGGCACTACCTTTGCACTCCTGTAATCACTCAGGTAGTACCTTAGTACTTTTGTAATCACTCAGGCAGTACTCATGGATTTATAAAGTCACCCATTCACTTTCTATGTATTCCAGTAATCCCTCAGATATTACCCCTGCAGTTATGCAATCACCCAGGGACTACTTATGTACTATCTCTGCAGTCATGCAATCATGCAGGCTGTACCTATGTTTCACCCAGGCAGTATGTTAACACTCCTTTATTCACTCAGGCACTAACTCAGTAGTCGGGCAATCAGCCAAGAAGTACTCATGCCCTTATAAAATCACCCAGGCACTACCTTTGCACTCCTGTAATTACTCAGGTAGTACTTTAGTACTTCTGTAATCACCCAGGCAGTACTCATAGAGTTATAAAATATTGTATACATATTTCTTTTAGATATGATGCTGGTTTGAAAACGTAGAGACATATGTATGCATGCTTCTAAGAATATGGAGAGACTTGTATTTCAGTGATGTAATTGTCTGCTGCTTTATATTTTGCTAGGCCCAACAGTTATGCAGTTATAAAAACAGCCAAGTACTACCCATGCAGTCTTCTAATAATCCAGTATATATGCACTGTTGTAATCACTCAGGCATTACTGCTACACTCATGCAATCACCCAGGCAATACCTATACACTCATACAATCACCAAGGTATTACCCATGTACTCTTTCAATAATGTAGCCACTACTCATGCACTTATATAATCACCCAGCCACTACTGTTGCACTATTTCAATCACAGAGGTACTACCCTTGTACTTATGTAATCACTCAGCCAGTAGTCATGCTGTTAAGAAATCACTCAGGCACTACCTTTGCACTCCTTTATTCACTCAGGAACTACCTGAGTAGTCCTGCAATCATCCAAGAAGTACCCATGCAGTTATAAAATCACCCACTCACTTCCTATGTAGTCATGTAAATCCCCAGATATTACTCCTGTAGTCATGCAATCACCCAGGCGTTACCTATGTACTTCTTTAATCCCCCAGATGTTACCCCTGTACTCATGCAATCACCAACGCATTAGGTATACAGTGCTTCATTCAGCCAGCTACTATCTTTCCACTCTTTCAATCATGCAGGCACTACTCTTGTACTTATGTAATCATTCAGCCAGTACTTGTGCACTTATGAAAACGCCCAACTACTATCCATGCAGTCTTCCAATGATGTAGGCACTACATATGAACTACTGTAATCACTCAGGCATTACTGCTGCACTCATGCAATCACCAAGGTATTAACTATGCAGTCTTTCAATCATGTATCCACTACTCATGCATTTATATAATCACCCAGCCACTACCGTTGCACTCATGCAATTACCCAGGCATTATCCCTGTAGTCATGGAATCACCTAGGCATTATTGCTGTAGTATACAATTACACAGGCATTACCAAAGCACTTCTTAAATCATCCAGCTAGTACATATGCACTTATGTAATGACCCAGGCACTACCGTTGCACTCTTCAAATCACCCAGGCACTAGGCCTGTACTCTTTGAATCACCCAACCAGTATCTATGCACTTATAAAATCACCCATGCACTATCTCTGCACTCCTCCAATCACCCAGGCACTACTACTACACTCATACAACCTCACACACATTACTCCTGCACTCATGCAATCACCCATACTTTACTTATGCACTCCGCCAATCTCCTAGACAATACCCCTGCACTTATGCAATCACCCTGGCATTACCCATGCACTCTTTCAATTACTTAGACAGAACACATGGACTCTGTACCTCTGTTCGTTCTTTCTGCACTTCTTTTGTGTCTTTCTGCTTGTGTTGCTTCTTTCTGTACTCCTTTTAGGTCTTTCTGCAGCCCTGTTTCCTCTTTCTGCATCCGTGTTACCTCTTTCTACACCTCTGTTCATTCTTTCTGTACTTTTTTGTTTTTTTCTGTACATGTCTTGCCTCTTTCTGCACCTCTCCTCTCTTTTTGCACCCCTCTTGCCTCTTTCCACACCTCTGTTGCTTCTTTCTGCATTCCTCTTGCTTCTTTGTACACCTCTGTTGCTTCTTTTGCACCCCTCATGTATCTTTCACACCGTCTTCGGTCTTTCTGCACCCCTCTTGCCTCTTTCTGGACCTTTGTCTGCAGTGTCTGACATACTTTTGGAATGCAATTAAAAATATTTTTTTATTTATATATGAGAATATTTGTATATAATTATTTTATTAATATTAAATGATTTAATGAAAGTATTTAAACTTTTCTTTCTTTTCAGATACTCACCATTATTATTAATAAAGATTGAGTATGGCAAGAAAAGATCAAAAGAAAAGAAAAGAAAGAAAAGAGTACTATTTAAAAGAAACAGAAAAGGAGAAATCAGACAAAGTACAACATGTGACATTGAAGAAAAAGGCTTCTGGTAAGAGAACTAAAGAATTTGTTAAAAGAGTTTTAAAGAAGATTACGAATTTAGAAAATGGAGAAAAGAAAAAGAAAAGTAGTACAACCATTCAGAAGGAAACAAAAAAGGAGATATTAATAGAAAATCATGTTTTGGGAAAATAATCTATGATGAAAGAAGGATGAAACAGTATAAGGATATTAGGAAACGAATGTTTAAAAGTAGAGTACTGCAAAATTTAATGAAAGATTGCAAGAAATATAAAAGAAGATCTGCATTTTACAAGAAAAAGCAACAGATTGAAAGTGTAGTCGAAAACGCTTTTGATTTGAAAAGAAGATTGTTTATATTAGTTCTGAAAAGAATGACAACATTGAATAAAACAATGCATTTTATGAAGGAGAAAAGTAAAAGAAAAAGACTGGTCAATAGAACCAACTTTTGCAAAACATTCTTTGGGTGAATGGAAGCACACTTCTAGTACTGAACCTTTTTTAATGAAGAAAGCTATTTTCAACAAAAATACAATTAGTTCACGCAGTTGATACCAATGGTCGTTCTTATGAGGTTAAAAATGGTTGTCCAATTGAAAAAGAAAAGATGGTTCCTAGAAATGTAGAAGAAGTAATAGCTGAAGAAGTTCAATGGAGACGTTCACAAGCTCCAGTGTATAGGTGGGATTGTAGTAGTATTTGTAGTATACAACAGGAATCTATTGATATTTTACGAAATTTCTTACGAGAGTATGGTAAAAAAAAGTGTTAAACAGAAGATTAAGATGTTGCAAGGACTAGATCCTTGTAAAGTGAGAAAATATACTGGCTTGCAGGGTCATTCTCTGGCTTGTCTTTCTAGAAAAGTGTGTCAAAGTACTTTTCATCATTTGAGAATGTTAGCAGTACATCACTCAGAAATGCGGAAGTTAGTAAGAAGATTGTACTATGTAAAGAGTCCTGCATTATGTTTAAGTGAAATAAACACTGCTCTTTTGCATGGTTCAGTATTGGATGTAAAAACGTTTGTGATGATATACAGTTTTGTTTCTTTGGTCCTTTGGTGTAGAGAAAGTGAGAGTTTCATAAGTGTAGGTGTTGAAGAAGAGGTGGAGGATAGTAGTACTCAGAAGTTTACAGAAGAAATTACAAGTTTAAGGTAGTTTGCTGTGAAAAACTAAACTATGTTTGTATCTGTTGTCGATGTACTCACTATAGAAGTCAAACTAGGAATGTTGATGTGTACTTAAAAAGTGAAAAGGAAAACAATGATAAGTGGGAGCAATTTGGTGCTTATTTGTTGGTGGAAGGTCGTTTTGAGTTGGGTAGTGATCAACGTATTTGTAAATATTGTTACAGCAAACTAGAAGAGAATAAAATGCCAGCTAGAGCTGTACATAATAACCTAGAGTTGGTAGGTATTCCTTCAGAACTAGTAGATTTAAATGCATATGAATCTATTCTTATTCAATCTGTGCACCCATTTCAGGCTATTGCTCGTATGGAGCCTAAAACAGGTAAACTGCCTCCAACAGATTTACAAAGAGGTTTAAAAGGAAGAGTTGTGTATTTACCTTTAGATTTTAAGAAAAATATTGAAACTGTTGGTGTAGAGAGAGAGGAAAGTGAACCTGTAGTTATTCTAGTTAATGGTGTACCAACAAAGAGTTGGAAAATATGGCAAGAGTTAGTAGATGTCACCAAACTTCAAAAAGCTACATTATATCTTATACAAAACAATATTTATTATAAAAATATACATGTGGACAAAGAAGAAATATCTTTAGGAGATGATAGAGAAAATTCACCTGGCCAAATCGAAAAAGTGGATGTCTCCAGGAGTGAAGAAATGTATGAACATTATTATATACATCCTTTACATTCAAAAGAAGTGATTGGAAATACTATTGAATTATTCCAAATGAAGAAAGCGAAGGGAACTCCTATGAGTGTTTGGGAAAGAAGTTTAGAAGCCCGTTGTTTTCCACACCTCTTCCCCACTGGAAAAGGTGGACGATATGATGAACGACCCATGCAGATTCCAGCTTCAGAATATCATAGAACAAGATTGTACTCAGAAGATCCAAGATTTCGACAATGTATTCCATATATATATTTCATCTTCTGCTTGAAAGTGACTTGTCTGGACTTTCATATGCAGTGAACCACATATTAAAAACAGGAGTTCATCTTCAACATGTTTCTGCAAAGGAATTCATGGACAAAGTACAACAAAGAGACGATCATTTAGAATCTCAGTTGATTAATTTGATGGCATGTCAACGTGGTACTAATGAGTATTGGTATCGTTGTCACGGAGAACTTAAATGTATGTTAAGGAACTTAGGAACCCCTACTTGGTTTGTTACGCTAAGCTGTGCTGAATACGCATGGGATGATTTACTTGAATTTCTATGAGAAGCAAATTCACATATTAAAAACATTGAATTGAAGACAGCTGGGGCGGCATGGCTAACCGCCAAGCATGGCAGACGTGTCCTAACTAAGGTCTGAGCTGGGCCCGGAATCCTGCAATTTATTGAGCAATTTCTGGCCATCCGACCTGTCCAGTGGCATGGTGAGATACCGGGCACCCCAGCGAGGCACGGAATGGGAATGAGAGGTGTAAGCCTCCCACAGAATCCGGGATCGACGGTGACGGGGTTGAGGCGGCGGCCCCGGTCGCAAGAGAGCCGAGGCTGCTGCGCGCAACCCCCACTGTTGAGCTGCTGGAAAGACGAGGCAGCAACCCCCATGAGTGGCACCGAACGGAAGAGGGATCTGCGCCGATACATGACCCGGCTGGGCTGGAGAACTCACGGCTGGGGAGCCGGGTGACACTCTGTGGCGGTCGCTGGCCCAGACAGGGAAAAAAGAATGCACTGAGGAGCGCTGATGGCGGCCCCCCTTGTGTGGCCTGATTGAGTATGCGACCACATCTCCCGAGGTCCCAGTGTTTGGCACGGCACCGGGGCGACAGCCCCACAGGCGAGGGCAGCGGGGCTGTGATGCGCATCTCCGTCGTCCCCTAACGCACCCAGGCCAGAGGGCGTATTTTGTGGGGAAATGCAGAGCAGACACTGTGGCGGATGCAAGGTCTGGATAATGCACTGTGGAGTGCTGCATGAAGACTCGCTGTAAGGCCTGATTCGCCTGGATATAGGGCCCGCGACCTGCTGCGGACGCTCATACACTTGGGTCAACACAGGGGCTGTGGAATTGGAGGCCGCCATCATTGGTCTGCGCCTTTACATGGAACTCATGGCACATAGATCTACGCCGAGGACACGGAGCAACACTGAGGGCGATTACCGCCTTCAACTGCAGAGGCCATAACAAATGGTGCATCAGGAGCAAGAGCGAGGGAGCAATTTGCGTTGTTGGAACAGGCCTCAAACATATAGTGTATCCTCACATCCTGCTTGAGAGAGGACTGCACAATGAACTGTAAGTGAAAGGCCTCCCTGGGCTCAAGCTGAATGCCATGTTGCCTGCATCACGCTACTGTGGGCTGTAGACCTGCCCAAAGGTCTAGAGACTACACCCATAGCTGGGAAGAGGCTATGGCAGCCTGAAGTTGCTGTCCCTCACTGAAGCTGGTGTTCACACTGCGTGAGGGTAGAAAACAGAGGTTGTGACTTTGCGCCCAAAAGCCCCTGCAACACACTAATTGGGGGGTAACATGGGCCACCCTAGAGGGAAGCACTCGGAGGCCCAACCCACAGGGGCAGCTGATCAACAAGAACAGGGAGATACCCTCAGCACCCCAGACCTGAGCTGTATTCCGCCGACGGGAGAGGGAGGCAATGTAGACAAGCTGGACCTAATACTGCAGGAGGTGTGAGAATCTAGGAAGGCCATCGAACAACAAGTGAGTGCCCTGACCACCGGTTTTGCATTGCTAAAGGCCCATCATACCAAGCTAGCAGAAACGGTACGCACCAACAAAATGCACATAGCTGAGATCTTACCACAACACAAAACCAACTCGGAGCAAATTGAACAACTGCGCTCATGGGACTGCAGGATAGGGTGGATGATGCAGAAGGGAGGGCTCGACGCAACAACGTTCGGGTAGTGGGGTTACCGGAGCGCAGTGAGGGGCCCAACCCCACCCAATACATAGAACAATGGCTAAAGGACATGATTGCGCCCGAGGGCCTTACAGAATACTTTAGTATGGAAAGAGCGCATAGGATACCATCAAGGCCCCCACCTCCTAGAGCTCCTCCAAGGCCGATAATAGCTCGTATCCTCAATTTTAAAGACCGGGACACCTTGCTACGTGCAGCCAGAAAGAGGACCCCGATCCAGTTTGAAAACAAACGCATATCTCTGTATTCAGACTTCACATTGACTGTGCAAAAAATGAGAACATCGTTTCAGGGTGATAAAAAACGCCTCAGAGACTTTAACTTAAAGTACGCTCTCCTCTTCCCAGCCAAATTAAAGGTAATATATGGACACAAATCACCTTTCTTTGACAGCCCTGAGGAGGCAGAAGAATGGCTTGTAGTCACACTGTCGCCAGGCCCAGGACACAATGCGTCACAATCTGCAACACTGAAACCGTGCAAATCGTTGAAGACGGAACAAAGCAAACTAGTCCACAAAGCGCAACCCAGACAAAAAACAACGCTGAGCCCCTCTCTGGAGCAAATACTAGAGGGTCAGAGATCGGCGGTACTGGCAGCGGCTGCATTCGACGACCAGGAAATACGAACTTTGGCGGAGTCACTTGACTCTTAGAAGACTCTATGATACACTCAGACTCAGATAATAGCCTGGCCCTCTTCCCGTACATCACTCCGCAGACAATGAATGATTATTTGGGCTGAAATAATGGGTTTGTATGATGTCTAGAGGAGACCTGCATTGACTGGAATTGATGCGTATGGGGCACTGTAGTTGGACCGTGCCAATCTGCATATATGGTATCAGTAACGCTTCTATACTTGTTATGTACTGACCCGGGCTCGTTTGGTTATGACAATAATTGTGGTATTTTCTCCAAATAACTACCTATGTTGGTGGTACCCACCCCCCCAATGCAACTGCTGTATTGAACTCAATGTTGGACTTCCTAATTGTTCTAAGTGTTATTGTTTGGTCCTCTACTGTTCAGAGTAGGAACCTTGTATTGGGATTAGATATAGAGGGAGTAGGCTCACTTCATGCAGATGCAATCTTAGTTACACAGAGACGCACATGATTAGTGTACCTCTAGCAACTTATGACTCCACATGGCGCACACTGGGAGATACAAGACTCTGACCTGGAACGTATGGGGGATAGGGTCTATACACAAGAGGCACAGGATATACGCACAGCTAACGAGGTGAAAGGCTCACATCGTACTGTTACAGGAAACACACCTCACTCGCTCTGAAGCTGATAAGTTAAGAAAGAAATGGAGGGGTGCAACTCTACTGTACCTCATACTCAGCATTTGCAAGGGGAGCGGCCATACGGGTGAGGAACGGCACGCCGCTAGTGGTCCTGGAGCAGAGAATAGATATAAACAGCAGATATGTATTGCTCTGTGGCACCTTAGATGGGGAACATGTGGTACTTGGCAGCATATATGCCCCTAATAAAGAGCAGGAGAAGTTCTGGGAGGCATTAAATACTGTCTTGGCTGATTGGGAGGGGTATCCCTGGATAGTCGGCGGGGATTACAATGCGGTACTAAATACAGAACTGGATCGCTCCCATCCTCCTCTACTGGGGACTAGCAGCAGGAAACAAGCAGATGCCTTGGGGAGTTGGGCAGCAGGGTGGTAACTGGGAGACGCCTGGCGTATACGCAATCTGACAAACAGGGAGTATTCGTTTTACTCTCCCCCACATATGCTTCATACATGCATTGATCAGATATTCTTTACTATGCTGTTACTTGCCAAAATCACCCACTCTACCTACCTGGGGAAAACGCTGTCATATCACAACCCCCTAGAGGTGGAGCTAGAGTGGGGGAGGATCCCTTCCCCAGTGCCGACATGGCGGTTGCAGTCGGTAGCCCCCGAGGATCCAGTGTTCAGTGACACTCTCTCTATGGCCATAACCCACTATTTTACAGAAAATACCGATACTGCAGGATCTCCACAGGTAGAATGGGAGGCTTTCAAAACGGTTATCCGGGGAATAGCAATAAGCACCAAAGTGGGAGCCCGGGCCATGGTGCACAGAGAGCTGCAGGGCGTGGAGGGAACATTAGGTGCGCTGGAGCGAGAAGCATTACAAGATGATACAAAAAGGCAGCATTACAAGAGGCTAATATAAAATATGCAGAACTCTTAGAACAATTGAGCACAATAGATTATAGAACATACACACAGAAACAGCAAGCCGAAGCAGACAGGGCTGGCCCGCTCCTAGCTAGGATAATACGGGATATACCAATAAGCACCCCGATGCAAGAGATTAATATACCGGGGGTGGCGTGGCGACTACACAGCTGGGAATTAACACGGCGTTTCGTCAATATTATAAGGAGCTATACGCCGCTCCAGCAGACATGACGGAGGAGGAACTGCTGGACTTCCTTGAGGGCCTGACCGTCCCCCATCTCTCGGAGGCCCAGACAAAAGAACTAGCAAAGCCCATTACTAGATCTGAAATTCGTTCGGCAATAAATGATCTACCGCGTAATAAGACCGCAGGCCTTGACGGCCTACCTGTGGAGTTCTATGAGACATACACGGCACAATTAGTCCCTCACCTACAAAAATTATATGGCGCGGCGCTGAAGTCGGGATCACTGCCCCCCACTTCGAGACAAGCTTTAGTTGCATCCATCTTAAAGCCAGGCAGGGACCCCAGCAATATGTCAAGCTACCACCCCCTTTCTCTCCTGAATACGGATTACAAAATCCTTAGTAAAATACTAGCCCAAAGGTTACAACCATGTCTCACACACTGATACATGTAGACCAGTGCGGCTTTGTACTGGGTACGAGTACATCCATAAATATAAGGCGACTACACCAGATACAATTGGTGACTCCAGCGGACGATACCAACGCTAGCTGTATCTCACTGGATATGAGACAGGCCTTTGATACGCTACACTGGAGCTATATGCTGAGAACTTTACCGTTATTTGGGATACCAGAGGAATATGTAAATTGGGTCAGGCTGTTGTACACCGACCCAACGGCCCGGGCCAGAACAGAAACCCATATTTCACCACCTTATTCAATAGCTAGGGGCACAAGACAGGGATGCCCTCTTTCGCCCCTGCTATTTGTGTTGGCCCTCGAGCCTTTGGCTATTAAGATACATGAGGTGGCGACAGGCAGGGGCATCCAGTTATCAGCCATGACTCATACTATTTCCGCATACGCAGACGATCTCATACTGTATCTCAACAATCTACAGGATCCCAACGAGCCTCTCCCCACGGTGTTTGCACAGTTCAGACACTCTCAGGCCTGTCGATTAATGAATCTAAATCATACGCTTATTATTTTAGGGACTTGGCCCGCACTGACGCTGTACATTTTGGATGGTGAACGTTTCCTGTGGCACCCACAACATTTAAATACCTCGGCATACAACTATGCAGGGAGTCACATGATATGTTAGAGGGTAATGTAGGACGCACGATCAAGGCACTTAAATTCCAGATTGCATTCTGGACTTCACTGCCACTCTCTGTAGCAGGCAGAGTAACCATCTCCAAAATGGTCATGTTGCCCTGTCTGTTGTACTATTTTGCCAACTTGCAGATATTGATTCCAGCACATATATTCAAATTGTTAAATATGATGCTTACTGCATTAATCTGGAGCAAAGGGAGGAGAAGGGTGGGACTTCAGAAATTACAGCTTGATACAGGCTGCGGGGGACTGGGAATTCCCGACTTCCAGGCATACTGCTATGCTAGCCAACTCCAGTTGCTATCCTACTGGACTGCGGGCCGTAATTTGCAGGAGATTGGGATGTCTAGGAAGGACTGGGAAAAGGGGATGCTTCACACCCTACTATTACCGGGGAGGAAACCTAGCCCGATAGCACCACCGCTTCTAAAAGTGGCTGTCACATACTGGAAAAGAGCTATACGGTACACTGGGGAACTGGTTCCATACACCGCTAATATTCCGTTGCTGGGCATCCCTATGCCGTCTAGAATAGTGACAGCGAGATGTCTGAGTAAGTGGGCTGATGAGGGAGTGAACACGGTGGGGATGCTGTTTGCAGACCACACGGTCATGGACCATGACACGTTTGTGAGAGAGCAAGGAGTGTCCAAAACGCTATACATACTCCACGCCAGTATCATCAGATTTATAAAAAATACCTGGTCGCCTGACGGTATGGAGCCCAAGTCGTACGCACTCACACACATACTGTATTTAATGGATAATGAGGGACATCTGACCAGGTGGATATATAGAGGTATCCGTACCCATGCAGCTATACCACTATTAGAGCTGAGGGAAAAATGGGTCAGGGACATCGGACATGAATTAACGGACAAAGACTGGGACAGAGTACTTTAACACCCCAAGAAAGTGTCCAGGTACCCTAAATTTAAGATGATACAACTCAGTGGAGAGGTGTGGTGCAGCGGCCAGGGCAGCTGACTTCGGAGCACAGGGCCCACGGTTCGATCCCTGGCTCCGGCGGCAGCTCAGCTCAGCACCATGTGACTCTGGGCAATAGCTCACTTAATTTCCACGACGGCACCCAGCGCCTTGAGACCCGCAAGGGTGAGTAGTTCGTGCTTTACAGATATGGATTTCGATTTTTTTTTTTTACATGCTCGTACACAGAGCATACCTGACACCTTACAAATTGAGCAAAATGTTCCCTGATGCATCAAATAGGTGTCCCAGATGTCATGCACAATCAGCTGACCTGCTGCACATGATTTGGTCATGCCCACGTCTAAGCCCATTGTGGGAGATTGTACACAAACTACTTAACGAATCATCTCCTGAAGGGGGGAGCGACACAATAGAACGATGTCTGCTGGGCCTGGGTAAGAAGCGCAAAACACATGGCACACACACTAGATTTGCCAATCTGGCACTAATACTGGCAATTACGATGAAATGTAAGTCAGCAAAGCCTCCGTCAGCGATGACCTGGCACGATGAGGTGGTTCGATGGGGCAGAGCTGAAAGTATGTGAATTAGGAGGGAGGGGAATAGAGGTCTGAGAAAGAATCCTATTTCGTTAGAGTGAGATGCTATCCTTGAATCTTTAGTCTCTGCGAAACCTTCTCTACATTGAATAAACCTATACCATTAGATAAGCGGAGTACTAGGCAGACGTAGACCCTGCATGACCTCTAAAGACTCAGAATGAGTGTAGTTGCAGATTGAGCATCAAATATACTAGGAAAGCCGTGTGTGACTGGATATACATACGATGTGATACTACAGAAGTGAGCCAGGGTGGGGTGGGGGAGGGAGTTAGATAGTTGATATGGGGGTGATAGGGCATGGGCTGTTTGGTCAGAATTCTATATTTCAATACACAACACCATATTTTTTGATGACATGTGTTCATGCATCCGGGAGATGCTCAGTCCATATGTTGGATGATATATGTTTGTACGTTGACCTTTCTTTTCAAAATCAATTAATGTGTTGTAAATCGGGCGTGGCTTTGACAGCCAGCATGGCGGACGCAGCCTGATAGAGATCAGCGCTCCCGCACCATAATCCGGCAATATATCCGTCGTTAATCCTGACCTGAGGACTCTACAGTAAACGGGTCCTGCTCCAGACATCCCTGGGCATTTGCTGGTCTGCATTTGGCAGCTGAGGAGATGGATCGCTATCACCCTGATGAGCGAGAACTGCCGCGGAGGTCGGGGCCTGATCCGAGAGCGCACCTGCCGCCCAGAGGCGAGGCTCGAGACCCAGAGTTCATCGGGAATGGAGGCCTAGCCGAGGCCGGGAGGTGAGAGATCCGGTGGGTGTGGGGGCTCCTGGGGCCTCGACATACTCCTCATCTGGTTCCCGGTACCCTCCGGGGCCGGCTCACAGTGGGGATTCCCCCTGCCCCTCCCAGAGCGCGAGGTTGCTGACGGCCAGCCAAGCGCGCTGGGGAATTGCACAGGTGTTGGTGTGCCCGGCGCCTGAGAGGTCCTCAGCGGCGGGCCTGCCCTGCACCTGGCTGGCATATTTGAACTTGGCGGCCCTCAAAAGTAGGTACCCCAGCACCGAGGGGAGTTAAGGGGCCGTCCGATCCCAGGCCGGGAGTGCCTGCATACAGCGACTACAGCGGCAATCTAGATGTCCTTAAGAGGCCTTGCTACTAACTGTGGCCCTTGCGCTGTCCCCCCCTGGGTACTGCATCGGGGGCCGGCGCCGCCACTCACAGGAGGCCAACCCCTACCACTAATGTCTCCACAGACCTGGGGGAGTAGGAATCATAAGTTGCTGCACTACCCCCGGACAGCTCGGAGAGCCCCATCCCGCTGCTCCAGCATTCACCGGTGGTGCGACCTCGAAGAGGTAGGGAGTGCACAGCTCCTGGGAGGGCCTATCGGCGCTGCTTGACATTGGATACGGCGACCCTGTGGGGGTGCTACCGGCGGGTGGTCCGGCGAGGTTGGTTTCCTTACGGGGCCTCCTTAGCAGGTGACTGCAGGCTGCAGAAGCGGCCGGGCTAGGCTCGGTGCGGCTTGCGGTCCTGAGGTCACCTAATTCCGTGAGGGCCCGCCGGGGGTCGCTCCCTTATGGCAAACTTGACATCAACCCTGCTGCTCTATTCGGCCCGAGTCCTCCTCCCTGGTAACGGTAAGGGCACGAGCTCAATGTAACATCCGGTGGCAGACCTCGGCGCTTCCTTCCTTGCCAGAACATGATGGGTCGAGACAAACCTGGCGGCCCTGGCCCCAAACAGGGCACCCCGGATCCATTCACCGCACCGACTGGGGGCCCCACGGGAGGAGAGGGCAGATGTGTAGTGCCTGACAACGCCGCCCTCCTAGTGGCGATCAATGATGCCAGGGATAAATTGGATGCCAAGATCAGTGCTGTAGGAACGGAAGTCTCTTTTCTGCGCCAGGATCTCCAGCAGGCTGTAGACCACATCACCGAGGCGGAGGAACGTGTGTCAACAGTGGAAGATTCGGTTTCAACACTCCAGAAAAAAGTGAATAAACTGACGGTTGTCTCCCAAGAACTGGCCTCCAGGGTAGAAGACGCCGAAGGCCGTGCGAGAAGCAATAACCTGCGTTTCGTAGGCCTGCCGGAGGGATGCGAAGGGCCCTCCATGACTCGATTTAACACCCAATGGCTCAAAGATAACATGCCGGCAGAGCAGATTTCCATCTGTTTCGTTGTCGAGCTGGCCCATCGGGCACTCACACAAAAGCCGCCCCCAGGTGCAAGCCCCAGACCAGTGATCGCAAAACTTTTAAACTATGCTGACCGGGACGCCATCCTACAATTCGCCCGGACACATAAAGAAAAATTTCATAATGACTCCAAACCTATAATGATATTCCCGGACTACACGCTTGGTGCAACAACAACGCCAGTCCTTTGTGGCCGCCAAGCGCAGGTTAAGAGACCTCAACCTGCAATATATGTTGCTGTACCCCGCCAGGATGCGCGTCATATATAACTCCAAATCCTTCTTTTTTGACTCTCCAGAGGCTGTCTTTGCATGGACTGATGAATATCAACACCTGAAACCGCATACGCCTTTACCACGAGAATCAGACTCTTCCCAAAGTTTGCAGCGCAACAGGCCTCGCAGGACCAAATCCAAGCGGCCATCATTCCAGCTCCGACAGGCGATCCTCCAGCCCTGAACGCCCTCACTGAAAGGAGTAGATGTATCCCGGGGACAATATGGGCCAGTCATGGACCTTTTACGCATTGAAACAGTATTAATGTTTAACGTCCTCTGCCCTGGCGTGGGTGCCCGGCGGTGGAGCAGCTGCACGCCGGACATTCCTATCCCCCATCGTTAATGTGTTGTGGGAGGGTTGGGTATAGTTGGAGTGGGGGCCCCGGGTCCCCTTGTTGGGGTCCAGAGCACCCTACACCGTGACAGATGCTCCTAGTTTCCGGAAGTGTCGGTGGGGGCTTTCTTGGGAAATTTAGTTATATTGTTTCAGGATATGCAGACTCTCTATCTCACTTCAGACAGTACCCCGATGATGCCTTTAGAGTTGCGGGATGATGACACAGACAGGTACAATCCGAATTGGGGACCTTGTGGTAGTTTCATGGAATGTCAGGGGCCTACTAAACAAGATTAAATGAGGTGCGGTCAGGCCAAACGATATGGGGCAGACGTCCTGCTCCTGCAGGAGACTCATCTTCTGGGCACCAAAGCCCCCTGTTTGGCTAGATTTGGGTTTCATCAGGTATACCATGCTGGTATCATGAGGGGGTCGTGCGGCACAGCCATCCTCATACACCGTAGGGTCCCCTTCCAACATGAGTGCACCTGAGTTGATGATGGGGTCAGGTTTGTAGTGGTCACTGGCACACTCTATGGTGAGCACATTACCTTAGGCAGTAACAGGGGGTAACAGGTGCTACATGAATGCAAACCTTTCTTCCCTTTTATCCCTCCGCTACCCTTCTCACTCCAAATAACTGACTAATATCCACCACTCAAATTACTTTAATATTTCACCATTCTAATTCAGCACTAATCCTTTATGGGTATCCGGAGTAGCGTGCTTCAAAACCCCATCAGGGGTAACAAGCGCTATATACATACAAACCTTTTTTTTTTCCCTCTTCTATCCTTTTGCTATCCTTCCGAATCCAAATAACTGACTAACCTATCCACCACTTAAAATTTACTTGCATGTTTCACTTTACTAATTCAACACTAATCCTCTATGGGTCCCGGAGTAGCGTGCTACTCGCCGAAAAAGCGCTTTGACGCCTCGTCAGGGGTAGTAAGCGCTATATAAATGCAATTACAATACAATACAATTACAATTTACGCCCCCCTCCATTAGGAGCCACCTTTGTTGATAAGGTTACCAGACTCTGGGGGGTATTACCGGAGGGCTTCTCCCTTCTGGGGGGTGACTGGAACGATACCATGGGCCCCAGTGATAGGCAGCGCAACTCGGACCGCCCTCTGCCAGCAGGTCCCACCAAACTGCACACGCTGATATCCACCCTAGGCTGGGCTGATGTCTGGCGAGAGTACCACCCCGTAGAACTCGGGTTCACTTTCCTGTCCACAGTGCTTGGATCCCAGTCCCGCCTCGACCATTTCTTTACACCTCGTATATTCCTGCATAGAGTCTCACAGGTCACGCATCTACCCAGAGGGCTTACTGATCATTCTCCAATCTCCCTCAAATTACATACCAGCTCCCGCAGACCCCCCTTCAGGTGGCGGATGTCCCCATGGCACCTCCGTTATCCTGACTACCAAGCAATGCTCCACACCGCAATAGAGGAATATTTGGATACTAATGTTGCCTCGGCCCCGTCTCCAGGTATCCTTTGGAAGTCCCTGAAACCTACTGTGCGAGGTGTTGAAATTAGCTACCACACCAAAGAAAAGCGCGAGTTGCGTAAACAATTGTCTGACCTCGAGGTGCGCCAGGTGTCTTTAACAATACAGCTCAATCGGGCCCCAGATCCATCGGTCAGGCGCAATCTGCTACAAACGCAGCAGGAACTACGACAATATCTAATGGGAGAGGCCAAGGAGATCTGGGTAGCTTCACAGCCCTGACTATACCAGTGGGGTGATAAATCGAGCAAAATGAATCATAGGCTCTGCCAAGCTGATAAATCTCCTGCTGTGGTGCCTACATTGCAGGTTGCCAATAGGGGTCTCTGCTCCTCACCGGACCAGGTGGCTCGGGAGTTTGCTCAACACTTTTCATCCCTGTATGACTGCCGAGAGAGACTTTCCGCAGATCAGATAGCGGAATTTCTCAGAGATATACCTCTACTTAGACTCACAGACCATGCGCAGGACCAACTTGAAGCCCCAATCAATTTGGAAGAGTTGTCAGCGGCATTACATGCCATTCGCCCAGGGTGGGCTGCCGGGCCAAATGGGTTCCCCATGGAATTCTTGCGGCCAAACATAAATGTCCTGGGCCCCCACCTGCTCGCAGCCATCCACAACACACACGACCAGGGTGTTCTGACCCGAGACTGGAGAAATGCAGAAATAGTCCTATTCCTCAAACCCGGATTCCCCCCGGAGGACCCATCATCATACCGCCCCATATCCCTCATACATTTTGAGCCTAAGTTACTAGGGAAGGTTCTCGCGGACCGACTCCGGACGTGTGTGATGGACTTAATCCATCCAGATCAGTCAGGCTTCATGCCACAGAGGGCTACCCATCATAACATACGACGAGTGCATAATGCCATAACGATGGCCCATACCTTGGGACGCCCTGCGCGCCCTCCTGATTGGCAGACAAAGACAAAGCATTTGATTAGTTAAGTTGGGTCTACTTGTTCCAGCTACCTGAAGCGGTGAACTTCGGCCCTAGCTTTGTGGCATACGTCTAACTACTCTACACTAATCTTACAGCCTCAGTCTGTATAGCTGGGCATCACTCAGATCCCTTCTCTATCCATAGGGGCATGAGACAGGGCTGTCCACTATCCCAGCTGCTATTTGCTTTAGCGGTAGAACCCTTGGTGGCCTGGGTTCACGGGGACCCGGTACTCCGAGGGTTTGAATGGTCCCGATCACATTCAGACCGTATGGCACTCTATGCGGATGATGTCCTCTTCATGACGGACCTGTGGTTTTCGGGACCGCGCATGCTGCAAATCCTAAGAGTGTTTGGGGACACTACTGGCCTCCACACTAACTCTGCTAAATCTGTACTCTTCCCAGTCTGCGGCAACCAAGGTCGTGGTACCTGGGTGTCGCAGCTGTCACACGCAACTGAGGGCTTCAAGTACCTGGATATCTTCATATCGCCTTGCCCCAAAATTTCCTAGACGTACAATATCAGGAAGCTGCTGGCGAGTCTTACTAATGAAACGGAAATCTGGTCTTCCCTTCCACTATCGTTATATGGCAGGTCCGCCAACTTTAAGATGGTGTCATTGCCCCGAATCCTGTACAAACTGCAAAACTTTCCTTATAAGATTCCCAGATCCTGGTTTGCACAAGTGAACACCATACTCAATAAATTCCTCTGGACGGGGGGTGCGATCAGAGTGGTTCTCCACACTTGCACACAGTCCACGTACTGTGGAGGAATTGCAGCAGCCGACGTCTATGCATATTATGTCGCCTCGCACGTCTTAATAATTTATGAATGGTGGTATGACTCCCAACTGATCCGGCATTCGCACTTGAACATGCCACCATGGACAAGACCCCTCTTCTCCGACTCCTCTACAGTTCTCATACCTTTGAGTTGCTGCCCTCTGCGGGCCAAGTAGTGATCCAGCTTTGGGGGTCTACCGTCCGGCGGATGGGATGGAGTGGGACTCTAACTTGTGCGACCCCCTTGTGGCATTGTACATATCTCCGCCCTGTGGCCGCCCTGCCCGATTTGCGTGGGTGGGACTTGGTAGGGATCTTGACCCTGGGTGACGTAATGAGGGGCACCACATTAAAATCATTTCAGCATCTTCAGAGCGACTTCCAACTACATAGGTCCCAGTTCTATAAATACCTTCAATTCCGCCACGCCTTGACCCCCCTGATCCAGGCCCTAGAGTCCCTGCCTGAGTTCCATCCCCTCGAAGGACGCCTCTTAATGGGTGACTTAGGCCTACATAAAATCAGACAAACATATCAAACACTAATGACGCACACCCAGACCACCCTAGACAGGACCAGACACGCATGGCAAGAGGATATTCCAGACCTGACTGACGATGACTGGGCAGAGGCCATAGCCAGCCCTCGGGTGCGGCGATGTCTACACGGTACCAACTTACACAATTTAAATACTTGCACCGCACATACTATACCCGAACCAGACTTTGGGCAATGGGCACAATCAAATCCCTACATGCCTGAGATGTGAACGAGAAGATGGGACATTTCTTCATACAGTCTGGGGGTGCTTCGCATTGCATCCCTTTTGGTGCAGGGTCTCCTCGTGCCTCAGTACTGTGTTGGTTTGGGAACTCCCATACAACCCACGACTCTTTCTTCTACATAGCACCGACGGGATTGGGGGCAATAGATATAAGCAACACCTACTCTTTTCAGCCCTCACCATCGCCAAACGCGATATAGCACAGCTGTGGAAGGGGACCTCCTCCCCAACCCTGGGCAAGTGGAAGACAGAGCTGGATAGGTGTATGTGTGTGGAAATTGCCATGTTTTTGGCACGTGGTTGCCCCCGGAAACACCGTAAAATCTGGACCTGCTGGGCAACGTACCGTGGGATTGAGCTCCCCCCATACCATCAGCAGACCCTTGAATGGCACACGTCAATAGGCGCACTTTCCTGGTTTTCTTATGCCCCACATTGGGCTTATCTGTCTCCCTATACTTTATCCTGGGTTTTGTCTAGCTGAGACTGGATCTGTCTGCATACTGTTTTTGTTGGTTTTCCTGCATGTTCGCAGGCTTTCACGAAATGTGAAATGATGGTATCTCTGTTAATTTATGCTTTCTTTCAGGTACATGTAGGGATCCCACCCAAATGTTACTGGAAATACCAAATAAAATCTGTTTTGAAAAAAAAATGTGTTGTAAAAAAAAAAATGTTAAAAAAATTTGAAGACAGCTGGAGAACTGTGTTCCTTGGAACCTGTAAATGTGTGCAGATATTTTAATCATAGGTTTCAAGCTATGATGTCTTTTATCTGCAATAAAAATAACCCACCTCTTGGAGAAGTTACTGATTTCTTTTGGAGAAAGGAGTACCAAGCCAGAGGTGCTCCTAATATACATATGCTATTATGGATCAAGGATGCACCTAAATTTGGAACCGATTCTGATGAGACTGTTTTATCTTTCATCGAAGACTATATTACCTGTGCTATTCTAAAAACAGGAGGAGAAAATACCTTAAGACAACAAGTTTTACGGTTTCAAAGTCATCGATGTGGGAAATATTGTCGACGGAAATACAAGTCAAAGGAAAAATTTGATACAAAATGTCGTTTTGGATTCCCACGTCCAGGAATTTCCAAAGGAAGAGTCAACAGTTTCATGTCAGCAGTGAGGCATACTATAACTCGAAAATCTCCAAAGAATACTTACAATATAAAAAGAAGTGAAAATTCAAAGTATATTAATGATTACAATCCAGTGATTTTGATGATGTGGAATGCAAATATGGATATCCAGTATGTTGCAGATAATTCAATTGCTGTTGTTCGCTATGTTACATCATATATAACAAAATCTGAAAAGACAGAGTTGAAAGAAATGTGGGAAGAAATTTCACAAGAGAAGACTCTTAGTAACAAATTGTACAGCTTTAGTTTGAAGATGCTTTACCATTGAGAGATTGGATCATACGAATGTTCGGATCGGTTGACATCTGCAAATTTATATTCAAAGTCAAGAGGAATCATTTGGGTAAGTCTAGGTCTTGCTGCAACACAAAATCGAGTATTGAAATCTGTACAAGAAATTGAATACTTAGCATTAAATGAACGGGAAAGTACAGATATTGTTAAAACAAACATGTTGGATATGTACTATCCTAAAAGAAGTCCACATCTGGAAAACATCTGTCTCTATGAAGTACTGCAATATTACAGCTTTAAGAGAAATGTTACAGAAAATATAAATGAAGAGAAATATGCAGTAATTGGATGTGATGGATGTTTACTAAAACATACCAAAGAAAATCTTATTAATCACAGGAAACTCAGTTGTGATACTGTAGATAAAAGGGAATTTTTCTATTTAGCACTTCTGCAACTCTTCAAGCCCTGGCATACTGAAATGGAATTACTTGGAGATTTTGAGTGCTATGAAGATTCTTTTAATGCATGTAAAGATAGCATTGAATGCACAGTTTTTCCAAATTATCTACAAATGTTTAATGAAGAGATTGAACAAGAAACTAGTATTGCAGCTGAAATTGCTAGAGACTGTTCTCAAGATAGTCAAAGTTCTGCTCCACTAAGTCAAGATCCACTAGGACAACCAATTCTTGAAAATGAAGCAGCAATAGCTATGAGTGAAGTAGAAACGGCAATGCAACAAGCACAACAGGATATTATGGAGTTGGGAAACTTGGAAGAACAACTAAATATTGAACAGAAAGAAATATATCAGCAAGTTACACAACAGATAGAGCATGGTTTACTTCATGAAAAAAGAATGCAACTGCACATCATTTAAACCTATTCGAATGTATATCAGTGGTCAGGCTGGTACAGGAAAAAGTTTCTTAATTAAAGTTTTGAACAGTTATCTACAGAAAACCACTGAATCACATTTATCTTGTGTTGTAACCGCTCCAACTGGGTTAGCAGCACACAACATTAAAGGGATTACATTACATCGTTTACTGATGCTACCAGTTGAACATGAAAATAAGTTGGAATATCACAAGCTATCTGGAGAAGCTTGTTATGAAGTTTCAAGAGTACTAAAGAAAATGAAACTTCTGATAATTGATGAGGTGAGCATGGTCTCAAACGTAATGCTTGCCTTTGTACATTTAGGAATGCAACAGATTTTAAAAACAGATTATGATGTTTTATTTGGAGGAAAACATGTAATTGTATTCAGCGATCTATTACAACTTACTCCTGTGAAAGGACAACCAGTTTTTAAAACACTTGTCCATGAAGACACTAGGAAATCTTTGGGAAGTATTGGAAATGTGAACATTTGGTCTCTTTTTGAATATAAAGAACTTATTAAGAATATGCGACAAGCAAGTGATGAACATTATGGAAACATTCTTCAAGATATTAGAATTGGTGTCTTGACAAAAGATGGTAAAGAAGCTTTACAAAGTCGACTACTAACAAACTTGTTTCCAAATGAAAATTTTGCACCTGAAATAATTTACAAAAAAATTGGAGAAAAGAAGTCTATAGTTTGTCTAATGCCAACACTGCAAGAGTGCTCTACATTCAATCAAGATCTTTTGAAACTGGAGAAACAACCAATAGTGAAAATGGTTGTACAAAGGAACACAAAGGAGTTACTATTCTTCTGTCAGAGAAATTACAGTCAAAATTAGATTCTTTGGAAAAATGTGTATCTAAGACTGCTGGTTTGGAAAAGACTTTATATGTATGTGTAAACTGTCGGGTAATATTACGGCGTAATTTAGATGTTGAAAAAGGTTTAGTGAATGGAGCAATGGGAAAAGTTGTTGATTATGTAAATTTTCAGAACAGAGATGGAATTGAATTTTTGAAGATTAAATTTGATCAGATTGAAGAGGTAAAACAGATTGGACGTTGTGCTGTTCATTTTCTGCTTGTTAAAGATTTGTATGTTCGTAGAAAACAGTTTCCTCCTTCTTTAGCATATGCGGTGACCATTCATAAATCTCAAGGTTTAAGTGTAGACAGTGCTTTGGTAAATATTGGAAGTACAGTTTTTAAAGAGGGTATGGCATATGTTGCATTGTCTTGAGTAAGAACATTATCTGGATTGTGTTTGATTGATTTTGATGGGAAAAAGGTTAGTGCAGATACAAATTGTGTAAGAGAGTATAATCGGTTAAGAAGACTGTATGCTCCTAATTTAGGTGAATATCCCATATATGAAAAACATGTAGTATGTCCAAAACGAAAATATGAGAAACACTCTAGTGAGGTTGGAAAGAAGAAAACAATTCAAGAGAATGTTCAGGCTGTAAAGAAAATGAAAATGGACACTGTTGATGATATTGTAGGATGCCAGTTAGAAAATAGTTCAGGTATCAACTGCTATGCTAATGTAATTGTGAACGTCGTGTTTTTTCTAGAAAATCTTCATCAAATTATGGAAAATCGAGAAAAAAGATTCTGGTGCATATTATCAAGGAAACACGATAAATATCGCATTTCCGCTTTGCGCGATTCTGTTTAACGCCGCATATCGCAGGATTTAATCGCTGAGATATCGCGTTATTATCAACGCATATCTCCACGGCGATTAAATCCTGCGATAGCGGCGTGAACAGAATCGCGCATGCGGAAACGCGATATTTATTGTGTTTCCTTGATAATATGCCCAGGGTCTCAGCCAGTACGATCCATCTGCCATATCACGCATGGCTAAGTCGGATTCAAACCAGGCGTTGCAAACCCGCGATAACCGCGGTTAGCGCAGGTTAATTCTATTGCATCGCGGGTTTGCTCGAGGCTTGGTAATAGTGCGCTGCCGTGTCAGCGCGGATTTCTACGGAGGAATGGAAGAGACGCCACTTTGCATGTCATTAGCGATATTCCTCGCTGACATGCAAAGTGGAGTTGACGCATGGACTGCTTACCTCAACACGCATTAGCTGGCGTTGCATCGATGATTGTGACGCGAGTCAGCAATGCGCGACTTTCCGCCTACAAAACGGCCGATAAAGCGGCGAAAATGGGCTTGATAATATGCCCCTCTGTTCTTTGTTACACTACATTTTTGAAAAGTTGAAAACTGATAAAACTAAAATCCATACTGCTTCTGGCATTCGGCATCTTTTGGATATATGTTCTGGTTCTTCACAATTTACACTTAATGTACAACAAGATGCTCAAGAATTTCTTATGATTATGCTTGCAGTATTGGAAGATGAAGGAATACAAATTGAAAATCTGTTTGGACTACGTTACAGATGGCATCATAAATGTGAAGACTGTTCATTTTCTTCTACCACTGAAATAGACACTGAACGATTCATATATTTGACAATACCAGATTGCAAAACAGTGTCTTTTAACAAATTAGTAAAATCAGCTAATCAAGATATGAAATGTACTCACTGCAAATCAGAAATGTTGTCAACATTATTTATAGAAAGATTTGGACAATATGTCATTTTAATGCTACAACGTTGTACAGCAGATGGAAGAAAATTGGAAACCAAAATTAAAAAATTTGTGGCAAATCAAGTGTCAATTTCAGGAAGAACTTTTAAAGCAGTTGCTATTATTTTCCATGATGAACCTAGTACAACATCTGGACACTATACTGTGTATTTAAGATGCAATAAAGGATGGACACATTGTAATGATGCCCATTTGGAATTCAAATGTCGGTTGCCTTACGAATTACCAAATTCATATCTGATATTGTTGATGCCAAAGTTTTGAAAACATCACTCGGCCTATTGGGAAGATGTAAACATGAATCAACAAGTTTATTTTGGATATTTTCAATGCAAATGATTTTGGAAACATCATTCGGCCTATTGGAAAGATGTGAACAATTAGTGTTTGAATTATCATTTCTGTTCTTTGATATTGCATTTGGAAAATTGTGTTTGAAAGAAGTAGTTCATATATTTGATCTTTGTATTATATGTAATGTAAATGAGAGTGTTTATCTTTGAAAATGTAAACAGATAGTTGAACTTGTTGTAAATATTTTGAAAAGAGATTTGTTTTTTTACAATCTTATTGATTGTATTTTTTTGCCCGCTGTTATATGATGATCAACATTGAAATCACTGTGTATGGTGAAATTCAATAGAATCTGAAAACAGCAAAAAAGAGAACCTGAATATGTTATGTAATTCTAACATTATGTTGTGTTCTTAAACCTATAATATTATTTGCAATAACAGTATTTTTTCTTCTCTTTTACAGAAAGTAAAACTAAAGTTTGAAAATATTTTAAATTTACTTTACAATGAAACAACTGTAAAATAGTTTCAATGAGTTTGATATATACTTCAATACAGAAGGTAAGATGAAATAATGTAATAAGCATAATAATATGAATTAATGTTTACAGTCACTTTTATTGCAGTTATTCATTTTTTCAAACTCAATCATCTCACTCCTCAAATCACCTCAGCAGTACTCATGCACTCCTTCAATCACTGAAGCATAACCTATGTACTTACAAAATCACCCAGGCATTACTAATCCACACCTTTAATCAGTTTGGCAGTACCCATACACTCCTGCAATCACCCAGACATTACTTCTACAGTCTTGCAATCACTCAAGTATTACCTATGCACTCCTTCAATCATCCAGACATTACTCTTCCACTGATAGAATCACCCAAGCAGTAACCATGCACTCATGCAAACACCCAGGCATTACCTATGCACTTACAAAATCCTCCAAACAATACCTATCCACTTACAAAATCACCCAGGCACTACCGATTCATTTCTGCAATCACCCAGGCACTACTCATCCACTCATGCAATATCCCAGGCACTACCCATGCACTGCTCCAATCACCTGTGCACTACCCATGCACTCCTCTAATCACCCAGACACTATTTATTCACTCCTTCGATTACCCAGCCAGTAGCCATGCACTGCTCCAATCACCCAGTCACTACCCATGCACTTATAAAATCACCATGCACTATCCTTGCACTCCTCCAATCACGCAGGCAGAACCCATGCACTCATGCAATCATCTAGGCACTACCCTTGCTCTCATGCAATTATCCAGGCATTACCCATAAACTCATGCAATCACTCAGCCAATACCTATGCACTTACAAAATCATCCAAACAATACCTATCCACTTACAAAATCACTCAGGCACTACAGACGCACTCCTGCAATCACCCAGGCACTACTCATCTACTCATGCAATAACCCAGGCAGTACCCATGCACTGCTCCAATCACCCGTGCACTACCCATGCACTCCTCCAATCACCCAGCCAGTACCTATGCATTTATCCAATCACTCCACCAATACCCAAGCATTTATAAAATTACCACGCACTACCCTTGCAAACTTACAATCACCCAGGTACTACCAATGCACTCATGCAATCATCCAGGCATTACCCATAAACTAGTGTAATCAGTCAAGCATTACCCATGCACTCTTCAATCACCCATACATTACCTGTGCACTCATGCAATCACCCAGGCAGTAACCAAGCACTTACAAAATCAGCCAGGCACTACCCATGCACTCCTCCAATCACCCAGGCACTACTCATCCACTCATGCAATAACCCAGGCACTACCCAGCACTCCTCCTATCACCCAGCCAGTACCCATGCACTTATCCAATCACTCCGCCTATACACAAGCACTTATAAAATCACCATGCACTACCCTTGCACTCTTACAATCACCCAGGCACTACCCATACACTCATGCAATCATCCAGGTATTACCCATGCACTCTTCCAATCACCCATACATTACCTCTGCACTCATGCAATCACCCAGGCATTAACCAAGAACTTACAAAATCACCTAGGCACTACCCATGCACTCCTCTAATCACCCAGGCACTACTCATCCACTCATGCAATAACCCAGGCACTACCCATGCACTGCTCCAATCACCTATGCACTACCCATGCACTCTTCTAATCACCCAGACACTACTTATTCACTCCTTCGATTACCCAATCAGTAGCCGTGCACTCCTCCAATCACCCAGTCACTACCCATGCACTTATAAAATCACCATGCACTATCCTTGCACTCCTCCAATCACGCAGGCAGTACCCATGCACTCATGCAATCATCCAGACAATACCCTTGCACACATGCAATCATCCAGGCTTTACCTATAAACTCATGCAATCACTCAGGCAAAACCTATGCACTTACAAAATCATCCAAACAATACCTATCCACTTACAAAATCACCCAGGCACTACCGATGCACTCCTGCAATCACCCAGCCACTACTCATCCACTCATGCAATAACCCAGGCACTACTCATGCACTGCTCCAATCAACTGTGCACTACCCATGCACTCCTCCAATCACGCAGCCAGTACCTATGCACTTATCCAATCACTCCACCAATACCCAAGCACTTATAAAATTACCATGCACTATCCTTGCACTCTTACAATCACCCGGGTGCTACTGATGTACTCATGCAATCATCCAGGCATTACCCATAAACTAATGTAATCAGTCAAGCATTACCCATGCACTCTTCAATCACCCATCCATTACCTGTGCACTCATGCAATCACCCAGGCAGTAACCAAGCACTTACAAAATCAGCCAGGCACTACTCATGCACTCCTCCAATCACCCATACACTACCATTGCAGTTATACAATCACTCAGCCATTATGCATGCACTTCTTCAATTAGTCACGCACCATAGGTTTCAGGGACGTTATAGTTACAAATTAGCATTTAAAAAACCTTAGAAATTCACTGAAAAAACCACAGGTTTCAGGGACGTTATAGTTACTTGGACATTTTACTCATACAAAACCAGAGAAATTCGGCCGTTATAGTTAGTTGAGCTAATTATAACTCGCGCACCCCCAATGCACTGCTGATGATGTCACATATTACATCATTCATGACATGGTCAGTGACATCACTGATGACATCACTGATGACATCTCAAATGACATCACTGATGACATCGTCCACGTGGTAATCTGATGCACCTCATCACACCCTAATTTAACCTTTGAATCACCCACTCTAAAATACAGACTACCATTTTCGAAACCATAGAAACACCAATACCAGTTACTAAATACCCACTCACTGATTCAAAGGTCTACACACGCATCCACTCATTCACCCAAACAGTCACTCATACACGCAGTCACTCACCAATACAGCAGAATCATATGCACTCATACACCTATACAGACACTTACACACCGCCACTCACCCATAGAGTTAGTCACACAGGTAGTCAGTCATGCAATGAATCAATCACACTCCCATTTACTCACCTATACAGTTATACACACACCACCTCACTTATTCATACAGATACTAACACATACTTACTCTCTTGTACAATCACTGATACAAGCACACACTCTTCCACACAGCCACTCTCACAATCACTCACTCTCACATATAGTCATTTATATACTCCAATACTCACATATACTGCCTTTCACATATGTAGTTATTCAGGCCCTGTGGCGCTTACTGGAGGTACCTAGTGGGCTAGTTGGCCCCCAGGGACCCCCAGTATTAAAGGGGAATTAATTCCCTAATTTAAAACGCGCCACAGGGTGCGTTTGCAGAGTGTTGCTGGGAGGGGCGGTGCCTCCGGCACGATCGCGGTCTTTTTTAAAGTGGGGCTGTGTGGCCCCCTTCTTTTTCCTTTTTTTGGGCCCTGGAGACCCCATCCCCCAGGGCCTGAACCCTTTTAAAAATATAAATAACCTGAACGGGAAGGGGGCCGCATGGGCTCCCTCCCATGGCTAATTCCTGCCCGGGGACTTCATCCCCGGGGCATGGCCACACATATTTATGTTTTTACGAAGGAGGCTGCGTGGCCCCCTCCTGGAGGCCTCCATTGGCCCAGGGACCCCATCCCCGGGCCGGCCTTTTTTTTTGGGGGGGGTGGGGGGAGGGGGGTTGCGTGGCTCCCCTCCTGGGCCACTTCTAGCCCCAGGGACCCCATCCCCCGGGGCAGGCCCTATCCGTTGGGGACCGTGGGGGGAGCCCCAATGCCCCCACGGTCCCGCCGGCTCCCCGCGTCCTGCAGGAGCCAGCTTTGCTTTTCCACATGGGGAGCTGCTGACATGCAGCTACCCATTTGGAAAAGCAATCTGCTTTGCATTTTGAAAGCGAGAGCAGGTTTCCCTGCTCTCGCTTCCAAAATCCAAAGCAAGTTTGCCTCGCTGCTCCCGCCCTGCCATAGCAAACAGTAGTGTCCTGGGGGTGGGTGTAGGAAGGTGGAATCTGACTATATGGTTGCCCCCACTTTTTTTTATGGTGTTTTGCTGGTTTATGACTTAGTTGGACTGGGATCCTGCTATTCAGGGCCCCAGTCTATCTGCTTTCTCTGTAAAGGTTTCCATGTGCCTTAGGCACATCTCTGATTGGAATCTGGAGTGCCCTTATAAGTCCCTAGTATATGGTATACTATGTACCAAGGGCATAGGTACCTCAGAGGCCTGCCAGGGGCTGCAGCATATATTAGCCCCAATGCCCCAATGCCCCCACGGTCCCGCCGGCTCCCCGCGTCCTGCAGGAGCCAGCTTTGCTTTTCCACATGGGGGCTGCTGACATGCAGCTACCCATTTGGAAAGCAATCTGCTTGCATTTGAAAGCGAGAGCAGGTTTCCCTGCTCTCGCTTCCAAAATCCAAAGCAAGTTTGCCTCACTGCTCCCGCCCTGCCATAGCAAACAGTAGTGTCCTGGGGTGGGTGTAGGAAGGTGGAATCTGACTATATGGTTGCCCCCACTTTTTTATGGTGTTTTGCTGGTTTATGACTTAGTTGGACTGGGATCCTGCTATTCAGGGCCCCAGTCTATCTGCTTTCTCTGTAAAATGGATTCCATGTGCCTTAGGCACATCTCTGATTGGGATCTGGAGTGCCCTTATAAGTCCCTAGTATATGGTATACTATGTACCAAGGGCATAGGTACCTCAGAGGCCTGCCAGGGGCTGCAGCATGTATTATGCCACCCCTGGAAGGCCATCCAAACTGACACCACAGGTCTGCTACTGCAGCCTGGGTAAGGTGGTGCATGCACTCCTTACTGTGATATAGGTTACCTATATCACGAAATACATACACACCTAGAAACCTATAAGTCACTCCTAAGGCAGGCCTTATCAATCCTAAAGGCAGAGTGCATGGTTCCTATGTGAGAGGGTGCCCCTGCATGAGCAGGGCCCCTCTGCAGCGTTCGGAGACCATCTCTGATGCTGTTTGTAGTGCAGCCTGACCATATACTCTTAAGCGCATTATATCCTCGCGGTAAAATGCTAACTTTGGAATGGCTGCACCTAAACATGTCGTGTTTGGTGTCAAACATCTTGGAATACTACCCCCCGCCAATCCTGGCGGCGGGGGTAGCATTCCACCCTTCTAGAGGGAAAGACATGTTAACTCTGGCTTACCCGGTAACTTCTTTCTGAAGCCCTGGCATCACAAAATGGATGCTGCTGCCACAGACACAAGTCTGGCCTCCTGCTGCTGGACGAAACTCCGGCAGGGGAGGCCTGGACAATAGGTTTCCTGTTGCAGGGAGGTGTGACCACCTCCCCAGACAGGATAATGTGTATTGGGGCTGGGTGGGTGCACTCTTAGAGTGCTTTGAAGTCCTGCACTGGGGGAGCAAAAGGCTCCTCTGTGCATATGCCAGTTCAAACCAGCTCAGGGGCTACCTGCCCCTGCTCTGGCGCGAAACTGGACAAAGGGAAGTGGGTGTAGCCACCCCTCCCTTGACCCTCCCATAGGTGGGGTCATAGAGTTAGTCCCTCCCTGTTTTACTAGTTAAAATGGGGAACCCTTGCCACAGCAAGATTAGATTATACCTGGACGAAACTCTGAAACAGAATCCTGGACCTTCGACGCTCTACTCACGATTAGAGGACTGAAGAATCTCCCTTGGGGTCAAGGAGTGACTCCCCTGCTTGGCAGGCACCAAAGAAGCATCTGTCCGGTTCGCATCACTGAAGCTCCCGTCGGACGCCGAAGTCATCGCATCACCAGAGGTGGATTCTCAGACTTCCCGAGGCTACCCTGAGTCCCCAGCAAAGCTGAGGCCCGTGGCTATCGTGGGTGACGTGAGACCGTGACCCCTGGACACCGAGCACACTTGCAAGTGCACCATCTTCTGGGTCTCCCAAGAAGTCGTGCTTTGGGCTCCGAGTAGCCCTAGCCTCCAGCACCACCTGCACCGAAGATCACTGGCCCCCACTCCACGAGTGTCCTGTAAGCCAGCTCCACGTGCGGCGTCACGAGGCTCCTTCGCGGTCGCTAGCCCGTTGGCTAGTAGCCCTACCGAAGGCCAATCTTTTCTTTACTTGGCAGTCTGGTTGCTCCAGGCCTGCCCTCACTTACCCTTGCTGGGTGAGTTCCCCAGACCTTGCTGGTCTGCACCATCGACGATCTTCATCTTACATCGAGACTTGCCGTTGCCAAGGCTTGTTGGGTCCAATCTGGTCGCCGACACCGCAGCACTCGACAGACATCGAGTACCAGCCCGAATCCTGCTCCTGGTCGCCGACAACGCCTCCTGGACCTCGTGGCTGAAGAGTCAAGACGACCGTCAACGCACCTGAAGCACTCGACATCGGTGGGCATCTGTCCATCGCCTTCCTGGTCACTGGCTAGTGACCCAGACTCTGTCCCCTCTGCTTTCAGGTTCTTCAGAACTCCGATCCACTCTTGGATCCACCCGGACACTTTTCTCCTGGTCGCCAGCAGCACTTTGCAGCAGATCGCCATAAGAACCGACGACGAAACCCGACCCCGAAAGGCACCTATGCACCCGGCTTCCCTGGGTGAGGTAACACGAGTACTCCGGTGCTCCCGTGGGTAGAGACTCTTCAAAGTCCTAGATCTCAAAGGGTTTTGTCCTAGTCCTCTTTAAAGTGTCCCTTTCCTCTATTTTCCCGATCCCGACTTTCTCCATAGAAGTTAACGGCGTATCGCGGTTGTGTATTTACACTGCACGCGTCTCCCGTGGGTCCCCTGTGTCACTACCTTGGGTGGTTCCTTGTGGTCCAAGCACTTCTAGAGGCTCTAGGCCTAGTGTCTAGTTCAGTCGTGGTTCGCATACCACTTTATTGGTATATGGTTTGGTACGCCCCTAGGGCCCAAACGTGTATTTGTGCTATTACTGTGATTTAAGATCTTATAACCTATGTACTTCGAACTCTAGCCTCATAAAGAGACTAGAGGGGTGTGTTTAGTAATAAATACATATATTTTGAATATATACCTGGTGTGGTGCTCTTTCATTTGGTCACTCAAGAGATTATAGACTGGTAAAACAAGCTGCTTTACATTCCTTCAAGACTTAGCCTGAAGGCTGCTCTCCACAGCTACCACTAGGATAGCTTTCAATAAGGTTGTCTTTAACCTACCTACCATAAGAGTCGATTTGGACTGGTGCAAGGTGCCCACTATAATTAGTGGACAGCATATGCCAGGCCAACTTCTCACATTGGTGTGCAGCGTGTGGGATTCCAGCTTGCTATTGTTTTACCAGATAATCTCAATTGAATTGATCAACTGAAAACCACTAAAGGTACCTAAGGTACATATAATTTAAGCTTAGAATATCAGTAAGTTCTACTGAACTTAGAGTTGTGTGTTAAGGGATAGCACAACCCTTTCTACAACTCAAGAGAGTTTAGTAGGCCACACTAGAGTAGGTAGTGCATACACCACACCACACTAGTAATGTCTTTAAAAGCAGGATCCAAAGATGCCCTGCAGGAAGCCATTGAGCTTCCCCCTCCAAGTATGACACACTCCCATTCTTGGAACTGAGAGCTTTGTGTAACGTGAGGAAATTAAGGACAGGCCAAAGTCCCACCACCCAACACCTCCAGGAGTTGTTGGTGGCTTATGATCTTAGTAAGTCCTCAGAGACTGAAGGGGTAGGAGCAGAGGGTGGGCCAGCAGATGAGGAAGGGGCCAGGGGTACTACTACCCCAGCCCCCTCTGAAACTGACCAGGAGGGTGACAATGACCCTGACCTGGAAAACCCAATCCCTTCTGGGGAAGATGAAGATGAGGATCTGGAGAACCACACCTTTGTCCCCCAGGAAGGATTATGAGTGTGCTCAGAAAGTCTAGGTCTCCTTCTCAGGAGTCTAACCACTCTGGCACCTCAATAGGGAGCTCTGTTTCTTCTCACAGGAGGGAATCCTCTCATGAGAGAAGAAAGAGACTGGTCCAGTATGAGGAAACTCAACTAGAGATCAGGAAGAAGCAATTGGCTTTAGATAGAGAATCCCTAGATCTCCTTAGAGAGAGAAGAAAGTTGGGACTAGAGTCCCATGGTGGCAGCAATATCCCTAGAGATAGGGACAGGTCTTATGACCATAGAAACCTAAACAAGATTGTCCCTCCCTACCAGAGTGGGGATGACATCCACAAATGGATAACTGCACTGGAGAGGGCCTGTAAAGTTCAGAAGGTCCCCCAGAGGCAGTGGGCAGCAATCTTGTGGCTCTCCTTTGCAGACAAAGGTAGAGACAAGCTCCTCACTGTAAGAGAAGAGGATGCTGACAATTACACAGTCTTGAAGAGTGCTCTGATAGATGGGTTTGGCCTAACCACTGAACAGTATAGGTTGAAGTTCAGAGACACCCAAAAAGCTCAGACTCAAGACTGGGTTGATTTTGTAGATTGTGCTACAAAGGCTCTGGAAGGTTGGATACATGGCAACAAAGTGCATGACTTTTTAGGATTGTACAATTTGATTATGAGGGAGCAGATCCTTAATAATTGTCAAAACCAGCTTTTGCACCAGTATCTGGTGGACTCTGATCTGACCTCTCCCCAAGAATTGGGAAAGAAGGCAGACAAATGGGTCAGAACCAGAGTAAAAACTAGAAATCAGGGTGGTGACCAGAAGAAAGATTCTACTAAGTCCCAAGAGAAAGGTGGGGATAAATCTAAGGATAAGTCCCCTACAGGGCCCCAAAATTCCTCTTCTGGGGGTGGGTCCCAAACTCCTTCCTCTCCTGAAAAGAAACCATATTGCCATGTCTGTAAAAAGCCTGGGCACTGGAAAACTGATCCCAGTTGCCCCAGGATTGGCAATAAAGAAAATGTTCCTCCCACAACTACTACCACCCCTCCTGGTACTACCAGTAGTAATCCTCCAGTTGGGAGTAGTGCACCCAAAAGTTGGGTGCTTTTGCAAGAGGAACAGAGGTGGGCCCTAGTTTAGACAGGGACCCCTCAACAGACTCCTCTGACTCTGATGGTGGTATAGGATTTGCCACCTTTACCATGGGTCCCATAGCATTGGGCAGGTACAGACTGGAGCCAATGATTAATGGTCAGAAAGCTGTGGCATTTAGGGACACAGGGGCTAGTGTCACCATGGTGGCAGGGAAACTAGTCCCCCTCACCAGCTTTTACCTGAGTTTAAATACCAGGTGACCAACATTGATGGTGTCAGAACAGATCACCCCATGGCCATAGTCAATCTCAGCTGGGAGGGGGTCACAGGCCCAAAAAGAGTGGCAGTGTCCCCAACCCTACCTGTAGATTGCCTGATGGGCAATGATTTGGAAATTTCAGCCTGGGCTGAAGTTGAACACCAAACCCATCTTAGGATGTTGGGCGTCCCTGCAAGGTTAGTGGGGCTGTGATGGCCACAGCCCCAGCCCAAGACTTTGGAGAGATGGAGCCTGAAAGAATGGCCCACTCTCCCCCAAAAGAGAGCAAAAGGGTTGAAGAAAAGTCTTCTTCCCCCAGACAGTAGGTAAGGGTCAGCCTCCTCAGGGAACTGACCCTACCCCTAGTGAAGGAACTGCCACAGAGGTAGTCAGGCCTGGCCTGGCCACACCCCTGATGGCAGAGGACCCTTCCACGGTGGTACCCAGTCTGGAGCAGGTAACCTGCCCCTCTCTACCCTGCCTCAGTCAGCCCAGGGCTGCAGAGGTCAGGGAGGTCAGTGGACCCCCGGGCCCCCTGTCCAGAGGAAGCCCCCATCAGCAGATTAGGGGCAGCCAGTCTAGTAGCCCTAGCCAGGTGAAAATTCCTCTACACACTGAGGGATCCCCCATACCTTTATGTAGGGACCTCCCCAGAAGGACTCTGGTAGGCAAGGGCAAACCTGGGACCAGAAGGTTCCAAACCTGCCATGTCCCTCCAGTGTTCCATCCAAAGGGACCCAACCCCCAGCTGTAGGCAGCCAAAGGTTGACCCTTAGAGCAAAGTGCAACTCAGTCATGGAAAGACAGGCATACATGGTGACCAGTGATCTGAGGAAACTGAGGCCAACATTCCTAGGGCCTCACTTCCCTACTCAGACACCTCACCAGCCTTGTACTTTACCTAAGCACACCAGAGGTAGTGATTCCCCATGGTGGAGACCCTCTCATACCCTTAGGGTGAGGGATTGCTTAGTGGACCATAACATAGGGGGCAACCATGCTAGTGCAGGTGCTTCCTTATATGGCCACTTAGTCAATATAGGCTCAACTGGCCAAGGTTAGCCTTATCTCCTTTCGTTTGGGGGGTTATGTAGGAAGGTGGAATCTGACTATATGGTTGCCCCCACTTTTTTATGGTGTTTTGCTGGTTTATGACTTAGTTGGACTGGGATCCTGCTATTCAGGGCCCCAGTCTATCTGCTTTCTCTGTAAAATGGATTCCATGTGCCTTAGGCACATCTCTGATTGGGATCTGGAGTGCCCTTATAAGTCCCTAGTATATGGTATACTATGTACCAAGGGCATAGGTACCTCAGAGGCCTGCCAGGGGCTGCAGCATGTATTATGCCACCCCTGGAAGGCCATCCAAACTGACACCACAGGTCTGCTACTGCAGCCTGGGTAAGGTGGTGCATGCACTCCTTACTGTGATATAGGTTACCTATATCACGAAATACATACACACCTAGAAACCTATAAGTCACTCCTAAGGCAGGCCTTATCAATCCTAAAGGCAGAGTGCATGGTTCCTATGTGAGAGGGTGCCCCTGCATGAGCAGGGCCCCTCTGCAGCGTTCGGAGACCATCTCTGATGCTGTTTGTAGTGCAGCCTGACCATATACTCTTAAGCGCATTATATCCTCGCGGTAAAATGCTAACTTTGGAATGGCTGCACCTAAACATGTCGTGTTTGGTGTCAAACATCTTGGAATACTACCCCCCGCCAATCCTGGCGGCGGGGGTAGCATTCCACCCTTCTAGAGGGAAAGACATGTTAACTCTGGCTTACCCGGTAACTTCTTTCTGAAGCCCTGGCATCACAAAATGGATGCTGCTGCCACAGACACAAGTCTGGCCTCCTGCTGCTGGACGAAACTCCGGCAGGGAGGCCTGGACAATAGGTTTCCTGTTGCAGGGAGGTGTGACCACCTCCCCAGACAGGATAATGTGTATTGGGGCTGGGTGGGTGCACTCTTAGAGTGCTTTGAAGTCCTGCACTGGGGGAGCAAAAGGCTCCTCTGTGCATATGCCAGTTCAAACCAGCTCAGGGGCTACCTGCCCCTGCTCTGGCGCGAAACTGGACAAAGGGAAGTGGGTGTAGCCACCCCCTCCCTTGACCCTCCCATAGGTGGGGTCATAGAGTTAGTCCCTCCCTGTTTTACTAGTTAAAATGGGGAACCCTTGCCACAGCAAGATTAGATTATACCTGGACGAAACTCTGAAACAGAATCCTGGACCTTCGACGCTCTACTCACGATTAGAGGACTGAAGAATCTCCCTTGGGGTCAAGGAGTGACTCCCCTGCTTGGCAGGCACCAAAGAAGCATCTGTCCGGTTCGCATCACTGAAGCTCCCGTCGGACGCCGAAGTCATCGCATCACCAGAGGTGGATTCTCAGACTTCCCCGAGGCTACCCTGAGTCCCCAGCAAAGCTGAGGCCCGTGGCTATCGTGGGTAACGTGAGACCGTGACCCCTGGACACCGAGCACACTTGCAAGTGCACCATCTTCTGGGTCTCCCAAGAAGTCGTGCTTTGGGCTCCGAGTAGCCCTAGCCTCCAGCACCACCTGCACCGAAGATCACTGGCCCCCACTCCACGAGTGTCCTGTAAGCCAGCTCCACGTGCGGCGTCACGAGGCTCCTTCGCGGTCGCTAGCCCGTTGGCTAGTAGCCCTTACCGAAGGCCAATCTTTTCTTTACTTGGCAGTCTGGTTGCTCCAGGCCTGCCCTCACTTACCCTTGCTGGGTGAGTTCCCCAGACCTTGCTGGTCTGCACCATCGACGATCTTCAGCTTACATCGAGACTTGCCGTTGCCAAGGCTTGTTGGGTCCAATCTGGTCGCCGACACCTCTGCACTCGACAGACATCGAGCACCAGCCCGAATCCTGCTCCTGGTCGCCGACAACGCCTCCTGGACCTCGTGGCTGCAGAGTCAAGACGACCGTCAACGCACCTGAAGCACTCGACATCGGTGGGCATCTGTCCATCGCCTCCCTGGTCACTGGCTAGTGACCCAGACTCTGTCCCCTCTGCTTTCAGGTTCTTCAGAACTCCGATCCACTCTTGGATCCACCCGGACACTTTTCTCCTGGTCGCCAGCAGCACTTTGCAGCAGATCGCCATAAGAACCGACGACGAAACCCGACCCCGAAAGGCACCTATGCACCCGGCTTCCCTGGGTGAGGTAACACGAGTACTCCGGTGCTCCCGTGGGTAGAGACTCTTCAAAGTCCTAGATCTCAAAGGGTTTTGTCCTAGTCCTCTTTAAAGTGTCCCTTTCCTCTATTTTCCCGATCCCGACTTTCTCCATAGAAGTTAACGGCGTATCGCGGTTGTGTATTTACACTGCACGCGTCTCCCGTGGGTCCCCTGTGTCACTACCTTGGGTGGTTCCTTGTGGTCCAAGCACTTCTAGAGGCTCTAGGCCTAGTGTCTAGTTCAGTCGTGGTTCGCATACCACTTTATTGGTATATGGTTTGGTACGCCCCTAGGGCCCAAACGTGTATTTGTGCTATTACTGTGATTTAAGATCTTATAACCTATGTACTTCGAACTCTAGCCTCATAAAGAGACTAGAGGGGTGTGTTTAGTAATAAATACATATATTTTGAATATATACCTGGTGTGGTGCTCTTTCATTTGGTCACTCAAGAGATTATAGACTGGTAAAACAAGCTGCTTTACATTCCTTCAAGACTTAGCCTGAAGGCTGCTCTCCATAGCTACCACTAGGATAGCTTTCAATAAGGTTGTCTTTAACCTACCTACCATAAGAGTCGATTTGGACTGGTGCAAGGTGCCCACTATAATTAGTGGACAGCATATGCCAGGCCAACTTCTCACACCCCCCCCAAACGAAAGGAGATAAGGCTAACCTTGGCCAGTTGAGCCTTCATTGACTAAGTGGTCATATAAGGAAGCACCTGCACTAGCATGGTTGCCCCCTGTCTTATGGTCCACTAAGCAATCCCTCACCCTAAGGGTATGAGAGGGTCTCCACCATGGGGAATCACTACCTGTGGTGTGCTTAGGTAAAGTACAAGGCTGGTGAGGGGTCTGAGTAGAGAAGTGAGGCCCTAGGAATGTTGGCCTCAGCTTCCTCAGATCACTGGTCACCATGTATGCCTGTCTTTCCATGACTGAGTTGCACTTTGCTCTAAGGGTCAACCTTTGGCTGCCTACAGCTGGGGGTTGGGTCCCTTTGGATGGACTACTGGAGGGACATGGCAGGTTTGGAACCTTCTGGTCCCAGGTTTGCCCTTGCCTACCAGAGTCCTTCCGGGGGAGGTCCCTACATAAAGGTATGGGGGATCCCTCAGTGTGTAGAGGAATTTTCACCTGGCTAGGGCTACTAGACTGGGTGCCCCTAATCTGCTGATGGGGGCTTCCTCTGGACAGGGGGCCCTGGGGGTCCACTGACCTCCCTGACCTCTGCAGCCCTGGGCTGACTGAGGCAGGGTAGAGAGGGGCAGGTTACCTGCTCCAGACTGGGTACCACCTTGGAAGGGTCCTCTGCCATCAGGGGTGTGGCCAGGCCAGGCCTGACTACCTCTGGGGCAGTTCCTTCACTAGGGGTAGGGTCAGTTCCCTGAGGAGGCTGACCCTCACCTACTGTCTGGAGGGAAGAAGACTTTTCTTCAACCCTTGTGCTCTCTTTGGGGGAGAGTGGGCCATTCTTTCAGGCTCCATCTCTCCAAATTCTTGGGCTGGGGCTGTGGCCATCACAGCCCCACTAACCTTTACAGGGACGCCCAGCATCCTAAGATGGGTTTGGTGTTCAACTTCAGCCCAGGCTGAAATTTCCAGATCATTGCCCATCAGGCAATCTACAGGTAAGGTGGGGGACACTGCCACTCTCTTTGGGCCTGTGACCCCCTCCCAGCTGAAATTGACTATGGCCATGGGGTGATCTGTTCTGACACCATCAATGTTGGTCACCTGGTATTTAAACTCAGGTAAAAGCTGGTGAGGGGGGACTAGTTTCCCTGCCACCATGGTGACACTAGCCCCTGTGTCCCTAAATGCCACAGCTTTCTGACCATTAATTATTGGCTCCAATCTGTACCTGCCCAATGCTATGGGACCCATGGTAAAGGTGGCAAATCCTATACCACCATCAGAGTCAGAGGAGTCTGTTGAGGGGTCCCTGTCTAAACTAGGGCCCACCTCTGTTCCTCTTGCAAAAGCACCTAACTTTTTGGGTGCACTACTCCCAACTGGAGGATTACTACTGGTAGTACCAGGAGGGGTGGTAGTAGTTGTGGGAGGAACATTTTCTTTATTGCCAATCCTGGGGCAACTGGGATCAGTTTTCCAGTGCCCAGGCTTTTTACAGACATGGCAATAGGGTTTCTTTTCAGGAGAGGAAGGAGTTTGGGACCCACCCCCAGAAGAGGAATTTTGGGGCCCTGTAGGGGACTTATCCTTAGATTTATCCCCACCTTTCTCTTGGGACTTAGTAGAATCTTTCTTCTGGTCACCACCCTGATTTCTAGTTTTTACTCTGGTTCTGACCCATTTGTCTGCCTTCTTTCCCAATTCTTGGGGAGAGGTCAGATCAGAGTCCACCAGATACTGGTGCAAAAGCTGGTTTTGACAATTATTAAGGATCTGCTCCCTCATAATCAAATTGTACAATCCTAAAAAGTCATGCACTTTGTTGCCATGTATCCAACCTTCCAGAGCCTTTGTAGCACAATCTACAAAATCAACCCAGTCTTGAGTCTGAGCTTTTTGGGTGTCTCTGAACTTCAACCTATACTGTTCAGTGGTTAGGCCAAACCCATCTATCAGAGCACTCTTCAAGACTGTGTAATTGTCAGCATCCTCTTCTCTTACAGTGAGGAGCTTGTCTCTACCTTTGTCTGCAAAGGAGAGCCACAAGATTGCTGCCCACTGCCTCTGGGGGACCTTCTGAACTTTACAGGCCCTCTCCAGTGCAGTTATCCATTTGTGGATGTCATCCCCACTCTGGTAGGGAGGGACAATCTTGTTTAGGTTTCTATGGTCATAAGACCTTTCCCTATCTCTAGGGATATTGCTGCCACCATGGGACTCTAGTCCCAACTTTCTTCTCTCTCTAAGGAGATCTAGGGATTCCCTATCTAAAGCCAATTGCTTTTTTCTGATTTCCAGCTGAGTTTCCTCATACTGGACCAGTCTGTCTCTTCTCTCATGAGAGGATTCCCTCCTGTGAGAGGAGATAGAGCTCCCTATGGAGGTGCCAGAGTGGTTAGACTCCTGAGAAGGAGATCTAGACTTCCTGGGCACACTCTTAATCCTTCCTGGGGGGACAAAGAGGGCATCATCTTGATCATCCTCATCATCATCCACAGGAGGGATTGGGTTTTCCAGGTCAGGGTCATTGTCACCCTCCTGGCCAGTTTCAGAGGGGGCTGGAGGTATTGGTACCCCTAGCCTCCTCCTCTTCATCCTGCCCCACCCTCAGCTCCTACCCCTTCAGTCCCTACAGGCTTACTAAGGTCATAAGCCACCAACAACTCCTTGAGGTGTTGGGTGGTGGGGCTTTGGCCTGTCCTTAATTTTCTCAAGTTACATAAAGCTCTCAATTCCAAGAATGGGAGTGTATCATACTTGGAGGGTGGAAGCTCAATGGCTTCCTGCAAGGATTCTTTGGATCCTGCCCTTAAAGACATTACTAGTGTGGTGTGGTGTATGCACTACCTACTCTAGTGTGGCCTACTAAACTCTCTTGAGTTGTAGAAAGGGTTGTGCTATCCCTTAACACACAACTCTAAGTTCAGTAGAACTTACTGTTATTCTAAGCTTAAATTATATGTACCTTAGGTACCTTTAGTGGTTTTCAGTTGATCAATTCAATTGAGATTATCTGGTAAAACAATAGCAAGCTGGAATCCCACACGCTGCACACCAATGTGAGAAGTTGGCCTGGCATATGCTGTCCACTAATTATAGTGGGCACCTTGCACCAGTCCAAACAACCCCTTATTGGAGATAGGTTAAAGACAACCTTATTGAAAGCTATCCTAGTGGTAGCTATGGAGAGCAGCCTTCAGGCTAAGTCTTGAAGGAATGTAAAGCAGCTTGTTTTACCAGTCTATAATCTCTTGAGTGACCAAATGAAAGAGCACCACACCAGGTATATATTCAAAATATATGTATTTATTGCTAAACACACCCCTCTAGTCTCTTTATGAGGCTAGAGTTCGAAGTACATAAGTTATAAGATATTAATTCACAGTAATAGCACAAATACACGTTTGGGCCCTAGGGGCGTACCAAACCATATACCAATAAAGTGGTATGCGAACCACGACTGAACTAGACACTAGGCCTAGAGCCTCTAGAAGTGCTTGGACCACAAGGAACCACCCAAGGTAGTGACACAGGGGACCCACGGGAGACGCGTGCAGTGTAAATACACAACCGCGATACGCCGTTAACTTCTATGGAGAAAGTCGGGATCGGGAAAATAGAGGAAAGGGACACTTAAAAGAGGACTAGGACAAAACCCTTTGAGATCTAGGACTTTGAAGAGTCTCTACCCACGGGAGCACCGGAGTACTCGTGTTACCTCACCCAGGGAAGCCGGGTGCATAGGTGCCTTTCGGGGTCGGGTTTCGTCGTCGATTCGAATGGCGATCTGCTGCAAAGTGCTGCTGGCGGCCAAGAGAAAAGTGTCCGGGTGGATCCAAGAGTGGATCGGAGTTCTGAAGAACCTGAAAGCAGAGGGGACAGAGTCTGGGTCACTAGCCAGTGACCAGGAAGGCGATGGACAGATGCCCACCGATGTCGAGTGCTTCAGGTGCGTTGACGGTCGTCTTGACTCTTCAGCCACGAGGTCCAGGAGGCGTTGTCGGCGACCAGGAGCAGGATTCAGGCTGGTACACGATGTCTGTCGAGTGCTGAGGTGTTGGCGACTGGATTGGACCCAACAAGCCTTGGCAACGGCAAGTCTTGGTGAAGATGTAGATCGTCGATGGTGCAGACCAGCAAGGTCTGTGGAACTCACCCAGCAAAGGTAAGTGAGGGCAGGCCTGGAGCAACCAGGATCCCAAGTAAGAAAAGGATTGGCCTTCGTTAAGGGCTACTAGCCAACGGGCTAGCGACCGCAAAGGAGCCTCATGACGCCGCACGTGGAGCTGGCTTACAGGACACTCGTGGAGTGGGGGCCAGTGATCTTCGGTGCAGGTGGTGCTGGAGGCTAGGGCTACTCGGAGCCCAAAGCACGACTTCTTGGGAGACCCAGAAGATGATGCACTTGCAAATGTGCTCGGTGTCCAGGAGTCACGGTCTCAAGTCACCCACGATAGCCACGGGCCTCAGCTTTGCTGGGGACTCAGGGTAGCCTCGGGAAGTCTGAGAATCCACCTCTGGTGATGCGATGACTTCGGCGTCCGACGGGAGCTTCAGAAATGCGAACCGGACAGATGCTTCTTTGGTGCCTGCCAAGCAGGGGAGTCACTCCTTGACCCCAAGGGAGATTCTTCAGTCCTCTAATCGTGAGTAGAGCGTCGAAGGTCCAGGATTCAGTTTCAGAGTTTCGTCCATGGATAATCTAATCTTGCTGTGGCAAGGGTTCCCCATTTTAACCAGTAAAACAGGGAGGGACTAACTCTATGACCCCACCTATGGGAGGGTCAAGGAGAGGGTGGCTACACCCACTTCCCTTTGTCCAGTTTCACGCCAGAGCAGGGGCAGGTAGCCCCTGAGCGGGTTTGAACTGGCATATGCACAGAGGAGCCTTTTGCTCCCCAGTGCAGGACTTCAAAGCACTCTAAGAGTGCACCCACCCAGCCCCAATACACATTATCCTGTCTGGGAGGTGGTCACACCTCCCTGCAACAGGAAACCTATTGTCCAGGCCTCCCCTGCCGGAGTTTCATCCAGCAGCAGGAGGCCAGACTTGTGTCTGTGGCAGCAGCATCCATTTTGTGATGCCAGGGCTTCAGAAAGAAGTTACCGGGTAAGCCAGAGCTAACATGTCTTTCCCTCTAGAAGGGTGGAATGCTACCAAACACGACATGTTTAGGTGCAGCCATTCCAAAGTTAGCATTTTACCGCGAGGATATAATGCGCTTAAGAGTATATGGTCAGGCTGCACTACAAACAGCATCAGAGATGGTCTCCGAACGCTGCAGAGGGGCCCTGCTCATGCAGGGGCACCCTCTCACATAGGAACCATGCACTCTGCCTTTAGGATTGATAAGGCCTGCCTTAGGAGTGACTTATAGGTTTATATGTGTGTATGTATTTAGTGATATAGGTAACCTATATCACAGTAAGGGGTGCATGCACCACCTTACCCAGGCTGCAGTAGCAGACCTGTGGTGTCAGTTTGGATGGCCTTCCAGGGGTGGCACAATACGTGCTGCAGCCCCTGGTAGGCCTCTGAGGTACCTATGCCCTTGGTACATAGTATACCATATACTAGGGACTTATAAGGGCACTCCAGATTCCAATCAGAGATGTGCCTAAGGCACATGGAAACCATTTTACAGAGAAAGCAGATAGACTGGGGCCCTGAATAGCAGGATCCCAGTCCAACTAAGTCATAAACCAGCAAAACACCATAAAAAAAGTGGGGGCAACCATATAGTCAGATTCCACCTTCCTACAATCGCGAAGTAAAAAGTCGTTGTAACGGCTGTTTACCGATCGAAGCTGGCCCCTGTTCTTCAGTGAGTCGTTTATTTGATAAATTAGGAGGAAGGAATGTGTTTTTTTTACCCAAAAGTGCATTCCCGGCTGTTGTATTGTGAAAGTGTCCGCGTGGCCTGGTTTCACTTCCGGTGAGAGAGTGGAAGAGTCTGTTTGGATCTAAAGGGGTTCTGCTGTTGGACGGGGCCGATGCGACACGTCATCAGAAAACACAGCTAATGGAAAGCGTTGTCCCCGAAGTGTGGAGCAGTGCCATGAGAGGTCAACGAGTGTGCGTCCCACCGCAGTATGACCGTACCGAGTGACCCATGTGCCGCCTCCAGTGTACGAAAGGCAGAAGCGGCATCCATCGCAGGTCCTCTTGAAGACCGTTGTAGCACTAATTCTACATTTTGGAACTAGGGCATTTTAACCTTGTTGTTCCTGCCAGATACAAAGAGAAGATCCTGTGTTATTGAGTGCCCTCGTTACCCTTTCTGTGAGTAGTGGTGCCTGTCACTTCGCTGCCTTGCCGGTGCACAGGACTGGGCTCCCCACCTCGTGTGCCATCTGCAGGGCCTCTGCCCTCGGATGACTGGTTTCGGTTTCTGGAGTGGCAACATAAACAGTTGCTCCCAAAGGACTAGCCTGAACACTTAGGTGAATATCCCCTGCACCAGCATTCCGTGGGAAATTCTTTCCTAGCTCTCCCATGTCGACGACGATGTCATAATAGCACGGCTCCGCTCGCGACACCGTATGACGTCATAGGAGCCATAAGAGGTGCTCGTCGGCATGCTGACGTCAGTTCCACCCATTTTTTCCGTGCCACCGAGGTAAACAGGTGGACCGACACATTTTCACATGTATACATTGTATACTAAATATATATATATATATATATATATATATATATATATTTTATATATATATATATATATATATATATATATATATATATATATATATATATATATATATATATATATATATATATATATATATATACAAATGCATAACCAATAAAGGCATAAAGAAATAGCAACAGATCAAGCATTTCTCACTATTAAAACATAAGCATGATTAAGACATATTAAAAACATTCATGCCAAACAGTAAAAGCATCTTTTGGTAGAAACAGGTGGACAACTGGGAGGCGGGTGGGACAGTGAGGAATCCACAGGCAGATACTGTATCCACCAGAAAAAGCGTTACCGAAGGTAAGTAACTTGCTCTTCTGATGGATACTTCTGCCTGTTGATTCCTCACCTTTTGAATAGAATCCTCAAGCCGTACCTCACCCGGAGGAGGGTGTCCACCTGACTAGACCAAAAATCTTGCAAAACAGATCGAGCAAAATGGCCATCCCTCCTAACCTCCGAATCCAATAATAATCGAATAATTTTTAGTCGAAATTATATTGAAAATAATACTTTAAAAATACTTTTATTAATAAATTTAGACAAACACTTAAAGGAAAACTTTTATTTATAATTAATTTAAAGATATTTCATACTTTACAAATTACGCCGAAGTCGCGACCCCAGCGCGACTTTTCAAAATGGCTACCGGAATGCGCGCAGCCATCGTGTAGGGTGCGCGAAGGGTGCACGACTTCTGTATAATATTAAAAAAAAAAAAAGAATGAATATAGTTTTCCTAACTAAAAATTATTCACAATTTTTTTAAATATATATATATATGTATATATATATATAGAAAATAAAAAAACATAGGATTGAGGTACATTAGACTTACAAATTTTCATTTAAAAAACCTTTGAAATTCACTGGAAAAACCATAGGTTTCAGGCACGTTATAGTTAGAAATTAGCATTTAAAAAACCATAGAAATTCACTGAAAAAACCATAGGTTTCAGGCACGTTATAGTTAGAAATTAGCATTTAAAAAACCATAGAAATTAACTGAAAAAACCATAGGTTTCAGGAACGTTATAGTTAGTTGGACATTTCACTCATACAAAACCATAGAAATTCCGGCGTTATAGTTAGTTCAGCTAACTATAACTCGCGCCCCCGCAATGCACTGCTGATGACGTCACATATTACATCATTCATGACATGGTCAGTGACATCACTGATGACATCACTGATGACATCTCAAATGACATCACTGATGACATCATCCACGTGAAAATCTGATGCACCTCCTCACACCTGAATATAACCTTTGATACACCCACTCTAAAATACAGACTACCATTTTCTAAAAAATAGACACAACAATACCAGTTACTAAATACGCACTGACTGATTCCTAGGTCTACACACACATCCACTCATTCACCCATACAGTCACTCATACATGCAGTCACTCATCAATACAACACTATCATATGCACTCATACACCTATACAGACACTCACACACTGCCACATATCCAGAGTTACTCACACACTTAGTCAGTCATGCAAAGAATCAATCATACTTCCATTTACTCACCTATACAGTTATACAGACACAACCTCACTTATTCATACAGATACTAACACATAATTACTCTCTTATAGAATCACTGATACAAATACACACTCATCCATGCAGCCACTCTCACAATTACTGACTCTCACATATAGTTATTTATATACACCATCACTCACATATACTGCCTTTTACATATGTAGTTACTTGCACATGTACCACTGAGACATCCATTCACTCACCAACACACCCATACACACACTCACCCACCCATACAGCTGTTTCCACATGCACTCTTGAACCCATACACCCAGTGAATCAACCACTCACACATCTATGCACAGAGTCACACACCTCCCACCCACCCACACACACACTCAGGCAGCCATACAAATACTCAGGCAAGCAATCAATAACCCATATAGGCACTCATGCAGCTACTCACCAACCCATGCAGCAGCATACACAACAACAGACAGACTGATACAGACTTTCACACAGTTTAGTCACTAACCCATGCATTCAGTAAGACACATTTAATCACTCACTTATACAGTCAGTCACGTACCTACTAAAATCCTCCATACAGACACTTATACACCCACTCATTCCTCAATACAGCTTGGCATATATATAAAACAAAATTAAACTTTACAGAAACACACAGTCACTGGATGATGTCATCAGTGATGTCATCAGTGATGTCACTAACCATGTCATGAATGATGTAGTATGTGACGTCATCAGCAGTGCATTGCAGGGGCGCGAGTTATAGTTAGCTGAACTAACTATAACGCCGGAATTTCTATGGTTTTGTACGAGTGAAATGTCCAACTAACTATAACGTTCCTGAAACCTATGGTTTTTTCAGTTAATATATATATATATATATATATATATATATATATATAACCTACTGGCGGTTGCCAGTATGTAGTTATAGTTAGGACCTCGTTTCTATTCAAAAAGCATTTTTTCTTTTCCCAATAACTTTGGCACCGGTTGATGAATTTTCTCGAAATTTTCAAAACTAGTGGCCCGCTCTTAAGGTTAGATCGGCGCCAAACACTGCGCCCACGACCTCCAAAGAAACAAGACATCGGCGAAACAAAAGAAGACACGAGAGGAGGAAACACAAGCAATCAAAGGCAAAACAGCAAGAAAAGACAGAACAACTGGCGACAGAAATGAAGGAAAATACTAACACTGTGATCAACTTGACCGATACTGTTTTAAGCAAGGCTGAAACTCAGCTTCTCTCCCTTGGCCTCACATACTGTGCGGAGAGCAGCTTCAACTACAGCAGAACCCGTGTGGACATTTATAAGTTTATACGCAAACTCAAACTTATTACGTTTTTCCAAGTTAAGCACTCCACCCACCCGCTACCTAATGCCCCCAACACTGGCCTTCCTGTTGATAACATTCTCACAGTCTCTGACATCTCCACCATCCGAACTATGAGGGAACTGCAATCAGATCCTAGTACTGTTACCACCAGTCAACTACTGGTCTCTGAGGGCATTGACTCTGCCACTAGGATTCCTAGTCCCTTCAAACCCCCTTCCACCTTTACACCTATGATGCCTCGGGATGCTATTGACACCTTCAATGATGTGGTTATCGAGGAGTTAAAAGACTTACATCAGAAATGCAAACATACACGTTCTCGGAACCACAACAAACATCTCTTAGCTCTGATTAAAAGGCTACGTAACAATAACCAGATCATCATAAACAAATCCGACAAAGGTTGGGAACATTGTTCTATGGCCAAGACTCCTTTACCTGGAAGAGGCACAACGACACCTTAGTGACTCCTCCTGCTACAAGAAGATCAGTATCCAGGAGATCAACAAAAGCAGGATCAGCCTAAAGAAAGAACTCAATAAGTTCAAGGCAGAGGGTTTAATAAGCAAAGATGAATTTCTTTTCCTTCACCATGATACACCTGTCCTACCTGTACTTTATTTTTTACCTAAGGTCCACAAGGGAACCACGCCTATTCCTGGCCGTCCGATCATCTCCGCATGTAATAGCCTCTGCGAGAACATGTCTAAATATGTTGACTTTTTCCTCCAGGACTTTGTTGTTTCTTTACCCTCGTATTTGCGTGACACTGGAGATTTCTTGAACAAAATCATGGGGATACAATGGTCTGACAAGTATATTCTGATGTCTATGGACTTAACCTCTTTGTACACAAGCATCAAACACGATGATGGTCTACGTGCTGTTGAACATTATCTACAGGAACGCCCCATTAACTGTCATCGCCACAATGACATGCTTTTGTTTATGATTAGATGGTGTCTTGAACATAATTTCTTTATGTTTGACAGAATGACTTATCAACAACTTCGTGGTGTCGCCATGGGTGCCTACTTTTCTCCCAGTTTTGCGTGTCTTCATGTCGGCTGGTGGGAGGAGCAGGTACTCATGATGAAGCATAGTGAGGCAATGAACAACCATGTGGTGACATGGCTGCATTACATTGACGATGTCTTTGTTGTGTGGAATGGTACCACTGAGAGTGCACTAGAATTTGTCTCTTCCATTAATCACAATGACCTTAATCTTGAGTTCAATGCCCAGATCAGCAGAGACAGCATTGAGTTTCTGGATGTTACTATTTACGTAGAAAAGGATGTGCTACACTCTAAACTCCATCGTAAAAGTACTGCAGGGAACTCGACATTACATGCTACGAGCTTCCACCCCAAACACCTCATTGCCAGCATACCATATGGAGATATGCTTTGTCTGAGGAGGATCTGTAGCTCTGAGTCCGACTTACAATCCTGTCAAGACCAGGCACAAGATCGCTTTATAGCTAGAGGCTACAGTACCACCTCGATAACTAAAGCCAGGACTAGAGCCAATGCTATACCCAGGGAAAACCTCCTAGCCGCTAACCCTCCCAGTGATGGTTCGACTGACCAAGCTGATTGCGCTGCTCCCACCCCTGGCACAGTTGATACCCGTCTTATCATTACGTACAGTAGAGAGGAGAAGGATATTAAATCCATCATTAACCGCCAATGGCGCATTATCCAGTCTGACCCTGTCTTAGGTCCTTTGGTGGCTGATAAACCGACCATCACCTATCGACGGGCATTCTCCATGAGGGATGCCCTGGTCAAGAGCAGCCCTGAGGTCACACCAATTGGTTATCTGACATTAAGGGTTTTCGCAAATGCAACACCTGTAGAGCCTGTAAATTTGGCGTTAACACCACTGAGGTCACAGCTAGATTCTGTAACAAACCCATAACATTGCAACATAAATACACCTGTAGAACAGAGTATGCAGTGTATATCCTCCAATGCAGTTGCAATCTCAGATATGTGGGGAGCATCAAAGTCCAGGTGCACGTGAGGATACTACAACACCTTAGGGCCATTGTGAACAACGATCCGAGCTATCCCGTAGCCAGGCATTTCAAAGAGACACATAATAACAACCTCGATCACCTTCAGTATTTTGTGATAGACAATGTACCTATTCTCAGAAGAGGTGGTGACTGTGAAAAGAAACTTAGACAACTCGAAAGTAGATATATTCTTGAGCTCGATACCAAAACACCTAATGGCCTCAACCACAGTGAGGATTTGTATAACTACCTATAAACCTGTCCACCATGCTATTTTTTCACCTGCATGTGTTTTATTTCCTCTAGTAGATATGTTTCACACATTGTTGGTTTCTTACTATTATCTTTGCTATCTTGACTCATGACTATTATACTATTTTACAGTTATATCCATTCCAGCCAATGCACCAATTAATGGATTAGATATGTTTCTATATCTCTGATTATTTATGGATTGGATATGTTCCTATATCTCTGATACGTATTTCACTTGATTATTCTCTCATGTACTCCCTCTTGTTACCTTTAGTACTTTTCTCATCTGATCTTCCTACTGTAGTTCTATCCTCTGCGCATTCAAGCGGTCATTTGTTGCTCATTTTTAGCCCGGCTGGGTTTGGAGCATAGTTCTCACATGAACTATGTCTCTCTAGATCACGAGTATTCGTGTTTTGTTCTTTAATTTTAAGTCGCATCTAGCACCTAGTCACTACACAACGCTGCACCACTTTGCACTTTAAAAAAAATTCTTATCACTTGGTAACTTGACACACAGTGCCTGGATTTTCCATTTTTCATTTTTTAACGCGTGAGCATTTCTCACTATCCCTTTCATGTTGTGCATTCAGCTTTGCTGTTTGTTCTGCCCCCTAAATTAGATGTCATAATGGGACCGTAGTTCTTATTCTTATTTTTCATGATGGTTGATCCGGCTTCATGGGGTCCCTTTTGCGCGCCAGCCTGTCTCTATGAACCACTGTGTTTTCAGTTGTGGGACTTCCTTTAGCATCACGCATTATGCTGCCAGATGGCCGGGTGTGGGATTTACATCTCACGGTTCACTCGACTCTTATCTCCCACATGTGTCAGATTCCCTGACCTTGTACAGGCTCTTCATACGCTGCTCTCCCTTTTATATCGCCGCTCAGCGCTGCCACTCTTATTCTTTTTGTTTCTTTCATTCTCCACTGTTCCTACATCCTCTTGATATTTATTCCACTGTCATCTTCCCATGACTTGGGGCATTGTCGTAAAACCAGGCTGTCATTCTTCACAGCAACATGTGAGTAGATATTTCACTTTGCACTGTCATTGGAGTCACAAGTTACCGTAAAGCACATGCGTTCGTGACTCTTGTAACGTAATGCATCTCACTTACCTGCCTATAAAGCTGCTACTTGCACGTAGCATGTCCATGTGATCAAGGCCGCAGGTTGGCGGCCAAAACGCGTAATGTGGACCAGTTAACTTACTTTGAATAAATCTCGTTATTTCACCAGCAGCTGTGGTCTGAGCCCGTGTGTTCTTTGCTGTTTGCAGCCACTACGGGATTTGTGGACTATATATATATATTCAGAAACACAAAGGATGCCGTACTCCAGAGATTGGTTTCAGAGTTGCTTGATTTTCACCACGACTGGTGGTAGTGGTGGTGAAAATAAAGCAACTCTGAAACCTGTCTCTGGAGTGCGGCATCCTTTGTGTTTCTGAATTTAAATATCGGGTAAGGATTCTACCCGTTGCTGCCTGCACCAGGTATTGAGCGCGCTGACATTGGGAATTAATTGTTTTATATATATATATATATATATATATATATATATATATATATATATATATATATATATATTATTCCATCCTGACAGTGTCAAACAAACAGGCACCGACTCCGTGAGAATATGGCACAGATGGCGATTTATTTCAACAAAGGTCAGACGCGTTTCGGCGGAAAAACCGCCTTGTTCACTGCTTATATATATATATAACCTACTGGCGGTCGCCAGTATGTAGTTATAGTTAGGACCTCGTTTCTATTCAAAAAGCGTTTTTTCTTTTCCCAATAACTTTGGCGCAGGTTGACGAATCTTCGCGAAAGTTTCAAAACTAGTGGCCCGCTCTGGTCAGCTCCTTTCTTGAAAGTTTCGGGGTGATTCGACAAGCGGAGGCCGAGAAAAAAGGGGGGTCCCAAAACACGTTTTCCCCATGTTAATTTCCATAGGAAAATTTAGACAAAGCTACAGCCCGAACTGCTGCACGGAATTACACCAAATTTGGCAAAAAGGTAGGTCTTGGTTCAGAAAGAGCCCTTTTTTTTAAATGGTGTAAATCCGTTCAGTAGTTCCTGAGAAATTAGAAAAAGAAAAAGTTTCGATATCTGTGGGCGCGGTGGGTTCGCGAACCCTCCCGAGCACGAGCTTCATTCTCATTGGCTGCCAACACTCCAAACCAGGAACTGTTGGCAGCCATTTTGTGACTCGGTTACCGAGTCAGAAGAAATCTGTTCAAAAAAGGATGAAAAACAAGAAAAGGGGGCAGGGTAGGAACACCCTGACCCCCTAGGTCTCATGCAATGACCCAGGCACTAACTGGATGTTGATGAGGTCGACGGCATAGAAATGCTGGGTTTCTCATTAAAAGATCACAAGGGACAAGTGTTGACTGGAATACTGTGCTACAGACCCCCCGGGGCAGCCAGTTATGTACAGCAGCAGGCATTTATCAACGTTTTCACCAATATGGCACTCACCCACTCCAGATTACTTATCATGGGGGACTTTAACATGTGGTGTAACAGGAGTATGGATTCAAACTACAATAGTCTTATCCACTCCTGTAAGAACCTGAACTTAACACAATGGGTCACAGAACCCACACATAAGGGAGGGCACATACTGGACCTAATTTTTGCGGAATAACAAGTTGCTGGAGGGGTAGACACTTTGCCGGTGGATTGGTCTGACCACCATTTATTAAAATTTCGGATATATAATCCGAAAAAGAATGACCCCAACATCATTGGGCCGAGGAAATGTCAATGCTTTGCAAAAGCGAGGCTTGGTGGCCGGTCGTTCACAGTCAGAACCACTCGGCTGTGGAATTCCTTACCGGAACATTTTAGGAAGGCTAATTCTGAATCTGTCTTCTGTAAATTTCTAAAAACCTGGCTTTTTGACCTTCCCTAAGCTTCTGTAGCCTGTGGTAACTTGCTTTTATTTTTTGTATCCGTTAGCGCCGGGACACCTCCGTTGGAGGTAGCTGTGCGCTCTACAAGCTCCAAATTAAATTAAATTAAATTAAGTCAGGGACTGGAAGGGAGTCTTGCAAACAGCAAAGATCTCCCCAGTATTCTCTATGAAGAGAATCTTTGAGGAAGACAGACAGGTGGAGGAGAACTATGCGACCTTTTGTGAACATATAAATACCAGGTTAGATATAGTTGCTCCTCAAAAGAACTACAAGAAAACTGGCAGACCATCCACACCATGGTACAATGAACTTAGAACTCTAAAGCTGAGCTGTAAGTTAGCAGAAAGAAAATGGAAAAAGGGATATACAGACGAGGACAAAGCCGTCTGGAAAGAGGCAATAGCTCACTACAAGAGAGAAATTGGCATAATAAAAGCAAAGTATTTTGCAGATTTAATCCTAAACGCCTCAAATAGTGCCAGAAGTATTTTTAAAATAGTGGGGGACATAGGCAACCCAGAGTGCGCAAAAATAAAATACAACCTTCACAGGATCTTTGTAACAACCTCGCGACTTTCTTCGAGGAAAAGATTACTCTAATCATTGATGGCTTTAAGGCGAGTAGCGCATGCACTGAGGGAAATGCTAAGGTAGAGGTAATAAAAGCACTTCAGGGAAAGAAGGAAAGAGAAATTATGGGGGAACACTCCCATCTTCTAGATAACTTTGAGCCCCCATCTGTGGAGGAATTCAATAGAGTGGCACTAGGTGTTTCCTCAGGCTCTCCACTGGACCCACTACCACACAGAACATGGAAAGAGCTGAGTTCAGAGCTATTTCCGACAATCAGACAAATTTGTAATCAATCATTGACCAGCGGGTCTGTGCGGGATTGCTGGAAACAAGCGGTGGTGACACTTCTGTTGAAAAAAGCTACGCTGGACCCAGCCTGCCCTAAGAATTATAGACCTATCTCCTTGTTGCCCTACCAGATAAAGATCATAGAGCGGGTGGTCAGTAAGGCACTCTCCCAATTTCTTGAAACCAATGACAAACTGGAGGATGTGCAATTAGGCTTCCGTCCAGGACATGGGATGGAGGCAGCTCTGGTAACCGTGTTGGACGATCTTCGAATGCGGACGGACTGGGGGCAGTCGGCAATACTGATTCTGCTTGACCTGTCCGCCGCTTTTGACACGGTTAACCATGAGATACTTCTGGCCAGGCTCAAGGACATAGGGGTAGTGGGCACAGCATTGAAATGGTTTCAATCGTACCTCTCCAACAGATGACAGGCAGTGGCTCTTTCACCGTTTCAATCTGAGTTCACCAGTAATCCATATGGCGTCCCTCAGGGGTCTGTTATCAGTCCGATACTATTTCACGTCTATTTGAGACCCCTACTGGCTAATATTAAAACTCATAAGGTCAGCCTTATTAATTATGCGGATGATACGCAGCTTATCCTGTCTGTGGAGGGGGACCAATTCACTTCACTTGAAGATTTCCATGCCTGCATGAAGGATGCCTCAGGCTGGCTGAGAGAAAATTCTCTACAATTGAACGCAGATAAGACAGAAGTCCTGTGTTGCGCAGCAGGCAAAGTTCCTCTCCCACTACCAAATGATTTCTGGCCTATCCCGACCACTACTCATCTAGTTCCCTCAGAGACTGTGCGCAATCTAGGTGTTATGTTCAATAACAAACTGAGCCTGGAAACTCAGGTTAACAAAACAGCTGGTTGCTGCTTTGCCCTTATCAGGGTGCTCCGGAAGATTCTCCCGATTTTACCCCCACAGGCCAGGGCACTGGTAGTTAGAAGCGTCATTTTAAGTAGACTGGACTACTGCAACACGTTGCTGCTGGAATCTCCAAAGTATCTGATTGAGAGACTGCAGAGGGTCCAGTCAATGGCGGCTAAGCTGGCTCTATCGAGACCAAGACACTCTTCCGCTTCGCAAACCCTGGCGGAGCTGCATTGGCTTCCAATGTCAGAGAGGATAAAGTTTAAATCCCTCTGCATTGTATTTAAGGCTCTGCATGGGGCTGGTCCTATACCCATGCAGAACAAATTTGCATGGTACATCCCCACCCGGAGTCTTCGCTCATCATCGGCCAATCTGGTCAAGGTGCCTAAATTCAGAAAGACAAAAGCAGGTGGGAGAGCCCTCAGCATTGCGGCTGCAAAGCTGTGGAATAGACTCCCTACCGACATTAGGCAGTCAGAAGAGCTGATGCAGTTTAGGAAAAGAGTCAAAACCTGGCTCTATCCCAGGAAATGATCTATCTCATAATTTGTCTGCCTCGACCAATCTGATCACTGCCGGTTGTCCATCTACGGCCGATTTGAGCACACGTCTCATAGTGCCAGGATACCCTTTGGGTGACAGTGCGCTTTACAAGTTTTTAATACAATACAATACAATACAACTCATGCTCTGCTACAATCCCCTGTCCACTACCCATGCAGTCCTCTAACCACCTAGACACTACTCATTCATTCCTCCAATTACCCAGGTAGAACCCATGCAGTCCAACAATCACTCTGTCACTACCCATGCACTGTTGTAATCACCCAGCCAGCACCATGTTCTTATCCAATCACTCCGCCAATACCCAAGCACTTATAAATTCACCATGCACTCTCCTTGCAGTACTCTAATCATACAGTCACTACCCATGTACTCATGCAATGACCCAGGCACTAACACATGCAGTGCTACAATCACCTGTGCACTACTCATGCAGTCCTCTAACCACCTAGACACTGCTCATTCGCACCTTCATTTACTCAGGTAGTACCCATGCAGTCCAGCAATCACCCTGTCACGTAGCTAGGAGTGGGCAGAATTTGCATAGTCGCGCTACGCAAAGTTCCGCAAAACGGTACAAAATCTCCGCGAGCACGCAAAAGTTCCGCGAACACGCGGAATTGCTTGTTCCGCCCGTTCGCGATGCTTTTTTCCTGTTCACGAATGCTGTTTGCATGCTCGGGGAGAAATATCTTGCGAACACGCATTTTGAAAGCGCGAACAAGCAAAAAATTCAGCGAAGCCGCGGATCACGGAATTTTTGGTAATTCCGCGTTCTCCGCGGAACACGAAATTACCCAAATTCCACAAATTCCGAGAGCGGAACGGAATTTACCGCCCAGGTCTAGTCATTACCCATGCACTCCTCGAATCACCCAGCCAGCACCATGTACTTATTAACCCTGGGCGTAGTACTACGCTACGCTCCCGGAGCGTGCGTAGTTTGCACTACTACGCACTACGCGAATTGCACGTAGCTGTTAGACTTGGCTTTTTCAGCGGGTTTACCCCCTGACTTTTTGCTTTTTGGCCTCCTGTTTTTGACCCTGTGTGTGTTGGTTTTAGGATTCTGGGCACTTTACCACTGCTAATCAGTGCTAAAGTGCATATGCTCTCTGTGTAAAATGTGTTATGGATTGGTGTTTCCATGATTGGCCTATTTGATTTATGTGTCAGTCCCTAGTAAAGTGCACTGCGAGTGCCAGGGCCTATAAATCAAATGCTGTTGGTGGGCTGCAGCACTGGATTGTGCCACCCACGCAAACAGCCCGTAAAGTGTAACTCTGGCCTGCCATTGCAGAGCCTGTGCGCAGCCTGGGGCTGCCATGTCGACTTGGCAAGTGCACACACTTGCCAGTCCCTAAACCTTCCCTTTTCTACATGTTAGTCACCCCTAAGGTAGGCCCAAGGTACCCCTGTGGGCAGGGTGCATTGTATGTGAAAGGTAGGACATGCCCTGGTGTGTGTGGCATGTCCTGATAGTGAATTACAGCCTATTTCGTTTTTCACTATTGCAAGGCTACCTGTCCCCCATAGGCCAGAATGGGCAGTTTTGATTATTACATCTTATAATCCTAACTGACTCCGGGAACATGGTAGAAATTTGAGTTTAGTATGCCTGAACTCAGAATGGTAAAATACATCTTTTAGTGAAGTTGGTTTTAACATTCTGTGTTTGAAAATACCACTTTTAGAAAGTAGGTATTTTCTTGTCTAACTATCCAGGCCTGCCTCTGCTAGGTTGTGTATTCCTTGTCTGGAGTTTGAGTGACAGGGCTGGGGGATTCCAGGAGACAGAATGTGTCCGCCCAGTGGTGAATAGAGAGATCTGCATCTAGATGGGAGGGAGGAGTTGCACCTGGGACCTGAATAGGACTGTGCCTGCCCCCCACAGTGCTGGCTCCACACCTGTGGTGCATCTGATGTCTCTGCCCTGCAATGTGAAAGAAGAGAAGGAATCATGTCAACAAAGTGCTCCAGGGCTGTGCTTTCCCTCCACAATGCTGGCTCCACCTCCTGTGGGGCGTCTGATGTTTCTGCCCTGCACTGTGAAAGGAAAGAAGGAGTCTTGTCAACAGAGTGCTCCAGAACTGGTTTGGACTAGGCAAAGGCTTCTCTGCCTCCAGAGAACAAAGGAATTTGGGATATAAATATTGGGGCCCTGACCCCATGAATTTAGATCTCGCTGGAATCAAGGAACCTGCCAAGAAGAAGAGCTGGAGAGCTGCTAGGAGGAGTACTGCCCCTTTGCTGAGTTATTGCCTTGTTGGGTTGGCCTGCAGTTGCTGCTACTGTCTTGGGCAGTGAAAGGACTGGACTGAACTTTCTACTCTTTGTGCTGAGAATCTCCAAGGGCCTGAAACCGAGCTGGCCTCCTGTTAAGAAGTCTCAGGGACTGCAAAGACTTCACAACCCTCTGGGTACCACTTCTGGAACCGCTGTTTCAGTTGCCACAGAGGAAGGGAACCGAACCGCAACCGACTCCATCGCTGGGCCGGTGTCCTGTTTGCACCGCAGACCGCATCGCCCCGCCCCGCTTCGCACCGCAACCCTGGTCTCACCGACGACGACGTCCGACGCCGTCAACATCGAGCCGCTGTTTGCATCGTGACCTGTGGGCACCGCAGTTCGCATCGCATCGCTTCACTGTACCGGCCGGACCAGACCGACGCTGTCGCTGCATCTGGCTCAACCATCGTGACTGCATCGCAGTTGGGGCACCGCTTGCACGCTTCGCGACGCACCGCTCCGACTCGCACCGCTGTCCGACGCCAGCTCCCGCACTCCGGCTTGGTCGCCTGCATCGCAACCTGTCAGCACCGCATCGAGCATCGTCTCACCCTGCATCGCACGCCTTGGTCTCACCGACTCTGTCTGCACGACTGTCATCGAGCCGCTGCCTGCACCGCATCGAGAGGACACCTCACCTTGCATCGCTCCGTCTTGCACCGCAACCGCGACGTACGCCGACCGGCTCGCACGCTCCGTGCCCGCCACAACGAGAAAAGGTACTGTGACCGAGTCTGTTCACGACTCTGCTGGCCTGTATCGACGCGGTCGGCTGGAACTGTTAGACTCTGTTATTTTCAGCATCGCGGTAGACTCGGACGGAGCTACCGACTCGTACGAACTTTGTTTTTCACGATTTCTGCAAAGAAGAAGTTATCTTGCAACGTATTCATTTTTAAAGTATTTGTATTGTGGATTTTTATCGTATTTGGTCTTGTCTTGAGTATATAAAAATATTGGTTATTTTTTCTAAACTGGTGTGGTGTCCTTTTGTAGTGCTTACACTATATTACTGTTGGTTATGTGCAAATGCTTTACACACTGCCTCTAGAATAAGCCTGACTGCTCGTGCCAAGCTACCAAGGGGGTGAGCAGGGGTTATTTTAGGAGTGTAACTCCCTTATCCTGACTAGGAAGAAGGGTCCCTACTTGGACAGAGGTGCAAGCCCTGGCCAACTAGAGACTCCCATTTCTAACATTGGTTGTCAGCGGTGAGGATAGGACTTGTGTTTGCACTTGACTTACAGTGATTGGTGTGCACTACTACCATATCGCAGACCATTACGTACCACATACTGGTTCTTTTTCTTTTGGCCTATTTTTGATCTTGCCAGTTTTCAACTCACTACTTTCATCATTCCTGAATCAACTGCATCATCCGTTGCATCTCTGGAAGTTATCTTTGAGGAGGATAGGTTGGAATCCTACAGCGTAAAGGAGCTGAGAGCGATTTGTAAAAACCTGAAGGTCCAAATCAAAGGCCTCACAAAGAAGGAGGAGCTACAAAAGGCGCTGAGGGCCGGGGTAGCAGCCAGGCATGCCAGTGGGCAGCCTGGTAATCTCAGTGAGGAGGTGGAGGAGCCTATTTCCAGGGTGGATGTGCTTTTGGGTGCGGGGGAACCCGCCAGGTCAGGCAGCAGCAGTCTGTCCCCAGAGGAGCTGGAGGACAGGCGGGAGGCAAGGCAGTTTGAGCTGCAGAAGCTCAGGCTGGAGAGTGAGCGGGAGGAGAAGAGGGAGGAGAGGAGATTGGCCATGGAGGAAAAGAAGATGATCCTGGATCATGAGCGTAAAATGAGAGAGCTGGAGCTGGATTGGGAAGCCGGTAGGGCTTTGTCCAGCCCAGATGGTGGCAGCAAAAATGTAGTGTCTAGTACTGAGGATGAGGTACACACACACACACACAGATTTGGGGCCCTGCTTCAAGGAGGGGGTTGACATACACCAGGGGGTTCAGGATTGTGAGGTTACTCCAGTGGTGCATAGTGTCCCTGAGGTGGATTAGGGAACTGGCACAGGGGATCACTTTCCTGGTAGTGGCAGGGACACTCTACTGACTCTAGATGAGAGGTGCAGGGAGAGGGGTTCCCCCATGATAGAAGCTCTGGTAAGTGAGTATGGAGACCAGCCAGAAGAGTATGGGTTGAGAGACAGCAACAGTCAGACACTGTCTCACCAGTCTTGTGAGAATGATGTGGGGTACTTGTCTGAGGCACTGGATGGTTGGGTGAAGGGTAGTTTGGTTAAAACCTGTGTGGGGCTGTGTGATTCAACTGTTGGAGAGCATATTTTAAGTCCCTGTTTTCCAGAGCTATGCCAACACCCAGTGGAGTGTGAGTTTTCTGACCCCAGGGAGCTTGCACTGGAGGCAGACCTTTGGTGGATTCCAGAGGGTCTGGAGAAGCATCTGGGGGTGACCTGGAAGGAAGTGGCTTAGGTATTTCCCAACCAAGGGTGGTGGGAAAGGTTCATGGTAGCCCAGCTAGGTCCCGGTATCATGGGAAGGGTGTATGGACTCAAGTCCTGTCTCCGCTGAGAAGGAGTGGGAAGGGGCTGCGGCCCAAGGTGCCCGAAACCCGGTCCCAGAGCCTGGTTGGTTCCAGGAGGGAACACCAGGTGGGGAGCCTAGGCTGTACTGATAGGCCATCCGTTGAGGGGGATCTCCTAGAGTCAGGAGAACCTGGAGCATCTGTAAGCAGAGCTCCAGTGGTTCTGGTGTCTGGTGGCACCGCTCCAGTTGGGAGGGTGCAGGAGTCCAGATGGAAGGGTGAGAGGGGGATGCGTTCCCCAGTGGGAGAACCAGTGGGTCAGGGGCCAGCCAGAAGGGCTGAGCATCCTAGCAGGGACCATGGTGACACCACTTCTGTCCTGGGGGATCTTCGCGCACTGTCAGATGGACAGAGGTCGGGAGATCTGCGCCAGGCAGACTGTCACACAATGCATGAGTCATGTGTTACCCTCAGGGGGGGCATGCGTGCTCCCAAGGAAGTCCTGGTGCGCCGGGCAGGTGCTCAGCTGCAGGGTTTAGTCCCTGGGTTGGGAGGCCAGGTTCAGGTCCTGCCTGACCTGGAGGGAAGGACGACTGTAAGCAGTGTCCTGACCGGTTTGTCTTCTAAGGGTACCACTCCAGGTGGGAGGGTGCAGAGCTCTGGAAGAGGGTGCAGAGGGAGGGAGTCCTCGCCTCTGACCCAGGTTCAACCTGAGAGTTTAGATCCAAGGGTGGTGAATCAGTTGCAGGGTCAAGGCCCTGAGCTGGTGGAAGAATTGTGTAGGAGGTCTGGTTCCAGCGTCCTGACAGTTTTGGTTCTGAGGGTCCCTCTCCTGGGAGGAGAGTGCAGAACCCCAGAAGGAGAGGTAAGGGGAGGAGAGCCTCGCCCGAGACCTCTGGTGAACCTGAGGGTGCGGACCCTAGGTTGAAGGATCAGTGGCTATTTAGAACTGCACTGATGAGAGGAAGAGTGGAGTATGGTTACTATGTACCAGGGGTTACTGCCCCCCACTTTGTGAGTTGGCAAGGACCAGTGGGTCAGGGGTTGCCTGCTCTGAGGTCGGAGCACCCCAGGACTGACCCTGGTGAGACCACTTCTGGCCTAGGGGGTCTTCATGCTCTGTCAGGTGGACAGGAGGCTGGAGACCTGCGCCAGGCAGACTCTCACACAACTCATGAGGAGTGTATTCCCCTTGGGGGGGGTTGGTGTACTCCCCCGAAGTCCTGGGTTGCCAGGCACAGGTCCAGCCTAAGGGTACTGGCCCTGGGTTGGAGGACCAGGTTCAGGGTGTCCCCCCTGACCTGGGGGAAGGGGCAACTGCTAACAGTACCACTACCAGTTTGTCTTCTGGGGGTGCCGCTCCAGGTGGGAGGGTACAGAGCCCCAGGGAGGAGGACTGGGTGTGGGAGAGCCTACCCCAGTCCCTTGTTCAGCCTCAGGGTACAGACCCTGGGCTGGTGTACCAGTTGCAGGATAGCACCCCTGAACTGGTGGGTGAATTGTGCAGAACGCCTGCCACAGGTGGCCTGACAATTCTGGAGTTGAGGGGGACTGCTCCCGGTGGGGGGATGCAGTGCTCCAGGGAGGAGGACAGGGTGTGGGAGAGGCCACCCCAGTCCTGTGTCCAGCCTCAGGGTACAGACCCTAGGCTGGTGTACCAGTTGCAGGATAGCACCCCTGAACTGGTGGGCGAATTGTGCAAGGCACCTGCCACAGGTGCCCTGACAATTCTGGAAGGGGGTATCACTCCAGGTGGGAGGGTACGGAGCCCCTGGGAGGAAGACCGGGGGTGGGAAAGCCTACCCCAGTCTCCTGTCCAGCCGCCGGGTACAGACCCTAGGCTGGTGGGTCAGTGCCAGGACGTCATCCCTGGCCTGACCAGAGGGAGAGTGGACGAGGGGTGCCAGGCACCTGGGGCTACGGCCCCCCACTCTCTGATGCCACAGAGGTTAGAGAGCCCTGAGAGGCATAAGGCCTGGGTCTCCCCACTGACAACTGTTGGTAGCCACTGTGGCTTACTGTCCTGGTGGACAGAGTTGCCCCTGGGAGGGGGACAGGAGTCACACCCCGGGGGTGGACTGGGCCACACCACTGTGTTGGCCATGTGGGCACTGTCGGCCTGTTGGGACACATCTGTGAGCAAAGTAAGTTTAGGTGCTGCACAGATAGGGTCCACAGGTGAGGAGAAGGGTTCCCCATGGGTCAGCTTATTGGGCCCTGAGAGTGAGGACAGAGGGATCCAACTGGGTTTAGAAAGGCGTAGAACCAGAACGTGCCCCCGCTGTTGTGGGCCAGGTCTATGTTCTATCGCCCCAAGCAGGGAAGTCCATCAAGGGATTGAGTAGTCTACCCTGGCTTTAGGCTGGGAGGGGGTTGTGTTAGACTTGGCTTTTTCAGCGGGTTTACCCCCTGACTTTTTGCTTTTTGGCCTCCTGTTTTTGATCCTGTGTGTGTTGGTTTTAGGACTCTGGGCACTTTACCACTGCTAATCAGTGCTAAAGTGCATATGCTCTCTGTGTAAAATGTGTTATGGATTGGTGTTTCCATGATTGGCCTATTTGATTTATGTGTCAGTCCCTAGTAAAGTGCACTGCGAGTGCCAGGGCCTATAAATCAAATGCTGTTGGTGGGCTGCAGCACTGGATTGTGCCACCCACGCAAACAGCCCGTAAAGTGTAACTCTGGCCTGCCATTGCAGAGCCTGTGCGCAGCCTGGGGCTGCCATGTCGACTTGGCAAGTGCACACACTTGCCAGTCCCTAAACCTTCCCTTTTCTACATGTTAGTCACCCCTAAGGTAGGCCCAAGGTACCCCTGTGGGCAGGGTGCATTGTATGTGAAAGGTAGGACATGCCCTGGTGTGTGTGGCATGTCCTGATAGTGAATTACAGCCTATTTCGTTTTTCACTATTGCAAGGCTACCTGTCCCCCATAGGCCAGAATGGGCAGTTTTGATTATTACATCTTATAATCCTAACTGACTCCGGGAACATGGTAGAAATTTGAGTTTAGTATGCCTGAACTCAGAATGATAAAATACATCTTTTAGTGAAGTTGGTTTTAACATTCTGTGTTTGAAAATACCACTTTTAGAAAGTAGGTATTTTCTTGTCTAACTATCCAGGCCTGCCTCTGCTAGGTTGTGTATTCCTTGTCTGGAGTTTGAGTGACAGGGCTGGGGGATTCCAGGAGACAGAATGTGTCCGCCCAGTGGTGAATAGAGAGATCTGCATCTAGATGGGAGGGAGGAGTTGCACCTGGGACCTGAATAGGACTGTGCCTGCCCCCCACAGTGCTGGCTCCCACCTGTGGTGCGTCTGATGTCTCTGCCCTGCACTGTGAAAGAAGAGAAGGAATCATGTCAACAAAGTGCTCCCGGGCTGTGCTTTCCCTTCACAATGCTGGCTCCACCTCCTGTGGGGCGTCTGATGTTTCTGCCCTGCACTGTGAAAGGAAAGAAGGAGTCTTGTCAACAGAGTGCTCCAGAACTGGTTTGGACTAGGCAAAGGCTTCTCTGCCTCCAGAGAACAAAGGAATTTGGGATATAAATATTGGGGCCCTGACCCCATGAATTTAGATCTCGCTGGAATCAAGGAACCTGCCAAGAAGAAGAGCTGGAGAGCTGCTAGGAGGAGTACTGCCCCTTTGCTGAGTTATTGCCTTGTTGGGTTGGCCTGCAGTTGCTGCTTCTGTCTTGGGCAGTGAAAGGACTGGACTGAACTTTCTACTCTTTGTGCTGAGAATCTCCAAGGGCATGAAACCGAGCTGGCCTCCTGTTAAGAAGTCTCAGGGACTGCAAAGACTTCACAACCCTCTGGGTACCACTTCTGGAACCGCTGTTTCAGTTGCCACAGAGGAAGGGAACCGCAACCGACTCCATCAACCGACTCCATCGCTGGCCCGGTGTCCTGTTTGCACCGCAGACCGCATCGCCCTGCTTCGCACCGCAACCCTGGTCTCACCGACGACGACGTCCGACTCCGTCAACATCGAGCCGCTGTTTGCATCGTGACCTGTGGTCACCGCAGTTCGCATCGCATCGCTTCACTGTACCGGCCGGACCAGACCGACGCTGTCGCTGCATCTGGTTCAACCATCGTGACTGCATCGCAGTTGGTGCACCGCTCGCATGCTTCGCGACGCACCGCTCCGACTCGCACCGCTGTCCGACGCCAGCTCCCGCACTCCGGCTTGGTCGCCTGCATCGCAACCTGTCAGCACCGCATCAAGCATCGTCTCACCCTGCATCGCACGCCTTGGTCTCACCGACTCCGTCTGCACGACTGTCATCGAGCCGCTGCCAGCACCGCATCGAGAGGACACCGCACCTTGCATCGCTCCATCTTGCACCGCAACCGCGACGTACGCCGACCGGCTCGCACGCTCCGTGCCCGCCACAACGAGAAAAGGTACTGTGACCGAGTCTGTTCACGACTCTGCTGGCCCGTATCGACGCGGTCGGCTGGAACTGTTAGACTCTGTTGTTTTCAGCATCGCGGTAGACTCGGACGGAGCTACCGACTCGTACGAACTTTGTTTTTCACGATTTCTGCAAAGAAGACGTTATCTTGCAACGTATTCATTTTTAAAATATTTGTATTGTGGATTTTTATCGTATTTGGTCTTGTCTTGAGTATATAAAAATATTGGTTATTTTTTTCTAAACTGGTGTGGTGTCCTTTTGTAGTGCTTACACTATATTACTGTTGGTTATGTGCAAATGCTTTACACACTGCCTCTAGAATAAGCCTGACTGCTCGTGCCAAGCTACCAAGGGGGTGAGCAGGGGTTATTTTAGGAGTGTAACTCCCTTATCCTGACTAGGAAGAAGGGTCCCTACTTGGACAGAGGCGCAAGCCCTGGCCAACTAGAGACTCCCATTTCTAACAGTAGCACAGTGCAAAAACGCGTAGCGGGCATTTTTTGCTTGCTCGCGGTCCTCAACGTCAAGTTGGCGACCGCGAGCGAGCAAAATCAACATCCCGGCGAGACTTTTTCCTCGTTCGCGATCAGCAACATCAAGTTGCCGATCGCGAGCGTGAAAAATAAACCTCCCGGCGAGATGCTCAACGCAGGGAGGTCAGGTTTCTCATTGCGAGTGGTCGCGTACGCTCGCGACCGCTCGCGATGAGAAACTACCAGTCCGCGTTGAGAAACCTGCCGCTCGGGTACAAATCTACTCGAGCGGCAGAAAACGACCGCTTGCACTGTGCAAGATGCCGTTTGCAATGATTGCACAGTGCGGACAAGTATCCGGCACTGTGCAATCAGTGCGAACAGCATTTCCCTACCGCACTACGCAGTTCGCGTAGCTACGCGTAGCGTGCGTAGTGCAAAGTGCACTTCGCGTAGCTACGCGTAGCGCTACTACGCAAACTACGCCCAGGGTTAGTACTTATTCAATCACTCCGCCAAAACCCAAGCACTTATAAATTCGCCATGCACTCTCCTTGCAGTACTCTAATCATCCAGTCACTACCCATGTACTCATGCAATGACCTAGGCACTAACACACGCAGTGCCACAATCACCTGTGCACTACCCATGCAGTCCTCTAACCACCTAGACACTTCTCATTCGCACCTTCATTTACTCAGGTAGTACCCATGCAGTCCAGCAATCACCCTGTCACTACCCATGCACTCCTCCAATCACCCAGCCAGCACCATGTACTTATCCAATCACTCTGCCAAACCCAAGCACTTATAAATTCGCCATGCACTCTCCTTGCAGTACTCTAATCATCCAGTCACTACCCATGTACTCATGCAATGACCCAGGCACTAACACATGCAGTGCTACAATCCCCTGTGCACTACCCATGCAGTCCTCTAACCACCTAAACATTACTCATTCGCTCCTCCAATTACCCAGGTAGTACCCATGTAGTGCGGCAAACCCCATGTGATTTCAAAAGAAAGCATTTCATTGGTTTTTATGTAGAACGTGTTTCTTTAGTAATAGAATAGTATATTTCTATATAGTTATATTAATAATATTTAAAAAAAAAAATTATTTTCCAGATATTCTTCATCATCATTAAGAAAGACTTACCATGACAAAAAAACAGAAAAGAGGAAACAAGAAAAGAAACAATACTATTTAAAGAAAAGACAACAGCAAGAATTAGATGAACTACAGATTGGGGAACATGGCGGCTGCACGTCGGTAGTCGCTAGCACCCGGAGCTTCCGCTCCAGCCATCGAATGTACTGAATCGAGACAATGAGATAATCTAATCGGAGAACAGCAATACCTCATCGGCTTGTGCTATCCTGATTCCCTGCCTTCCTAGTCTTCTTCCCGTCTTTTTTCACGGCGTGGTTGCTGTCCATCGCGTGAAGCTTGGGCGGCTTGGGATGTGTAGAGGTGAGGCGGGTAGACGCATACCTGCGCCGCCCCACTGGTTGGAAGCCGCCCTGGAGCTCCGCAGAGGACGCAAGGCGGCTGCGTGAGGCCATCTCCGGGGGAGTGACGGCAGAGTCAGCATCAGCGGCTTCTTTCGTCAAAGGGCTGATCAGAGGACTCTGCGGGAAGGGTGCGGTAAGACTGCGGAGGTCTCTGCCATTATACCGGAGCTAGGCGCAAGGGCAGAGACAGGGACTGGGGGTTCAGCTCTTCAATTTCGGCAGCAATTGCAGGAGGTTTTGGCCCCTGGGGGTCAAACCCCCCCAGACCCTTACATCCACACAGGAGGCTTTTTCTCCCATTAAAGTTACTCCGCAATTAGCCACTACTACTAGAAGGGGCCATAAGAAGCAGAGGAAAGGTGCTGTGGGGAGCTGCGGACGGGCTAAGGCAAATATAAAAAATAACTCTGGCAGTATAGATAGCCTTAGAAAGGATTCAGAGCTGTCTCAAGATCCGAGCACAGGTAAGGTCGTCCTCGGGGGTCAGAGTCCCCTTCCGCCGTTGATATATCGGCTTTAAGTAGCAACTCTGCCTTTCAGATATACCAGGTCAAGGGAAGATCTATAAAACCTAAGAGGCAAAAAAGTAATTCCGTAAATACCTTAGTTAGGGTGACCCCGTCGCTGCGTTCCTATTTCAGGGTCCAACCAGAGGTTCTGGTTATCACTGCGCAGGCCGGATCTCTTGAGCGGAGCTTGGCAAGCATGGACACCTCCGTAGTATCAACATTACCATTGATAACGGTATCTGACAGCAGTATGGAGTTAGCACTAGACCAGGTTTCCCATCAGGGTAACTTAGAGGTGCCTTTGGGGCCTTTGGGGCCTGAGAACAGTGCGAACGCTAACTCCTTGTCTTGCCCTCCGAATCAGATTCAGCCACAGTCACAGCAACAGCCACTGCAACTACCACAGCCACTAGCAGTTTTTAACTGTAACTCTAGGGGGGAACAAGAGGAGGGCTCCTTATCTTTACCATCATCTTCACCCTCAGGCTTGGAAGCTCTTTTCACCACATTATCTGAAGATATAAAAAAGGGTTTTGCAGTATCTGCAGTCAATCAAGGAGAAATCAGGAACTTCTGTGAATCCTTGGAAAAAAAGTGGACCTCTTAAATTCCAGGACTGTAACCCTCGAGAATAGTGTTGGTGAATTAAAAGAGGACCTTGGGCGAGCGAAGTCGGACATTCAATCGCTAAAGATAGAACGCATGGATCTCAGCGACAGAATGGAAAAGTTAGAGAATAATGCACGTAGGAATAACCTACGCTTACTGAATGTTCCGGAAGGCAGCGAAGGATCCGATATCCGACCTTATATTGTCTCTTTACTCAAGACCTCCCTACAGCTCGAGGACTCAGAAGAAGCACTAAGTCAGGATATACAGAGGGTGCATAGGGATCCTTTCCGAAGAAATCCCAATAGATCCAAACCCAGGAAAATTCTTATTAATTTTCTCACCTTTGCTCTAAAGGATAAAATCCTTAACGCAGCATTGAAATTGAAAACAGTTCGGGCAAAAGAGTTTTCATTTGATATCCGGTCCGACCTCTCGAGGTTCACTTTGGAGAGGCAGTGGGAGCTGGGTAGGAGGTTGGAGGATTTCAAAACAATAGGCGCAGTAGCCCAACTAAAATTCCCGGCCTTTTTAAAAGTGATGTACAATAATAAAATGCACAATATAAGAACGGTGCAGGAAGCGGATGAGCTGCTTGACAGTATTAGCAAGGGGGGATCATAAGGGTTAGGTTCAGTTGGGGGTAGCGTTTGGTTGGGGTAGTAGTAGTACTATTAAGTGAAGGTTCAGCCTTCTCTTTCTCCTTTTGTGCTGAAGAGTCAGCATAATAGAGGATCAAGGGTGAGAGGGGCCCATATTAAAAGGAAATAATAACACTAAAGAGAGGAGAAGAAATGGGAGTAAAAGAGTATACTTATTCGTCTTTCTTCCCTTCTAAATCGGTCCCGACTGCCTCATAGGGTAGATAGGGTCCCTCAGCATTTTTCTCTTCTGCATTTTTGTCTCTTTTCTTTCTCTAATGTAACTGGTTGGGGTGGCATCTCTGGGATGCATTTGCCTGGACTCCATCTGTCCAGATAATTGGGGTAAGGGTTCCCAGGGGTGGGGGAGGGTTGGGGGGAGCACTGGGATAGGGGTAGGGGGTGGGTGCAGCAGACTAAAAAACAAAACAAATCCTCATTCTCCCTTATTTTGATTGTACTTACCTCATTCCTAAAGTGATGGCTTTGGAACTGGGTTGGTTTAAGTGCTGGTGTTGGTCATTTCAAATTCAAATTCCTCTTTTAATGTTAGGTTTTCCGTTTGATCTATCATGAGTCTTATACAGATTTTGTCCTGGAACGTCAATGGTTTGCCGAGAAGAGATAAGACCGAGAAGAGATAAGATCATACAGTATCTTCAAGATTCACCAGCTCAGGTCATTATTCTTCAGGAAACACATCTTCTCAAAGAAGAGACAGTCTCTCTCTTTAAAAATAAAAGATGGGTGGGCTTGTACGTCTGCACTAGTCAGACAGCAAATATCAGAGGGTCCTAATTATATTTAAGAAATCAGCTAAGGCGTATATTTTACAGCAGCTAGTTGACCCAGGTGGCAGGTGGGTTATCATTAAAGTTATGATAATGGGGACATTGTTTACCCTGGTTGGATATTATGGACCCAATCAAGATGACCCCTCCTGTCTTAAGACTATTTTCTCTCATTTATTAGACTTTCCTGAACCGATAATTCTAGCTGGGGACTTTAATATCGTCTTGAACCCTGCATTGGATAAGACTCCAAACAATAGAGCCATGGTCCCATCAAAATCTCGGGACTTCTTATTCGAGGCAATAAAGCAATTCGCTTTCTCAGATATTTGGAGGGAAAGATCAGGTCAGTTGCCAGGCGTATCGTTTCGAAATTACAAATATCGGCACCAATCTAGAATAGATTATGTGCTGATAAGTAATTCGCTAAGAGGCAGAGTCAATAAAATCTTATACCTGGCTAACCATCTCTCAGATCACTCAGGTATCCTTTTGGGTCTAGAATGTCCATTATCTTGTCCTATCAGGACATGGTCGTTCGACCGTTCCTTACTCTTGGAGGAAGTGGAGATTGATTTTTACAACAAGAAACCGAATGGTTTCTGAAAACGAATTTAGGGTCGACTTCCATCACTTATGTATGGGACTCTCTAAAAGCTTTTTTGCGAGGCCAAATTACCAGCAGGTCATGCTTCAGAAACAAAAGATACAAAGAAGAGATCTTATCTATTGAAGGAAAGCTGAAGGTTGCCGAGGCCGACTTAATTAGCCAAGCCTCCCCTGAAATCCAGCAAGAACAAAAGGCTACGTTGGATAGTCTAAAGGGCCAGTTAGGGAACATCTTGCACTCTAGGCTTACTCAAAGATGGGAGGCAAGTAAGATGGCCCACTTCGAGTATGGGGAAGGGGCAGGCAAGCTCCTCGCGTGGAAGTCTAAAACAGACCAGGCTAGGAACTATATTAAAGAAATCATTAGTGGTAACGATACCTTTTCTTCAGATGGGGAAATTAGTCAGGCCTTTCAGACCTATTTTGAGGACATCTATTGCGAAGATAAAAGCCTGGATATTCTTAGTGTTCAGAGTTGGCTGGGAGATATTCCTCTTCCCTCTGTGAAGTCCGATCAACAACTGCATTTAGATCAGGTGTTTACTCAGACCGAGGTCAGAGAAGCTATCCAACGCTGTAAGAACGGGAAAGCAGCAGGCCCTGACGGCCTTCCAGCCAAGATCTACAGGATGCTGGGGGATAAGATCATCCCCACTCTGACGTTGCTTTTTAATCGGGTGTTAGAGGCCGGCCTAGGGCTCCCAGCTTCGTGGAACGACGCCACAATAATCTTGATTTTGAAACCTGGGAAAGTTCCATCAAGCTGTGGGTCATACAGGCCCATATCACTCTTGAACGCTGATTACAAAATTTTTACTTCAATTTTAGCAGCGAGATTGGGTCTCGTGGTGGGAGATATTCTCCACTCAGATCAGAAGGGTTTCGTCAGGGGCCGGCAGCTTTCGGACCTCACCTATGACCTTATCGGCGCAATTGATCTGGCTTCTGCATATTCCCTTTCATTAGCAGCTATGACTTTAGATGCTACCAAGGCCTTCGACAGAGTGAATTGGATCTACCTGTCGGAGGTCTTGAGGAAATTTAACCTAGGGGAAAATTTCTGTCGCATGGTCCAGTTGATTTATCAGAATCCAACTGCCAGTCTCCTTGTTAATGGGAATATTACTGACTCTTTTAAGATCTCAAGAGGTACCAGACAGGGTTGCCCACTCTCCCCTCTCCTTTTTGATCTATATATTGAGCCATTTGCTCAACGGCTCAGAGATGATCCTAATATCCAGCCTTTTAAGTATGGGGAGTGGGAGAGGAAGGTTGCCCTGTATGCTGACGATATTTTAGTTTTTTCTGCTAATTTACAGTCAGCTTTTCCGGCTGTCATTAGTCTAGCCCAGGAGTTCGGTTCTGTCTCAGGCTATGAAATCAATGCCTTGAAGACGGAAATCATGACTTGGAATCTTGAAGGGACTCAGCACCAGCACCAGATCAGTTCCAAAATGAGATACTTGGGAGTCAATGTTCTTCAAGACATCACTAAGATCGCTGAGACCAACATGGCTATGGTGGCAAGGGATTGTCAGAGGCTAATGAAATCTTGGGCCCTACTGCCCCTATCCATTATAGGTAGGGTCAATTTGATTAAGATGTCGATACTCCCTAAGATCACTTTCCTTTTTAACTGTATTCCCCTTCATTTTGAAAAATCTACCATCAATAAGTTACAGAGTGAAATCAACTCATTTGTCTGGGCGTATAAATCACCCAGGATTGCCTGGAAAAAGCTGAGGCGGAGGAGAGAAAAGGGAGGCCTAGCTTTACCAGATCTCCAGTTTTACGCCTGGGCTTTCCAACTTTCACATTCACGTATGCTGTTGAGAATGCCTGTGAATACTGGTGCGGGGGGGATGTTTTTGGCTATGCTTAGAGGTGCCAAATTTTCAGAGGAGGGTTTCCTGTTTAAATTCGGGGACCCGAAGTTTTAAAAAAAAGTCAAGCTGAAGGTTCTTCAGGGCCTGGCTAAAACTTGGGCCAAATTGAGGGGTTCAGTGGCGCTTGGTTATTTTTCCAGCTTAGCTCCCCTCTGGGATTCCCCGGGGGCTCCAGAGTGTTTAAAGGACAGGTTGGCAATACCTTTGAGAGAAGCTGGGTTAGCGGTTTGGGGGGACCTGCTCCCTGGAGGTACCCTTGTTTCATGGGAACAACTGGAGGACAAGGTTGGAGTAGGTCTTTCCAGATTTAAATATCTTCAACTGGAAAGCTGGGCTCAATCTCACCCACAACTAAATCGTAAGAACGCCGTGGGTTGTGGTAGTTTCTTAGAACGCCAGCTTGTGACCAAGCCCCCTGGGAAGAAGGAAGTTTCTTTTTGGTATCAGGCCATGCTTGAAGATGTGGATGGCGAATTCAATCTGGCTGAGGAATTGTGGGGTGGCTCCTTACCTGCACAGGACTGTGTTCAATTGTGGCAGAATTCTTGTAAGACCTTAAATGAAGTAGTGAAACCAGCCTGGTTAAAAAGGAACCACCTGTTTACTATCCATAGGGCCTATTTTTCTCCTTACAAACTGTCAAAAATTACTAAAGGCCCACCGGTGAGTTGCAGGAAATGTGGGCAGGTTTCTGCCTCTGACATCCACATGTTCAAGGAATGTCCAACACTTGCTTCCTTTTGGGATAGTGTTGGAAACTTTTTGACAAGCACCCTGGGATGTCCTATCAACATCGATTTACCCTTAATCATATTTGGCTCTGCAGATAAATTTACTGGTCCTGCTGGAGCTCTGCTTTTCTATGCTATCCTCCTGGCTAGGAGGCAAATCTGTATAAGATGGACAGAATCAATCCCCCCCTCTTTCTTAGACTGGCAGATTTCAGTCTTGGCGGTTTCTAAGCTGGATCTTGCCAGATCAGGCAGTAAAAAGAAGAGAGCATTTTGGAACCTCTTGCCACTCAGATGGGGCTCAGAGGTGATGGGCTGAGTTTTTGTTTTTTTCTCTCTGAGTCCTATGATTATGCCACTAATACTCTTCGGGCTAAGTCGGGTACTGCCAGTCTCTCTGGTAGTTCTACGACGAGAGTCATCTAGCTCTTGGAGCTTGGCAGAAGAGGTATCTCAGTTTGGTTTCTTCATTGATCCCCAAGTTGGTCTGGTACCAGTAGGCGGGTCTCCACTTCCAATGGCCTACGATCCTCAGTTTGCTGAGTGCGGGTACAGATATTTTGGGTGTGATTTGAAGTGAGGTTGGTGGCGAATGAGGATAAAAAAAAATTTTTAAACAAAAATTAGATGAACTACAACATGTGGGAAAAAAGAAAAAGTCTTGCGGTAAGAGAACAAAAGAATTTATTAAAAGACTTTCAAGGACTAGAAAGGGTTTTGACAATGTAGAAAATAGAAAGAATACCTCTAGAACAAAGAAGAATGAAATGAAAAAAGGACAAATTTATGTCAAATCACGTTCTGAAAAACAATCTATGCTAAAAGAATGATGAATCAATTTTGTGAAATAAGGAAACGTATGTTTCAAAGTAGAGTAGTACAAAATGTATTAAAAGATGGCAAGAAATATAAAAGAAGATCAGCATTTTATAAAAAGAAAAAACAGATTGAAACTATTGTTGTAAAGGCTTTTGAATTAAAAAGAAAATTGTTCATTTTAGTTTTAAACAGAATGCGATCATTAGATAAACCAATGCATTTTATGAAGGACAAAGTAAAAAGAAGAGACTAATTAACAGAACTAACTTTTGTGATTTTTTTTGGGTGAATGGAAGCACACTTCAAGTTCAGAGCCTTTTTCTAATGAAGAGAGCTATTTTCAAAGCAATACATTAGTTCACGCAGTTGATATCAATGGTCGTGCTTATGAAGTGAAGAACGGTTGTGCAATTGAAAAAGAAAAGATGGTTCCTAGAAATGTAGAAGAAGTGATAGCTGATGACGTTCTAGGAGACGTACTAAAGCCCCAGTGTATACTTGGGATTGTAGTAGTATTTGTAGTATACGACAGGAGTCTATTGATATTTTACTAAATTTCTTACGAGCGTATAGTAAAAAAAGTGTTAAACAAAAGATTAAGATGCTGCAAGGACTAGATCCTTGCAAAGTGAGAAAAATACTGGTTTGCCAGGTCATTCTCTGGCTTGTATTTCTAGAAAAGTGTGTAAAAGTGTTTTTCATCATTTGAGAATGTTAGCAGTACATCACTCTCAAAGCGGAAGTTAGTAAGAAGATTGTACTATGTAAAAAGTCCTGCAATCATTTTAAGTGACTTAAACAGTGCTCTTTTGCATGGGTAAGTATCAGATGTAAAAAAAGTTTGTGATGAAATAGAGTTTCGTTACTTTGGTCCTGAACAAGAGTGTAGGAGTTTGATAGGTGTAGGTGTTGAAGAAGACGTGGAAGATAGTAGTACTGAGAAGTTTGAAGAAGAAATTACGAAGTTTAAGGTAATTTGATGTGAAAGACCAAACTATGTTTGTATTTGTTGTCGACTGAACTACTATAGAAATCAAACTAGGAATGTTGATCTGTACTTAAAAAGTGAAAAAGAAAACAATGATAAGTGGAAGGAATTTGGAGCTTATTTGTTGGTAGAAGATTGCTTTGATTTGGGTAGTGATCAATGTATTTGTATATATTGTTATACCAAATTAGAGATCCATCAACACAGAAGGAGCACAAGGGGGAAAAGAAACAGTCAGGCCGCCCCCCACTCAACAGTTTACCAACAGAAAAAGACCTGACTGATAATGAACAACAACCCTTATCTTCAGGACACTGGAGGAGTCTATAACATTTTTTTCAAAACCTCCCTCCAAGGCAAGGCTTGCTGCCACTAGTCCATGTGTCTATATGTTCAATTTAAAAAAAAAGAAATGTCAATACAACACAGGAAAAAGAGAAATTTTCAGCAAGATCCGTGAAAAAATGTGAGAAAGGAAAGAAAGCACCACACGGTAGTAACACCAAGTGGGGGCTTGCTGTTTGGTACTCACTAGCACACCCACTTATCATCATCAGTTGCTTTCTTCCCGTAAAGAAAAAGTGTGTGTTCCATCATAGAGTTCTCAAAAGTGAGGAAAGGAAAAAAGCAAGACACTGAAAAGACAAATATAGAAGCACTGTCAGTGCTGGTGTCACTAAAGTGCCCTCTGGTCCCCGTGAGAAAAGAAATGCAATTCCCAACGTTTAAAATGAGGTGCAACTCACTAGCTGGACATAACTTTATTCAGTGCTGTGAGCGTCCTCAATTAAAAAGAGATTTATATTAAACCATCTTCAATTGCAGAAAGCCGACATGTTTCGTTGCCGCCAATTTACGTAACTTCATCAGGGCTGCCGGGGTAACCAGTATTCACCTCACTTAAGACTCACACCGAACCTGTGATTGTATAAAAGAAGATGAACGTGCCAAGGGTAAATACCACCTCATTACCAGATGCACTCAACAATAGTCTTATAACTGCTCCGAGAAATGCATAATTACCGAGTGGTTGCGAGCGTCCCTCGTACCTGCAACCAACTCTTCAGGGACCACGCGCCAGCCGGTCATGTGTCCCCAGGGTGAACGCAAACGTTAACGTCACCTGCAAGTATGCACATGTTACAACATATTGCAATAGTCGAATACACGACTCATTCTATCCTCATCTCACATACCCTTCAATAGTCTTTTTACCAATGTTTATAATAGTGTGGCCGCTTAAAACACCACCACTAGCATCAATACTCTCCCCACATGGGCGTACGTCAATATTCAAACCTCACCCCCGGGGTTGGTTCTTCTCACTCGAAAATGCCCAAAAATTGAACATATAGACACATGGACTAGTGGCAGTGAGCCTTGCCTTGGAGGGAGGTTTTGAAAAAAATGTTATAGACTCCTCCAGTGTCCTGAAGATAAGGGTTGTTGTTCATTATCAGTAAGGACTTTTTCTGTTGGTATACCAAATTAGAGGACAACAAAATGCCAGCTAGAGCTGTACATAATAACCTAGAGTTGGTAGGTATTCCTCCAGAACTGGTAGATTTAAATACTTATGAGTCCATTCTGATTCAATCTGTGCACCCGTTTCAGGCTATTGTTCGTATGGAGCCTAAAACAGGTAAGTTGCCTCCCACATATTTACAAAGAGGATTAAAAGGAAGAGTTGTGTATTTACCTTTAGATTTAAAGAAAAATATTGAAACTATTGGTGTAGAGAAAGAGGAAATTGTACCTGTAGGTATTCTAGTTAATGGTGTTCCTACGAAGAGTCGGAAAATATGGCAAGAATTAGTAGATGTCAGCAAAGTGCAAAAGGCTATGTTATATCTCATAAAAAACAATGTTTACTACAAAAATGTGTATGTGGAAGAAGAAGAAATAGTTTTAGGAGATGATAGCAAAATTTCAAGTGGTTATAGTGTACATCCTTTACATTCAAAGGAAGTGATTGGAAATACTATTGAATTATTCCAAATGAAGAAAGCAAAGGGGACTCCCATGAGTGTTTGGGAAAAAAGTTTGGAAGCTCGTTGTTTTCCACAGCTCTTCCCCACTGGAAAAGGTGGACGATATGACGAACGACCAGTACAGATTCCAGCATCAGAATATCGAACAAGATTGTACTCAGAAGATCCAAGATTTCGACAATGTATTCCATATATATTTCATCTTTTGTTTGAAAGTGACTTGTCTGGACTTTCATATGCAGTCAACCACATATTAAAAACAGGAGTTCATCTTCAACATGTTTCTGCAAAGGAATTCATGGACAAAGTACAACAGAGAGACGATCATTTAGAATCTCAATTGATTAATTTGATGGCGTGTCAACGTGGTACTAATGAGTATTGGTATCGTCGTCATGGAGAACTAAAATGTATGTTAAGGAACTTAGGAACTCATACGTGGTTTGTTATGCTAAGCTGTGCTGAATACGCATGGGACGATTTACTTGAATTTCTTCGAGAAGCAAATTCAAATATTAAAAACATTGAATTCAAGACACCTGGAGAACTGTGTTCCTTGGATCCTGTAAATGTGTGCAGATATTTTAATCATAGGTTTCAAGCTATGATGTCTTTTATCTGCAATAAAAACAACCCACCTCTTGGAGAAATTATTGATTTCTTTTGGAGAAAGGAGTACCAAGCTAGAGGTGCTCCTCATATACATATGCTTTTATGGATCAAGGATGCACCTAAGTTTGGAACTGATTCGGATGAGACTGTTTTAACTTTTATTGAAGACTACGTTACATGTGCTATACCAAAAACAAGAGAAGAAAATACCTTAAGACAACAAGTTTTACGGTTTCAAACTCATCGATGTGGCAAATACTGTCGACGGAAATACAAGTCAAAGGAAACGTTTTATACAAAATGTCGTTTTGGATTTCCACGTCCAGTAATATCCAAAGGAAGAGCCAACAGTTTCATGTCAGCAGTGAGGCATACTATCACTAGAAAATCTCCCAAAAATACTTACAATTTAAAAAGAAGTGAACAATCAAAGTATATTAATGATTATAATCCAGTGATTTTGTCGATGTGGAATGCAAATATGGATATCCAGTATGTTGCAGATAATTCTATTGCTGTTGCTCTGTATGTTACGTCATACATAACAAAATCTGAAAAGACGGAGTTGAAAGAAATGTGGGAAGAAATTTCCCAAGAGAAGACTCTTAGTAAGAAATTGTACAGCTTTAGTTTGAAGATGCTGTCCCATCGAGAGATTGGATCCTACGAATGTTCGGATCGGTTGACCTCTGCAAGTTTATATTCAAAGTCAAGAGGAATCATTTGGGTTAGTCTAGGTCTTGCTGCAACACGAAATCGAGTACTTAAATCTATACAAGAAATCGAATATTTAGCATTAAATGAACCGGAAAGCACAGATATTGTTAAAACAAACATGTTGGATACCTACTATCCTAAAAGAAGTCCCTATCTTGAAAACATATGTCTCTATGAAGTACTGCAATATTACAGCTTTAAGAGAAATATCACAGAGAACATAAATGAAGAAAAATATGCAGTGATTGGTTCTGATGGATGTTTGGTGAAACATAGTAAAGGAAATCTCATTAATCACAGGAAAAGGGAATTTTACTATTTAGCACTTCTGCAACTGTTCAAGCCTTGGCGTATTGAAATGGAATTACTTGGTGATTTTCTGTGCTATGAAGATTCTTTTAATGCATGTAAAGATAGCATTGAATGCACAGTTTTTCAAAATTATCTCCAAATGTTGAATGAAGAAATTGAACAAGAAGCTAGTATTGCAGCTGAGATTGCTAGAGACAGTTCTCAAGATAGTCAAAGTTCTGCTGAGTCAAGATCCACTAGGACAACCAATTCTTGAAAATGAAGCAGCAATCGCCATGAGTGAAGTGGAAACAGCAATGGATCAAGCTCAACACAATATTATGGACTTAGGAAACTTGGAAGAACAACTAAATATTGAACAGAAAGAAATATATCAGCAAGTTACACAACAGATCGACCATGGTTTACTTCATGAAAATAAAGAATGCAACTGCACATCTTTTAAACCTATTCAAATGTATATCAGTGGTCAAGCTGGTACAGGAAAAAGTTTCTTAATTAAAGTTTTGACCAGTTATTTACAGAAAACCACTGATTCACATTTATCTTGTGTTGTAACCGCTCCAACTGGGTTAGCAGCACACAACATTAAAGGGATTACATTACATCGTTTACTAATGCTACCTGTTGAACATGAAAACAAGTTGGAATATCACAAGCTTTCTGGAGAAGCTTGTTTGGAAGTTTCAAGAGTACTAAAGAAAATGAAACTTCTGATCATTGATGAGGTGAGCATGCTCTCAAACTTAATGCTTGCCTTTGTACATTTAAGAATGCAGCAAATTTTAAAAACAGAATATGATGTGTTATTTGGAGGAAAACATGTGATGGTTTTCGGCGATCTACTGCAACTTACTCCTGTAAAGGGCAACCAGTTTTTAAAACACTTGTGCAAGAAGACACCAGAAAATCTTTGGGAAGTATTGGAAATGTCAACATTTGGTCATATTTTGAATACAAAGAACTTATTAAAAATATGCGACAGGCAAGTGATGAAGATTGTGGAAGCATTCTCCAAGATATAAGAATTGGCGTATTGACAGAACATGGTAAAGAAGCTTTGCAAAGTCGGCTACTTACAAACTTGTTTCCAAATGAAAATGTTGCTCCGGAAATAATGTACAAAATAATTGGAGAAAAGAAATCTATAATCTGCCTAATGCCAACACTGCGAGAGTGTTCTACATTCAATGAAGAACTTTTAAAGCTGGAAAAACAACAAATAATAAAAATTTAAGCCATTGATAAAATAGAGCACGAAGGAATTACTATTATTTTGACAGAAAAATTAAAAACAAAATTGGATTGTTTGGAAAAATCTATATCTAAGACTGCTGGTTTAGAAAAGAATTTATATGTATGTGAAAATTGTCGGGTAATTTTACGGCGTAATTTGGATGTGGAAAAAGGTTTATTAAATGGAGCAATGGGAAAAGTTGTTGATTTTGTTAATTATCAAAATAGAGATGGAATTGAATTTTTAAAGATTACATTTAATCAGATTGAAGAGGTAAAACAGATTGGATGTTGTTCTGTTCGTTTTTTGCTTGTTAAAGACGTGTATGTTCATAGAAAACAGTTTCCTCTTTCTTTAGCATATGCGGTGACCATTCATAAATCTCAAGGTTTAAGTGTAGACAGTGCTTTGGTAAACATTGGAAGTACCGTGTTTAAAGAGGGAATGGCATATGTTGCATTGTCCCGAGACAGAACTTTATCTGGATTATATTTGATTGATTTTGATGAGAGAAAGATTAGTGCAGATGCAAATTGTGTAAGAGAGTATAATCGGTTAAGAAGACTGTATGCTCCCAACTTAGGTGAATATCCTGTATATGAAAAGCGTGTAGTATGTTGAAAACGAACATATGAGAAACTCTGTAGTGAGGTTGGAAATAAGAAAAAAATCAAGAGAATGTTGAGGTTCCAAACCAAAAAAAATGGACAGTGTTGAAGATATTGTAGGATATCAGTTAGAAAATAGTTCAGGTATCAACTGCTATGCTAATGTAGTTGTGAACGTCGTATTTTTTCTAGCAAATCTCCAACAACAAATTATGGAGAATCGAGAAAAAAGGTTTTGTTCTTTGTTGCATTCTATTTTTGAAAACTTGACAACTGATAAAACTAAAATCCAAAGTGTTTCTGGCATTCGGAATCTTCTGGATATATGTTCTGGTTCTTCACAATTTACACTTAATGTACAGCAAGATGCTCAAGAATTGCTTATGTTTATGCTTGCAGTATTGGAAGATGAAGGAATACAAATTGAAAATTTGTTTGGACTTCGTTACAGATGGGATCATGAATGTGAAGATTGTACATTTACTTCTACCACTAAAATAGACACTGAAAGATTCATATATTTGACAATACCAGATTGTAAAACAGTGTCTTTTAACAAATTAGTAAAATGGGCTAATCAAAATATGGAATGTAGTCACTGCAAATCTGAAATGTTATCAACATTATTTATAGAAACATTTGGACAATATGTCATTTTAATGATACAACGTTGTAGAGCAGATAGAAGAAAATTGGAAACTAAAATAAAAAATGTTGTGGCAAGTCAACTGTCAATTTCAGGAAGAACTTTCAAAGCAGTGGCAATTATTTTCCATGATGGACCTTCTACAACATCTGGACACTATACTGTGTATTTAAAGTGCAAGAAAGGATGGACACATTGTAATGATGCCCATTTGCTCTTCAAATATCGGTTGCCTAATGAATTACCAAATTAATACCTAATATGTTTGATGCCAAAGTTCTGAGAACATCATTCGGCCTATTGGGAATATGTTAACATGAATTAATGAGATTATTTTGGATATTTTCAATACAAACGATTTCAGAAACATCATTCGGCCTATTGGGAAGATGTCAATATGAATTAAGAAGTTTATTTTGGATATTCTCAATGCAAATGATTTCGGAAACATCATTTGGCCTATAGGGAAGATATCAAGAATTGCTGATTCAATTATTGTTTCTGTTCTTTGATATTGTATTTAGAAAATTGTTTTAGAAAGAAGCATTTCATATATTTGAACTTTGTATTATATGCAATGTTATTGAAGGTGTTTATTTTAGGAAAAGTAAACAGATAGTTGAGTTTGTTGTAAATATTTTGAACACAGATTTGTTTTTTTTAACAATCTTATTGATTGTATTTTTTTGCCCGCTGTTACATGATGATCAACATTGAAATCACTGTGTATGGTGAAATTCAATAGAATCTGAAAACAGCAAAAAGGCAAACTGAATATGTTATTTAATTGTAAAATGATGTTGTGTTCTTAAAACTATAATATTATATGTTATAACTGTATTTCTTCTTCTCTTTTACAGACCCAAATTCTAAAGTTTGAAACTTTTTTAAATTTAGATTATAAAAAAGAACTGAAAAATTGTTTCAATGACTTTCATATCAACTATAAAAAAGGTAAGATTAAGTAACCCAAGCACTACCCATGCAGTACTACATTCACCTGTGCACTACCCATACAGTCTTCTAACCACCTAGACACTACTCATTCACACCTTCAATTACCCAGGTAGTACCCATGCAGTCCAGCATTCACCCTGTCACTCCCCATGCAGTCCTCCTATCATCCATCCAGTACCATGTACTAATCCAATCACTCCGCCAAAACTCAAGCACTTATAAATTCGCCATGCACTCTCCATGTAGTACTCTAATCATCCAGCCACTACCCATGTACTCATGCAATGACCCAGGCACTAACACATGCACAGGTACAATCCCCTAGCACTACCCATGCAGTCCTCTAACCACCTACACACTACTCATTCGCTCCTTCAATTACCCAGGTAGTACCCATGCAGTCCAGCAATCCCCCTGTCACTCCCCGTGCACTCTTCCAATGACCCAGCCAGTACCATGTTCTAATCCAATCACTCCGCCAAAACCCAAGCACTTATAAATTCGCCATGCACTCTCCTTGCAGTACTCTAATCATCCAGTCACTACACATGTACTCATGCAATGACCCAGGCACTAACAAATGCAGGGGTACAATCACCTGGGCACTACCCATGCAGTCCTCTAACCACCTACACAGTACTCATTTGCACCTTCATTTACCCAGGTAGTACCCATGCAGTCCAACAATCACCCTGTCACTACCCATGCACTGCTCCAATCACCCAGCCAGCACCATGTTCTTATCCAATCACTTCGCCAATTCCCAAGCAGTTGTAAATTCACCATGCACTCTCCTTGCAGTACTTTAATCATCCAGTCACTACCCATGTACTCATACAATGACCCAGGCACTAACACATGCACTGCTACAATCCCCTGAGCACTACCCATGCAGTCCTCTAACCACCTAGACACTACTCATTCACTCCTTCAATTACCCAGGTACTACCCAAGCAGTCCAGCAATCACCCTGTCACTACCCATGCAGTCCTTCAATCACCCAGCCAGTACCATGTACTTATCCAATCACTCCGCCAATACCCAAGCACTTATAAATTCACCATGCACCCTCCTTGTAGTACTCTAATCATCCAGTCAGTACCCATGTACTCATACAATGACCAAGGCACTAACACATGCACTGCTACAATCACCTGTGCACTACCCATGCAGTCCTCTAATCACGTAGACACTACTCATTCACTCCTTCAATGACCCAGGTAGTACCCATGCAGTCCAGCAATCACCCTGTCTCTACCCATGCACTCCTCCAATCACCCAGCCAGTACTATGTACTTATCCAATCACTCCGCCAATACCCAAGCACTTATAAATTCCCCATGCACTCTGCTTGCAGTACTCTAATCATCCAGTCAGTACCCATGTACTCATGCAATGACCCAAGCACTAACACATGCACTGCTACAATCCCCTGTGCACTACCCATGCAGTCCTCTAACCACCTAGACACTACTCATTCACTCCTTCAATTACCCAGGTAGTACCCAAGCAGTCCAGCAATCACCCTGTCACTACCCATGCAGTCCTTCAATCACCCAGCCAGTACCATGTACTTATCCAATCACTCCGCCAATACGCAAGCACTTATAAATTCACCATGCACTCTCTTTGCAGTACTCTAATCATCCAGTCAGTACCCATGTACTCATGCAATGACCCAGGCACTAACACATGCACTGCTACAATCACTTGTGCACTACCTATACAATCCTCTAATCACCTACACACTACTCATTCACACCTTCAATTACCCAGATAGTGCCCATGCAGTCCAGCAATCACCCTGTCACTACCCATGCACTCCTCCAATCACCCAGCCAGTACCATGTACTTATCCAATCACTCCGCCAATACCCAAGCAGTTGTAACTTCACCATGCACTCTCCTTGCAGTACTCTAATCATCCAGTCACTACCCATGTACTCAGACAATGACCCAGGCACTAACACATGCACTGCTACAATCCCCTGAACACTACCCATGCAGTCCTCTAACCACCTAGACACTACTCATTTACTCCCTCAATTACCCAGGTGCTACCCAAGCAGTCCAGCAATCACCCTGTCACTACCCATGCAGTCCTTCAATCACCCAGCCAGTACCATGTACTTATCCAATCACTCCGCCAATACCCAAGCACTTATAAATTCACCATGCACTCTCATTGTAGTACTCTAATCATCCAGTCAGTACCAATGTACTCATACAATGACCAAGGCACTAACACATGCACTGCTACAATCACCTGTGCACTACCCATGCAGTCCTCTAATCACGTAGACACTACTCATTCACTCCTTCAATTACCCAGGTAGTACCCATGCAGTCCAGCAATCACCCTGTCACTACCCATGCACTCCTCCAATCACCCAACCAGTACCATGTACTTATCCAATCACTCAGCCAATACCCAAGCACTTATAAATTCAATATGCACTCTCCTTGCAGTACTCTAATCATCCAGTCAGTACCCATGTACTCATGCAATGACCCAAGCACTAACACATGCACTGCTACAATCCCCTGTGCACGACCCATGCAGTCCTCTAGCCACCTAGACACTACTCATTCACTCCTTCAATTACCCAGGTACTACCCATGGAGTCCAGCAATCACCCTGTCACTACCCATGCACTCCTCCAATCACCCAGCCAGTACTATGTACTTATCCAATCACTCCGCCAATAACCAAGCACTTATAAATTCACCCTGCATTCTCCTTGCAGTACTCTAATCATCCAGTCAGTACCCATGTACTCATGCAATGACCCAGGCACTAACACATGCACTGCTACAATCCCCTGTGCACTACCCATGCAGTCCTCTAACCACCTAGACACTACTCATTCACTCCTTCAATTACCCAGGTACTACCCAAGCAGTCCAGCAATCACCCTGTCACTACCCATGCAGTACTTCAATCACCCAGCCAGTACCATGTACTTATCCAATCACTCCACCAATACCCAAGCACTTATAAATTCACCATGCACTCTCCTTGCAGTACTCTAATCATCCAGTCAGTACCCATGTACTCATGCAATGACCCAGGCACTAACACATGCACTGCTACAATCACTTGTGCACTATCTATACAATCCTCTAATCACCTACACACTACTCATTCACACCTTCAATTACCCAGGTAGTACCCATGCAGTCCAGCAATCACCCTGTCACTACCCATGCACTCCTCCAATCACCCAGCCAGTACCATGTACTTATTCAATCACTCCGCCAATACCCTAGCACTTATAAATTCACCATGCAGTACTCTAATCATCCAGTCAGTACCCATGTACTCATGCATTGACCCAGGCAGTAACCATGCACTGCTACAATCACCTGTGCACTACCCATACAATCCTATAACCGCCTAGACCCTGCTCATTCACACCTTCAATTACCTAGGTAGTACCCATGCAGTCCAGCAATCCCCCTGTCACTCCCCATGCACTCCTCCAATCAGCCAGCCATACCATGTACTTATCCAATCACTGCGCCAATACCCAAGCACTTATAAATTCACCATGCACTCTCCTTGCAGTACTGTAATCATCCAGTCAGTACCCATGTACTCATGCAATGACCCAGGCAGTAAGAATGCACTGCTACAATCACCTGTGCACTACCCATACAATCCTCTAAACGCCTAGACACTGCTCATTCACACCTTCAATTGCCTAGGTAGTACCCATGCAGTCCAGCAATGTTATGTTATGTTATGTTATGTTAATAAGCTTTTGAAGCACACTTCTACCCAAAGGTGTCCTGGCGCTGAGCCGTGCCTCACTGGTTACCAAAAAACAAAATGGCTATTCGGAAAGCAGCCAAGTTTTCAGCCCCCTCCTGAAGGAGCGGAGCTCGGTATCGTTCCTGAGATGTAATGGTAGGTTGTTCCAGGTTTTAGCAGCACAGGCGATGAAATTTCTGCCACCCCAATTGGCTATTTTAACTCGTGGGACGGCCACTTTCTTTGCCTCCGCGGATCGCAATGTTCTCCCGGGAACATACCATTGAAGGAGTTTCCTCAGATATTCAGGGCCCCTGCCTGTCAGAGATTTAAAAACCATGCAAAGTACTTTGAATTGTGCACGCTGTTTCACTGGGAGCCAGTGGAGCTGCCTAAGTTTCTTCCTAACAGAGACAAACCTGGGTGTGCCAGTTACCAACCTGGCTGCCGCATTTTGCACCAGCTGGAGTCTGTTTAGATGTTTCTTGTGAATATTCAGATACAGACTATTACAATAGTCCAGCCGAGACAAAATGAGCGCTGTAACTGCCGTCCTAAAACTATCCTCAGGTAAAAATAATTTTATTTTCCTCAAAACTCTGAGGAGATAAAAGCTTGTTGAAACAACTCCGCTAACCTGTTCCCCAAATGTAAGTTTATTATCCATAATCACCCCTAAGTTCTTGGCTTTCCTAGTAGGGGCCGGGGGCATTCCCATTTCTTCAGGCCACCAGTCAGGGGTCCAGATATTAGGGTTGTTGCCCAAAATGATGACCTCCATCTTGCCTGCTTTTAGTTTTAGGCAATTTGAGGACATCCAGCCGGCAATAGCTTTCATGCATTCACAGCATTTTAGGCCAGTTTCCAGTTCCTTGCCTCGCTGTAGGGACAACACAATTTGTGTGTCGTCCGCATAAGATGTTAACTGGAGCCCATAAGATCTAATCAGTGCTGCCAGCGGGCCCACATAGATATTAAAATGCATGGGACTAAGGGAAGAGCCCTGCGGGACCCCGCAAGCAAGGGAGAACAGCTTTGACCTATGCCTACCCAAGTCCACCGTCTGAATTCTGTTAGCCAGGAAATCCCCCTGTTACTCCCCGTGCACTCCTCCAACCAGCCAGCCAGTACCATGTAGTTATCCAATCACTACACCAATACCCAAGCACTTATAAATTCACCATGCACTCTCCTTGCAGTACTGTAATCATCCAGTCAGTACCCATGTACTCATGCAATGACCCAGGCAGTAAGCATGCACTGCTACAATCACCTGTGCACTACCCATACAATCCTCTAACCGCCTAGACACTGCTCATTCAAACCTTCAATTACCTAGGTAGTACCCATGCAGTCCAGCAATCACCCTGTCACTCCCCGTGCACTCCTCCAATCAGCCAGCCAGTACCATGTACTTATCCAATTACTGCGCCAATACCCAAGCACTTATAAATTCACCATGCACTCTCCTTGCAGTACCTTAATCATCCACTCAGTACCCATGTACTCATGCAATGACCCCGGCAGTAACCATGCACTGCTACAATCACCTGTGCACTACCCATACAATCCTCTAACCGCCTAGACACTGCTCATTCACACCTTCAATTACCTAGGTAGTACCCATGCAGTCCAGCAATCCCCCTGTCACTCCCCGTGCACTCCTCCAATCAGCCAGCCAGTACCATGTAGTTATCCAATCACTGTGCCAATACCCAAGCACTTATAAATTCACCATGCACTCTCCTTGCAGTACTGTAATCATCCAATCAGTACCCATGTACTCATGCAATGACCCAGGCAGTAACCATGCACTGCTACAATCACCTGTGCACTACCCATACAATCCTCTAACCACCTAGACACTGCTCATTCACACCTTCAATTACCTAGGTAGTACCCATGCAGTCCAGCAATCACCTTGTGACTCCCCGTGCACTCCTCCAATGACCCAGCATGTACCACGTACTTATCCAATCACTGCGCCAATACCCAAGCACTTATAAATTCACTATGCTCTCTCCTTGCAGTACTCTAATCATCCAATCAGTAGCCATGTACTCATGCAATGACCCAGGCACTAACACATGCACTGCTACAATCACCTGTGCACTACCCATACAATCCTCTAACCGCCTAGACACTGCTCATTCACACCTTTAATTACCTAGGTAGTACCCATGCAGTCCAGCAATCCCCCTGTCACTCCCCGTGCACTCCTCCAATCAGCCAGCCAGTACCATGTACTTATCCAATCACTGCACCAATACCCAAGCACTTATAAATTCACCATGCACTCTCCTTGCAGTACTCTAATCATCCAGTCAGTACCCATGTACTCATGCAATGACCCAGGCAGTACCCATGCACTGCTACAATCACCTGTGCACTACCCATACAATCCTCTAACCGCCTAGACACTGCTCATTCACACCTTCTATTACCCAGGTAGTACCCATGCAGCCCAGCAATCCCCCTGTCACTCACCATGCACTCCTCCAAATGACCCAGCCAGTACCATGTACTTATCCAATCTCTGCGCCAATACCCAAGCACTTATAAATTCACTATGCACTCTCCTTGCAGTACTCTAATCATCCACTCAGTACCCATGTACTCATGCAATAACCCAGGCAGTACTCATGCACTCATACAATCACCCATGCACTACCCATGCACTCTTTGAATCAATCATGCTCTACACATGTACTCATGCAATCACCCAGACATTAGCATGCAGTTATTTCTCTTTTTAACTAGATAAGGTAGTTCTGAAAAGAACTCTTTTTTTCTTCTTTTTCTTTTTAATTTTTTGTGTGTTTTTTTAAACTATTTTGTAAATTTTTTGGGTGTTTTTTGAAAACTCAAAAAAGCAACAGGCTAAAGTCTTAACGTTTGGAATTATAAACTCATTCCAATACAAAAAAAAAAAAAATTAGCAGCAATGATTCCTTGCTGCAGAACAAACAGCACAGCACCACAACATAATATGGCCTTGCATTTTATGCAATGCTCTTCCAAGTTGGCAAACTCCGAGCGAATGTCCGGACCTCGAGACGAGGTGCTTGAGGCTCCAGAAGTGCTGGGACCAGCTCCCTGGTCAGCTTGCTGCATGTTTTGTTGTCCACGTCGCAGCTGCTCTCATGCAAGATGTCTAGGATGGATTGTCTGCAGGTGTTTGTACATACTTGATGTCCCACATGAATACTTTTTGTCACTTCCTCTTGACAAAATACGAGGACATAGAGTACAGCTCACCTTCCGAGTATTAATTTTCTTTTCACCATCTGGGATGGTGAAAAACTTCCAGACAATGGATTTGGGTCTTTTTTTGGGAGGTGGTTCTTCGAAGTCTTCATCATCAGATGCAAGTTCTTGATCAGGATTTGAAAAAGCCATTTCTATAGTTTTCCAGCAAACACCCCAAAAATTTACAGAGTAGCTGCAAAAGCACAACAGGTGTCTCTCCAGTGATGCTGCAGAGAGAATGACAAAAATGGGTGGGTCCTTCAACTGCTAGAATGGAAAACCTTATAAACCAATCAAATGCTTTCTTTTAAAGTCACATGGGAGTCGCGCACCCGGCGCTCAACCAGCGCGCACCCGACGCGACTTCGCGAAAATATATTTAACAATAATATAAGTTTATTACAAGTACAAATATATCATTTTTATAAATAGTTTAGATAATCTCTTGCTCTCATCTATACATTAAAGTTATATACATATAGTTTAACATACATTTTTTACGGGAGTCGCGCACCCGACGCGACCCAGTACGTATATGACGTTACGCGGGGCCAGGAACCGCGCACCCGTTGCATACCAAACGCGCACACGACGCGACTTCCGCAAAATGTATCTAACAATAATATAACTTCCATGCAAACAAAAATATTTAATTTTTATAATAAGTTTATATAATGATTTACTCTAGTATACATATTACAATTATATACACATAGTTTTAAACGTAACAAAAATTACGAAGGTCACGCACCCGGTGCACGCCCATACGCATATGACGCTATGCGCGGCTCGGCACTGCGCACATGTCGCACCAAACGTGCATCCTTCTCGACTTTAGCAATATGGCGGCTTGGATCCGCGCACCCACCATGATAGGTACACGATGGGTACGGGACTCCACTATTTATGCAAAAAAAAATATATATATATATTTTAAAAGACACAAGACATTACATATTTAAAATAAAAGGAAAAAAATAAGAAAAAAATAATTATAGGATATTACAGTTACAAAATATCAGTAAAAAAAAACCTTGCAATTTACAGAAAAAAAGATAGGTTTTATAAATATTATACTTACAAATTAGCATTTAAAAAACCTTTGAAATTCACTGAAAAAACCACAGGTTTCAGGGGCGTTATAGTTAGGAATTAGCATTTACAAAACCTTAGAAATTCACTGAAAAAACCATAGGTTTCAGGGACGTTATAGTTAGAAATTATCATTTAAAAAACCTTTGAAATTCACTGAAAAAACCATAGGTTTCAGGGACGTTATAGTTAGAAATTAGCATTAAAAACCTTGCAAATTCACTGAAAAAACCATAGGTTTCAGGGCCGTTATAGTTAGAAATTAGCATTTAAAAAGCCTTAGAAATTCACTGAAAAAAACTCAGGTTTCAGGGACGTTATAGTTAGTTGGACATTTCACTCGTACAAAACCAGAGAAATTCGGCCGTTATAGTTAGTTGAGCTAACTATAACTCGCGCGCCCGCAATGCACTGCTGATGACGTCACATATTACATCACTCATGACATGGTCAGTGACCTCACTGATGACATCACTGATGACATCACTGATGACATCATCCACGTGACAATCTGATACATCCTTCTCAAACCAAAATATAACCTTTGATACACACAGTCCAAAATACAGACTACCATTTTCAAAACCATAAACACACAAATACCAGATGCTACGTAACAATTCAGTAATTCCTAGGTCTACACACATATGCACTTATTGAGCCATACAGTCAATCATAAATGCAGTCACTCGTAAATACAGAACTATCATATGGACTCATATATCTATACAGACAGTCACACACGACAAGTCATCCAAAGAGTTACTCACACCTACTCAGTCATACAAAGACTCAATCACACTCCCATTTACTACCCTATACAGTCATAGACACACTACTGAATTTATTTATAGAGATACTAACACATACTTACTCTCTTCAACAATCACTCATATAAATAAACACACACATCCATCCAGCTACTCTTCAAAACACTCACTCACACATCTACTCATTTACATACTCCAACATGCACATATACTGCCTTAAAACATATGTAGTTACTCACACATGCAACACTGAAACATCCATTCACTCACCAACACACCCATACACACACTCAGTCATCCATACAGCCCTTCACAGATGCACTCTTAAACCCATACAGCCACTGAATCACCCTTTTACGCATATATTCTCTGAGTCATACCCTCCACCCACCCACTCAGACACTCAGGCACCCATACAGATACTCACACAACCAATTAATAACCAATAGAGACAGTTATGTAGCTACTCACCAACCCATGCAGCCACTTATACACCAATAGACAACCTAATACACACATACACTCAGTTTACTCACTAACCTATGCATTCAGTAAGATATGCTTAATCAGTCAGTTATACAATCAGTCAGGCACCTACTAAATCATCCATTCAGATACTTATACACCCATTCATTCTTCAATACACCTTGGCATATATATATATATAAAACATACTTATACTTTACACAAACACACATTCACGTGGATGATGTCATCAGTGATGTCATCAGTGCTGTCATTTGAGATGTCATCAGTGATGTCACTGACTATGTCATGAGTGATGTAATATGTGACGTCATCAGCAGTGCATTGCGGGCGCGCGAGTTATAGTTAGCTCAACTAACTCTAACGGCCGAATTTCTCTGGTTTTGTACGAGGGAAATGTCCAACTAACTATAACGTCCCTGAAACCTGTGTTTTTTTCAGTGAATTTCTAAGGTTTTTTAAATGTTAATTTCTAACTATAACGTCCCTGAAACCTATGTTTTTTCAGTGAATATATATATATATATATATATATATATATATATATATATATATATATATATATATATATATATATATACCACAAACAAAGGTTACCCTTAAGGAAGAGCCTCCAGGTAGAAGGTAAGTGCACTTTATTCATTGGGAGACTGCAGTACATTCAAATCAGCGTGCTTATGAAAAATCCATAGCGCCTTCGCCAGACGCGTTTCGAGTGTCCTCTTAATCATTGGCGTGTTGGCGCAGCAATGAATCTGTGCACACATGCTACTCATTATCACAACTGAACCGCCTGAGTGGGCGTGGCCGCTGCTGCCTTCTGGTCCGTGTAGTAGCATACTCGTATTCCTCCAGTGAGTTGTGCCAGAATCAAAAAGTTTGTGCATATTTAAAAGTGACAAGTGGATAAAAAGATCACAGTGACTGTAATGCCATGCTTAGTTCGTGTATCACAACGGGCTCTACCTCTCGCATACTAATGACGTCTGAGTGAAGTCACCACGAGTCCACGACAGCAGAGGGGCTCCTTCCGCGACTGGGTCAGCCGCTACACATACCACAAACAAAGGTTACCCTTAAGGAAGAGCCTCCAGGTAGAAGGTAAGTGCACTTTATTCATTGGGAGACTGCAGTACATTCAAATCAGCGTGCTTTTGAAAAATCCATAGCGCCTTCGCCAGACGCGTTTCGAGTGTCCTCTTAATCATTGGCGTGTCGGCGCAGCAATGAATCTGTGCACACATGCTACTCATTATCACAACTGAACCGCCTGAGTGGGCGTGGCCGCTGCTGACTTCTGGTCCGTGTAGTAGCATACTCGTATTCCTCCAGTGAGTTGTGCCAGAATCAAAAAGTTTGTGCATATTTAAAAGTGTGATAGGCAATTTTGATGTCTCCTCAATACGTTTTGGGCCCTTGCCTGTCGCGGGTACTTGGGTCTCCCACACGAGTGAGGCACCATTTTTATCGGGAGACCTTTGGGAACGCTGGGTGGTAGGAAATTTGTGTCAGCCCGGTGATCCCACAACTTTCCCACACAAAAATGTGTGGAAAAAGTGATTTTTACAGCTAAATTTGAGGTTTGCAGGAGATTCTGGGTAAGAAAACATTGGAGGATCCACGCAAGTCATACCTCCCTGGAATCCCCCGGGTGTCTAGTTCTCAGAAATGTGTGAGTTTGGTAGGTTTCCCTAGCTGGCTGCCAAGCACGGGGCCAAAAACCCAGGTGACCCCTTTGCAAAACCAGGTTGTTTTGTGATAGGCAATTTTGATGTCTCCTCAATACGTTTTGGGCCCTTGCCTGTCGCGGGTACTTGGGCCTCCCACACGAGTGAGGCACCATTTTTATCGGGAGACCTGGGGTAACGCTGGGTGGTAGGAAATTTGTGTCAGCCCGGTGATCCCACAACTTTCCCACACAAAAATGTGTGGAAAAAGTGATTTTTTTCAGCTAAATTTGAGGTTTGCAGCGGATTCTGTGTAAGAAAACGTTGGGGGTCCACGCAAGCCATACCTCCCTGGAATCCCCCGGGTGTCTAGTTTTCAGAAATGTGTGGGTTTGGTAGGCTTTCCTAGCTGGCCGCCGAGCACGGGCCAAAAACCCAGGTGACCCCCCTTGCAAAACCAGGTCGTTTTGTGATAGGCAATTTTGATGCCTCCTCAATACGTTTTGGGCCCTTGCCTGTCACGGGTACTTGGGCCTCCCACACGAGTGAGGCACCATTTTTATCGGGAGGCCTGGGGGAATGCTGGGTGGTAGGAAATTTGTGTCAGATCAGTGATCCCACAACTTTCCCACACAAAAATGTTTGGAAAAAGTGTTTTTTTCAGCTAAATTTGAGGTTTGCAGGGAATTCTGGGTAAGAAAATGTTGGGGGATCCACGCAAGCCATACCTCCCTGGAATCCCCGGGTCTCTAGTTTTCAGAAATGTGTGGGTTTGGTAGGTTTCCTAGCTGGCCGCCGAGCACGGGGCCAAAAACCCAGGTGACCCCCCTTGCAAAACCAGGTTGTTTTGTGATAGGCAGTTTTGATGTCTCCTCAATATGTTTGGGGCCCTTGCCTGTCGCGGGTACTTGGGCCTCCCACACGAGTGAGGCACCATTTTTATCAGAAGACCTGGGGGAACGCTGGGTGGTAGGAAATTTGTGTCAGCCCAGTGATGCCACAACTTTCCCACACCAAAAAGTGTGCAAAAAAAGATTTTTTCAGCAAAATATGAGGTTTGCAGGGGATTCTGGGTAAGAAAACATTCGGGGATCCATGCAAGCCATACCTCCCTGGAATCCCCTGGGTGTATAGTTTTCAGAAATGTGTGGGTTTGGTAGGTTTCCCTAGATGGCCACCGAGCACGGGGCCAAAAACACAGGTGACCCACCTTGCAAAACCAGGTCGTTTTGTGATAGGCAATTTTGATGACTCCTCAATAAGTTTTGGGCCCTTGCCTGTTGTGGGTACTTGACCCACCCACACAAGTGACATACCGTTTTTCTCAGAAGACTTTGGGGAATGCGGGGTGGGTGGAATTTTGTGGATCCACGCAGATTCCAGAACTTTCCACCCCAGAAATGTGAGGAAAATGTGTTTTTATTTACAAATTTTGAGGTTTGCAAGGGATTCTGGGTACCAGAACGTGGTGAGAGCCGGACAAGTCACCCCATCCTGGATTCCCCTGGGTGTCTAGTTTTCAAAAATGTATAGGTTTGCTAGGTTTCCCTAGGTGCCGGCAGAGCTAGGGTTCAAAATCTACAGCTAGGCACTTTGCAAAAAAAGGATCCGTTTTCACTGTTAAAATGAGGTGCATCCCAGTTGCCTTTTGGGCCGTTTCCTGCTGCGGGCACTAGGCTCACCCACACAAGTGAGGTACCATTTTTCTCGGAAGACTTTGGGGAATGCGGGGTGGGTAGAATTTTGTGGATCCACGCAGATTCCAGAACTTTCCACCACAGAAATGTGCGGAAAATGTGGGTTTTTTTGCCAAATTATTAGGTTTGCAAGGGATTCTGGGTAACAGAACCTGGTGAGAGCCAGACAAGTCACCCCATCCTAGATTCCCCTGCGTGTCTAGTTCATAAAAATGTATAGGTTTGCTAGGTTTTTCTAGGTGCCGGCAGAGCTAGGGTTCAAAATCTACAGCTAGGCACATTGCAAAAAAAGGGTCCGTTTTCACTGTGAAAATGAGGTGTGTCCACGTTGCATTTTGGGCCGTTTCCTGTTGTGGGCACTAGGCCTACCCACACAAGTGAGGTACCACTGTTCTCTGAAGACTTTGGAGAATGCGGGGTGGGTGGAATTTTGTGGATCCACGCAGATTCCAGAACTTTCCACCACAGAAATGTGAGGAAAATGTGTTTTTTTGTTTTACAAATTTTGAGGTTTGCAAGGGATTCTGGGTAACAGAACCTGGTGAGAGCCAGACAAGTCACCCCATCCTGGATTCCCCTGGTTGTCTAGTTTTCAGAAATGTATAGGTTTGCTAGGTTTCCCTAGGTGCCGGCAGAGCTAGGGTTCAAAATCTACAGCCAGGCACTTTGCAAAAAAAGGGTCCGTTTTCACTGTGAAAATGAGGTGCGTCCACGGTGTGTTTTGGGCCGTTTCCTGTCGCGGGCACTAGGCCTACCCACACAAGTGAGGTGCCATTTTTCTCAGAAGACTTTGGGGAATGCGGGTGGGTGGAATTTTGTGGATCCACGTAGATTCCAGAACTATCCACCACAGAAATATGCAGAAAATGTGTTTTTTTTTTACAAAGTTTGAGGTTTGCAAGGGATTCTGGGTAACAGAACCTGGTGAGAGCGAGACAAGTCACCCCATCCTAGATTCCCCTGGGTGTATAGTTTTCAAAATTGTATAGGTTTGCTAGGTTTCCTAGGTACCCGCAGAGCTTGGGTTCAAAATCTACAGCTAGGCACTTTGCAAAAAAAGGGTTCCTTTTCACAGTGAAAATGAGGTGCGTCCATGTTGCGTTTTGGGCCGTTTCCTGTCGCGGGCACTAGGCCTACCCACACAAGTGAGATACCATTTTTCTCGGAAGACTTTGGAAAATGCGGGGTGCATGGAATTTTGTGGATCCACGCAGATTCCAGAACTTTCCACCACAGAAATGTGCGGAAAATGTGTTTTTTTTTTACAGATTTTAAGGTTTGCAAGGGATTCTGGGTAACAGAACCTGGTGAGAGCCAGACAAGTCACCCCATCCTGGATTCCCCTATGTGTCTAGTTTCTAAAAATGTATAGGTCTGCTAGGTTTCCCTAGGTGCCAGCAGAGCTAGGGTTCAAAATCTACAGCTAGGCACTTTGCAAAAAAAAAAAAGGGTCAGTTTTCACTGTGAAAATGAGCTGGTCCACGTTGCGTTTTGGGCCGTTTCCTGTCGCGGGCACTAGGCCTACCCACACAAGTGAGGTACCATTTTTCTCGGAAGACTTTGGGGAATGTGGGTGGGTGGAATTTTGTGGATCCACACAGATTCCAGAACTTTCCACCACAGAAATGTGCAGAAAATGTGTTTGTTTGACAGATTTCGAGGTTTTCAAGGGATTCTGGGTAACAGAACCTGGTGAGAGCCAGACAACTCACCCCATCCTGAATTCCCCTGGGTGTCTAGTTTTAAAAAATGTATAGGTTTGCTAGGTTTCTCTAGGTGCCTGCAGAGCTAGGGTTCAAAATCTACAGCTAGGCACTTTGCAAAAAAAGGGTCCGTTTTCACTGTGAAAATGAGGTGCGTCCATGTTGCGTTTTGGGCCGTTTCCTGTCGCGGGCACTAGGCCTACCCACACAAGTGAGGTACTTTTTTTCTCGGACGACTTTGCGGAATGCGAGGTGGGTGGAATTTTGTGGATCTACGCAGATTTCAGAACTTTCCACCACAGAAATGTGAGGAAAATGTTTTTTTTTATAAAGATTTTGAAGTTTTCAAGGGATTCAGGGTAACAGAACCTGGTGAGAGCCAGACAAGTCACCCCATCCTGCATTCCACTGGGTGTCCAGTTTTCAAAAATGTATAGGTTTGCTAGGTTTTCCTAGGTGCCGGCAGAGCTAGGGTTCAAATTCTACAACTAGGCACTTTGCAAAAAAAGGGTCCGTTTTCACTGTGAAAATGAGGTGTGTCCACGTTGCGTTTTGGGCCGTTTCCTGTCGCAGGCACTAGGCCTACCCACACAAGTGAGGTACCATTTTTCTCGGAAGACTTTGGAGAATGCGGGGTAAGTGGAATTTTGTGGATCCACGCAGATTCCAGAACTTTCCACCACAGAAATGTGTGGAAAATGTGTTTTTTTTACAGATTTTGAGGTTTACAAGGGATTCTGGGTAACAGAACCTGGTGATAACCAGACAAGTCACCCCATCCTGGATGCCCCTGGGTGTCTAGTTTTCAAAAATGTATAGGTTTGCTAGGTTTCCCTCGGTGCCGGCAGAGCTAGGGTTCAAAATCTACAGCTAGGCACTTTGCAAAAAAAGGGTTCCTTTTCACAGTGAAAATGAGGTGCGTCCACGTTGCGTTTTGGGCCGTTTCCTGTCGCGGGCACTAGGCCTACCCACACAAGTGAGGTACCATTTTTCTCGGAAGACTTTGGAGAATGCGGGGTAGGTGGAATTTTGTGGATCCACGCAGATTCCAGAACTTTCCACCACAGAAATGTGTGAAAAATGTGTTTTCTTTTACAGATTTTGAGGTTTGCAAGGGATTCTGGTTAACAGAACCTGGTGAGATCCAGACAAGTCACCCCATACTGGATTCCCCTGGGTGTCTAGTTTTTAAAAATGTATAGGTTTGCTAGGTTTTCTTAGGTGCCGGCAGAGCTAGGGTTCAAAATCTACAGCTAGGCACTTTGCAAAAAATAAAAGGGTCGTTTTCACTGTGAAAATGAGGTGTGTCCACGTTGCGTTTTGGGCCGTTTCCTGTCGCGGGCACTAGGCCTACCCACACAAGTGAGGTACCATTTTTCTCTGAAGACTTTGAGGAATGCGAGGTGGGTGGAATTTTGTGGTCCACGCAGATTTCAGAACTTTCCACTACAGAAATGCGCGGAAAAAGTATTTTTTTGGACCAATTTTGAGGTTTGCAAGGGATTCTGGGTAACAGAACCTGGTGAAAGCCAGACAAGTCACCCCATCCTAGATTTCCATGGGTGTCTAGTTTTCAAAAATGTATAGGTTTGCTAGGTTTCCCTCGGTGCCGGCAGAGCTAGGGTTCAAAATCTACAGCTAGGCACTTTGCAAAAAATAAAAGGGTCGTTTTCACTGTGAAAATGAGGTGTGTCCACGTTGCGTTTTGGGCCGTTTCCTGTCGCAGGCACTAGGCCTACCCACACAAGTGAGGTACCATTTTTCTCGGAAGACTTTGGGAAATGCGGGGTGGGTAGAATTTTGTGGATCCACGCAGATTCCAGAACTTTCCACCACAGAAATGTGCGGAAAATGTGTTTTTTTTTACAAATTGTGAGGTTTGCAAGGGATTCTGGGTAACAGAACCTGGTGAAAACCAGACAAGTCACCCCATCCTGGATGCCCCTGGCTGTCTAGTTTTCAAAAATGTATAGGTTTGCTAGGTTTCCCTCGGTGCCGGCAGAGCTAGGGTTCAAAATCTACAGCTAGGCACTTTGCAAAAAAAGGGTTCCTTTTCATAGTGAAAATGAGGTGCGTCCACGTTGTGTTTTGGGCCGTTTCCTGTCGCGGGCACTAGGCCTACCCACACAAGTGAGGTACCATTTTTCTCGGAAGACTTTGGAGAATGCGGGGTAGGTGGAATTTTGTGGATCCACGCAGATTCCAGAACTTTCCACCACAGAAATGTGTGGAAAATGTGTTTTCTTTTACAGATTTTGAGGTTTGCAAGGGATTCTGGTTAACAGAACCTGGTGAGATCCAGACAAGTCACCCCATACTGGATTCCCCTGGGTGTCTAGTTTTTAAAAATGTATAGGTTTGCTAGGTTTCCCTAGGTGCCGGCAGAGCTAGGGTTCAAAATCTACAGCTAGGCACTTTGCAAAAAATAAAAGGGTCGTTTTCACTGTGAAAATGAGGTGTGTCCACGTTGCGTTTTGGGCCGTTTCCTGTCGCGGGCACTAGGCCTACCCACACAAGTGAGGTACCATTTTTCTCTGAAGACGTTGAGGAATGCGAGGTGGGTGGAATTTTGTGGTCCACGCAGATTTCAGAACTTTCCACCACAGAAATGCGCGGAAAAAGTATTTTTTTGGACCAATTTTGAGGTTTGCAAGGGATTCTGGGTAACAGAACCTGGTGAAAGCCAGACAAGTCACCCCATCCTAGATTTCCATGGGTGTCTAGTTTTTAAAAATGTATAGGTTTGCTAGGTTTCCCTAGGTGCCGGCAGAGCTAGGGTTCAAAATCTACAGCTAGGCACTTTGCAAAAAATAAAAGGGTCGTTTTCACTGTGAAAATGAGGTGTGTCCACGTTGCGTTTTGGGCCGTTTCCTGTCGCAGGCACTAGGCCTACCCACACAAGTGAGGTACCATTTTTCTCGGAAGACTTTGGGAAATGCGGGGTGGGTAGAATTTTGTGGATCCACGCAGATTCCAGAACTTTCCACCACAGAAATGTGCGGAAAATTTGTTTTTTTTTTACAAATTGTGAGGTTTGCAAGGGATTCTGGGTAACAGAACCTGGTGAAAACCAGACAAGTCACACCATCCTGGATGCTCCTGGCTGTCTAGTTTTCAAAAATGTATAGGTTTGCTAGGTTTCCCTCGGTGCCGGCAGAGCTAGGGTTCAAAATCTACAGCTAGGCACTTTGCAAAAAAAGGGTTCCTTTTCACAGTGAAAATGAGGTGCGTCCACGTTGCGTTTTGGGCCGTTTCCTGTCGCGGGCACTAGGCCTACCCACACAAGTGAGGTACCATTTTTCTCGGAAGACTTTGGAGAATGCGGGGTAGGTGGAATTTTGTGGATCCACGCAGATTCCAGAACTTTCCACCACAGAAATGTGTGGGAAATGTGTTTTTTTTTTACAGCTTTTGAGGTTTGCAAGGGATTCTGGGTAACAGAACCTGGTGAGAGCCAGACAAGTCACCCCATACTGGATTCCCCTGGGTGTTTAGTTTTTAAAAATGTATAGGTTTGCTAGGTTTCCCTAGGTGCCGGCAGAGCTAGGGTTCAAAATCTACAGCTAGGCACTTTGCAAAAAATAAAAGGGTCGTTTTCATTGTGAAAATGAGGTGTGTCCACGTTGCGTTTTGGGCTGTTTCCTGTCGCAGGCACTAGGCCTACCCACACAAGTGAGGTACCATTTTTCTCTGAAGACTTTGAGGAATGCGAGGTGGGTGGAATTTTGTGGATCCACGCAGATTCCAGAACTTTCCACCACAGAAATGCGCGGAAAATGTGTTTTTTTTTTTACAAATTGTGAGGTTTGCAAGGATTCTGGGTAACAGAACCTGGTGAAAACCAGACAAGTCACCCCATCCTGGATGCCCCTGGCTGTCTAGTTTTCAAAAATGTATAGGTTTGCTAGGTTTCCCTCGGTGCCGGCAGAGCTAGGGTTCAAAATCTACAGCTAGGCACTTTGCAAAAAAAGGGTTCCTTTTCACAGTGAAAATGAGGTGCGTCCACGTTGCGTTTTGGGCCGTTTCCTGTCGCGGGCACTAGGCCTACCCACACAAGTGAGGTACCATTTTTCTCAGAAGACTTTGGAGAATGCGGGGTAGGTGGAATTTTGTGGATCCACGCAGATTCCAGAACTTTCCACCACAGAAATGTGTGGAAAATGTGTTTTTTTTTTTACAGATTTTGAGGTTTGCAAGGGATTCTGGGTAACAGAACCTGGTGAGAGCCAGACAAGTCACCCCATACTGGATTCCCCTGGGTGTTTAGTTTTTAAAAATGTATAGGTGTGCTAGGTTTCCCTAGGTGCCGGCAGAGCTAGGGTTCAAAATCTACAGCTAGGCACTTTGCAATAAAAGGGTCGTTTTCACTGTGAAAATGAGGTGTGTCCACGGTGCGTTTTGGGCTGTTTCCTGTCACGGGCACTAGGCCTACCCACACAAGTGAGGTACCATTTTTCTTGGAAGACTTTGGGGAATGCGGGGTGGGTGGAATTTTGTGGATCCACGCAGATTCCAGAACTTTCCACCACAGAAATGTAAGGAAAATGTGTTTTTTTTGACAAATTGTGAGGTTTGCAAGGGATTCTGGGTAATAGAACCTGGTGAGAGCCAGACAAGTCACCCCATCCTGGAGTCCCCTGGGTGTCTAGTTTTCACAAATGTATAGTTTTTCTAGGTTTCCCTAGGTGCCGGCAGAGCTAGGGTTCAAAATCTACAACTAGGCACTTTGCAAAAAAAGGGTCAGTTTTCACTGTGAAAATGAGGTGTGTCCACGGTGCGTTTTGGGCCGTTTCCTGTCACTGGCACAAGGCCTACCAACACAAGTGAGGTACTACTTTTCTCGGAAGACTTTGGAGAATGCAGAGTCGGTGGAATTGTGTGGATCCACGCAGATTCCAGAATTTTCCACCCCAAAATGTGAGGAAAATTTGGTTTTTTTGACAAATTTTGAGGTTTGCAAGGGATTCTGGGTAACAGAACCTGGTGAAAGCCAGACAAGTCACCTCATCTTGGAGTCCCCTGTGCGTCTAGTTTTCAAAAAGGTATAGGTTTGCTAGGTTTCCCTAAGTGCCGGCAGAGCTAGGGTTCAAAATCTACACCTAGGCAAATTGCAAAAAAAGGGTCTGTTTTCACTGTGAAAATGAGGTGTGTCCACGTTGCGTTTTGGGCTATTTCCTTTCGCGGGCACTAGGCCTACCCACACAAGTGAGGTACCATTTTTCTCGGAAGACTTTGGAAAATGCAGGGTGGGTGGAATTTTGTGGATCCACGCAGATTCCAGAACTTTCCACCACAGAAATGTGAGGAAAATGTGTTTTTTTGACAAATTTTGAGGTTTGCAAGGGATTCTGGGTAACAGAACCTGGTGAGAGCCAGACAAGTCACCCCATCCTGGAGACCCCTGGGTGTCTAGTTTTCAAACAAGTATAGTTTTGCTAGGTTTCTCTAGGTGCCGGCAGAGCTAGGGTTCAAAATCTACAGCTAGGCACTTTGCAAAAAAACGGTCCGTTTTCACTGTGAAAATGAGGTGTGTCCACGTTGCGTTTTGGGCCGTTTCCTGTCGCAGGCACTAGGCCTAAATGGGGGAAGGAAGGCCCTCCCTAAGATACTTTTAGGTCCAAGAGGAGGGAGGAAGGAAAAACCAAAAATAGTATATACCTCTAAACTGACCTATTTAATTTGACAAACGACCTGTCAAGGTTCAAGTTACCAAAGAAACCCCTTCCACAACATACATTTATTTAAAAGCCCCATAACTAAGTAGATTTGCAAACAGCATAATAAACAGTATATCTTTTTTAGAAAAAATTCCTTTTTATTTAAATTTGAAAAATATATTCGTATCTCTAAGATTCACACAATTACATATATATAACACATCCAATGATTTTGATTATTCTAATATTTCATCATAATACTTTTACAGACATGAATTTATCACATTAGACATCCCATATAAAAAACAACCAACGTAAAAATCTCACTAGCATAATTCATTCAAAACCACTGTCATTCTATCAAACACTCTCATTCATACAACCAACTACAACAACATACTATAAAAAACGGAAAAAACGAATCTTTTGACCCTGTGGTGGATTATACGGTGTTTGTAAACAAATTAATGTAGTTATTTTCCAAAATACACCAATTATAGGAGATAAAATTCTCCCAGTTCTCTAATCTGAAAGTAAATTGTGGTCGTAGTTTGCGGTCTACGCGCGTTTCAGTGGAAACAACCACCTTCCTCAGGACCCGGTTTGCTTGTAGATTCAATTAAAAAATCTGGGGATGTCTTGATTAGAATTTTGTAGACAGTCCTTTATAAATGCTTGGCCTTCTATTTATTATCATACAGTGCATCATCCTTTCAATTTCGATCGATAACACTATGCAGGTAATGTCCAGGCTGCAATACAGCAAATTGATGAAAATGGACCTTTATTGGAGAAGAAGCCTCATTAATGGGAATAAATATTGCAGGAGAGAAGGAGGATCACTCTTCACAGATCCTACAGATAAAGGTAACTGTTTCACTTGAGTCTCTTCTCAAATCGATATTTGTCTCTGCTGTAGTCAATTCTCCCGATGTGAACGGTCCAAGTGCCAGTGTATCCACTGCCGAAGAGCACTAGGCCTACCCACACAAGTGAGGTACCATTTTTCTCGGAAGACTTTGGGAAATGCGGGGTGGGTGGAATTTTGTGGATCCACGCAGATTCCAGAACTTTCCACCACAGAAATGTGCGGAAAATGTGTTTTTTTTAACAAATTGTGAGGTTTGCAAGGGATTCTGGGTAACAGAACCTGGTGAAAAACAGACAAGTCACCCCATCCTGGATGCCCCTGGGTGTCTAGTTTTTAAAAATGTATAGGTTTGCTAGGTTTCCCTTGGTGCCGGCAGAGCTAGGGTTCAAAATTTACAGCTAGGCACTTTGCAAAAAAAGGGTTCCTTTTCACAGTGAAAATGAGGTGCGTCCACGTTGCGTTTTGGGCCGTTTCCTGTCGCGGGCACTAGGCCTACCCACACAAGTGAGGTACCATTTTTCTCTGACGACTTTGGAGAATGTGGGGTGGGTGGAATTTTGTGGATCCACGCAGATTCCAGAACTTTCCACCACAGAAATGTGAGGAAAATGTGGTTTTTTTGACAAGTTGTGAGGTTTGCAAGGGATTCTGGGTAACAGAACCTGGTGAAAACCAGACAAGTCACCCCATCCTGGATGCCCCTGGGTGTCTAGCTTTCAAAAATGTATAGGTGTGCTAGGTTTCCCTAGGTGCCGGCAGAGCTAGGGTTCAAAATCTACAGCTAGACACTTTGCAAAAAAAGGGTCCGTTTTCACTGTGAAAATGAGGTGTGTCCACGTTGCGTTTTGGGCCGTTTCCTGTTGCAGACACTAGTCCTACCCACACAAGTGAGGTACCATGTTTCTCGGAAGACTTCGGGGAATGCGGGGTGTGTATAATTTTGTGGATCCACGCAGATACCAGAACTTTCCACCACAAAAATGAAAGAAAAATGTGTTTTTTTGGACAAATTTTGAGGTTTGCAAGGGATTCTGGGTAACAGAACCTGGTGAGAGCCAGACAAGTCACCCCATCCTGGATTCCCCTGGGTGTCTAGTTTTCAAAAATGTATAGGTTTGCTAGATTTCCCTCCATGCCGGCAGAGCTAGGGTTCAAAATCTACAGCTAGGCACTTTGCATAAAAGGGTTCCTTTTCACAGTGAAAATGAGGTGGGTCCACGTTGCGTTTTGGGCCGTTTCCTGTCACGGGCACTAGGCCTACCACACAAGTGAGGTACCATTTTTCTCTGAAGACTTTTAGGAATGCGAGGTGGGTGGAATTTTGTGGATCCACGCAGATTTCAGAACTTTCCACCACAGAAATGCGCGGAAAAAGTGTTTTTTGGACAAATTTTGAGGTTTGCAAGGGATTCTGGGTAACAGAACCTGGTGAAAGCCAGACAAGTCACCCCATCCTAGATTTCCCTGGGTGTCTAGTTTTCAAAAATGTATAGGTGTGCTAGGTTTCCCTATGTGCCGGCAGAGCTAGGGTTCAAAATCTACAGCTAGGCACTTTGCAAAAAAGGGTCCGTTTTCACTGTGAAAATGAGGTGCGTCCATGTTGCGTTTTGGCCGTTTCCTGTCACGGGCACTAGGCCTACCCACACAAGTGAGGTACCATTTTTCTCGGACGACTTTGCGGAATGCGAGGTGGGTGGAATTTTGTGGATCTACGCACATTCCAGAACTGTCCACCACAGAAATGTGCGGAAAATGTGTTTTTGGGCAAATTTTGAGGTTTGCAAGGGATTCTGGGTTACAGAACCTGGAGAGAGCCAGACAAGTCACCCCATCCTAGATTTCCCTGGGTGTCTAGTTTTCAAAAATGTATAGGTGTGCTAGGTTTCCCTACGTGCTGGCAGAGCTAGTGTTCAAAATCTACACCTAGGCACTTTGCAAAAAAAGGGTCCGTTTTCACTGTGAAAATGAGGTGTGTCCAAGTTGCGTTTGGGCCGTTTCCTGTCACGGGCACTAGGCCTACCCACACAAGTGAGGTACCATTTTTCTTGGAAGACTTTGGGGAATGCGGGGTGGGTGGAATTTTGTGGATCCACGCAGATTCCAGAACTTTCCACCACAGAAATGTGAGGAAAATGTGGTTTTTTTAAACATTTTGCGGTTTGCAAGGGATTCTGGGTAACAGAACCTGGTGAAAGCCAGACAAGTCACCCCATTTTGGAGTCCCCTGTGCGTCTAGTTTTCAAAAAGGTATAGGTTTGCTAGGTTTCCTAGGTGCCGGCAGAGCTAGGGTTCAAAATCTACACCTAGGCAAATTGCAAAAAAGGGTCAGTTTTCACTGTGAAAATGAGGTGTGTCCATGTTGCGTTTTGGGCTATTTCCTTTCGCGGGCACTAGGCCTACCCACACAAGTGAGGTACCATTTTTCTCGGAAGACTTTGGAAAATGCAGGGTGGGTGGAATTTTGTGGATCCACGCAGATTCCAGAACTTTCCACCACAGAAATGTGAGGGAAATGTGTTTTTTTGACAAATTTTGAGGTTTGCAAGGGATTCTGGGTAACAGAACCTAGTGAGAGCCAGACAAGTCACCCCATCCTGGAGTCCCCTGGGTGTCTAGTTTTCAAACAAGTATAGTTTTGCTAGGTTTCTCTAGGTGCCGGCAGAGCTAGGGTTCAAAATCTACAGCTAGGCACTTTGCAAAAAAACGGTCCGTTTTCACTGTGAAAATGAGGTGTGTCCACGTTGCGTTTTGGGCCGTTTCCTGTCGCAGGCACTAGGCCTAAATGGGGGAAGGAAGGCCCTCCCTAAGATACTTTTAGGTCCAAGAGGAGGGAGGAAGGAAAAACCAAAAATAGTATATACCTCTAAACTGACCTATTTAATTTGACAAACGACCTGTCAAGGTTCAAGTTACCAAAGAAACCCCTTCCACAACATACATTTATTTAAAAGCCCCATAACTAAGTAGATTTGCAAACAGCATAATAAACAGTATATCTTTTTAGAAAAAATTCCTTTTTATTTAAATTTGAAAAATATATTCGTATCTCTAAGATTCACACAATTACATATATATAACACATCCAATGATTTTGATTATTCTAATATTTCATCATAATACTTTTACAGACATGAATTTATCACATTAGACATCCCATATAAAAAACAACCAACGTAAAAATCTCACTAGCATAATTCATTCAAAACCACTGTCATTCTATCAAACACTCTCATTCATACAACCAACTACAACAACATACTATAAAAAACGGAAAAAACGAATCTTTTGACCCTGTGGTGGATTATACGGTGTTTGTAAACAAATTAATGTAGTTATTTTCCAAAATACACCAATTATAGGAGATAAAATTCTCCCAGTTCTCTAATCTGAAAGTAAATTGTGGTCGTAGTTTGCGGTCTACGCGCGTTTCAGTGGAAACAACCACCTTCCTCAGGACCCGGTTTGCTTGTAGATTCAATTAAAAAATCTGGGGATGTCTTGATTAGAATTTTGTAGACAGTCCTTTATAAATGCTTGGCCTTCTATTTATTATCATACAGTGCATCATCCTTTCAATTTCGATCGATAACACTATGCAGGTAATGTCCAGGCTGCAATACAGCAAATTGATGAAAATGGACCTTTATTGGAGAAGAAGCCTCATTAATGGGAATAAATATTGCAGGAGAGAAGGAGGATCACTCTTCACAGATCCTACAGATAAAGGTAACTGTTTCACTTGAGTCTCTTCTCAAATCGATATTTGTCTCTGCTGTAGTCAATTCTCCCGATGTGAACGGTCCAAGTGCCAGTGTATCCACTGCCGAAGAGCACTAGGCCTACCCACACAAGTGAGGTACCATTTTTCTCGGAAGACTTTGGGAAATGCGGGGTGGGTGGAATTTTGTGGATCCACGCAGATTCCAGAACTTTCCACCACAGAAATGTGCGGAAAATGTGTTTTTTTTTAACAAATTGTGAGGTTTGCAAGGGATTCTGGGTAACAGAACCTGGTGAAAAACAGACAAGTCACCCCATCCTGGATGCCCCTGGGTGTCTAGTTTTCAAAAATGTATAGGTTTGCTAGGTTTCCCTTGGTGCCGGCAGAGCTAGGGTTCAAAATCTACAGCTAGGCACTTTGCAAAAAAAGGGTTCCTTTTCACAGTGAAAATGAGGTGCGTCCACGTTGCGTTTTGGGCCGTTTCCTGTCGCGGGCACTAGGCCTACCCACACAAGTGAGGTACCATTTTTCTCTGACGACTTTGGAGAATGTGGGGTGGGTGGAATTTTGTGGATCCACGCAGATTCCAGAACTTTCCACCACAGAAATGTGAGGAAAATGTGGTTTTTTGACAAGTTGTGAGGTTTGCAAGGGATTCTGGGTAACAGAACCTGGTGAAAACCAGACAAGTCACCCCATCCTGGATGCCCCTGGGTGTCTAGCTTTCAAAAATGTATAGGTGTGCTAGGTTTCCCTAGGTGCCGGCAGAGCTAGGGTTCAAAATCTACAGCTAGACACTTTGCAAAAAAGGGTCCGTTTTCACTGTGAAAATGAGGTGTGTCCACGTTGCGTTTTGGGCCGTTTCCTGTTGCAGACACTAGTCCTACCCACACAAGTGAGGTACCATGTTTCTCGGAAGACTTCGGGGAATGCGGGGTGTGTATAATTTTGTGGATCCACGCAGATACCAGAACTTTCCACCACAAAAATGAAAGAAAAATGTGTTTTTTGGACAAATTTTGAGGTTTGCAAGGGATTCTGGGTAACAGAACCTGGTGAGAGCCAGACAAGTCACCCCATCCTGGATTCCCCTGGGTGTCTAGTTTTCAAAAATGTATAGGTTTGCTAGATTTCCCTCCATGCCGGCAGAGCTAGGGTTCAAAATCTACAGCTAGGCACTTTGCATAAAAGGGTTCCTTTTCACAGTGAAAATGAGGTGGGTCCACGTTGCGTTTTGGGCCGTTTCCTGTCACGGGCACTAGGCCTACCACACAAGTGAGGTACCATTTTTCTCTGAAGACTTTTAGGAATGCGAGGTGGGTGGAATTTTGTGGATCCACGCAGATTTCAGAACTTTCCACCACAGAAATGCGCGGAAAAAGTGTTTTTTGGACAAATTTTGAGGTTTGCAAGGGATTCTGGGTAACAGAACCTGGTGAAAGCCAGACAAGTCACCCCATCCTAGATTTCCCTGGGTGTCTAGTTTTCAAAAATGTATAGGTGTGCTAGGTTTCCCTATGTGCCGGCAGAGCTAGGGTTCAAAATCTACAGCTAGGCACTTTGCAAAAAAGGGTCCGTTTTCACTGTGAAAATGAGGTGCGTCCATGTTGCGTTTTGGCCGTTTCCTGTCACGGGCACTAGGCCTACCCACACAAGTGAGGTACCATTTTTCTCGGACGACTTTGCGGAATGCGAGGTGGGTGGAATTTTGTGGATCTACGCACATTCCAGAACTGTCCACCACAGAAATGTGCGGAAAATGTGTTTTTTGGGCAAATTTTGAGGTTTGCAAGGGATTCTGGGTTACAGAACCTGGAGAGAGCCAGACAAGTCACCCCATCCTAGATTTCCCTGGGTGTCTAGTTTTCAAAAATGTATAGGTGTGCTAGGTTTCCCTACGTGCTGGCAGAGCTAGTGTTCAAAATCTACACCTAGGCACTTTGCAAAAAAAGGGTCCGTTTTCACTGTGAAAATGAGGTGTGTCCAAGTTGCGTTTTGGGCCGTTTCCTGTCACGGGCACTAGGCCTACCCACACAAGTGAGGTACCATTTTTCTTGGAAGACTTTGGGGAATGCGGGGTGGGTGGAATTTTGTGGATCCACGCAGATTCCAGAACTTTCCACCACAGAAATGTGAGGAAAATGTGGTTTTTTTTAAACATTTTGCGGTTTGCAAGGGATTCTGGGTAACAGAACCTGGTGAAAGCCAGACAAGTCACCCCATTTTGGAGTCCCCTGTGCGTCTAGTTTTCAAAAAGGTATAGGTTTGCTAGGTTTCCCTAGGTGCCGGCAGAGCTAGGGTTCAAAATCTACACCTAGGCAAATTGCAAAAAAAGGGTCAGTTTTCACTGTGAAAATGAGGTGTGTCCATGTTGCGTTTTGGGCTATTTCCTTTCGCGGGCACTAGGCCTACCCACACAAGTGAGGTACCATTTTTCTCGGAAGACTTTGGAAAATGCAGGGTGGGTGGAATTTTGTGGATCCACGCAGATTCCAGAACTTTCCACCACAGAAATGTGAGGGAAATGTGTTTTTTTGACAAATTTTGAGGTTTGCAAGGGATTCTGGGTAACAGAACCTAGTGAGAGCCAGACAAGTCACCCCATCCTGGAGTCCCCTGGGTGTCTAGTTTTCAAACAAGTATAGTTTTGCTAGGTTTCTCTAGGTGCCGGCAGAGCTAGGGTTCAAAATCTACAGCTAAGCACTTTGCAAAAAAACGGTCCGTTTTCACTGTGAAAATGAGGTGTGTCCACGTTGCGTTTTGGGCCGTTTCCTGTCGCAGGCACTAGGCCTACCCACACAAGTGAGGTACCATTTTTCTCGGAAGACTTTGGGAAATGCGGGGTGGGTGGAATTTTGTGGATCCACGCAGATTCCAGAACTTTCCAGCACAGAAATGTGCGGAAAATGTGTTTTTTTTTTACAAATTGTGAGGTTTGCAAGGGATTCTGGGTAACAGAACCTGGTGAAAACCAGACAAGTCACCCCATCCTGGATGCCCCTGGGTGTCTAGTTTTCAAAAATGTATAGGTTTGCTAGGTTTCCCTAGGTGCCGGCAGAGCTAGGGTTCAAAATCTACACCTAGGCACTTTGCAAAAAGGGTCCGTTTTCACTGTGAAAATAAGGTGTCTCCACGCTGTGTTTTGGGCCGTTTCCTGCCGCGGGCACCAGGCCTACCCACACAAGTGAGGTATCACTTTTCTTGGAAGACTTTGGAAAATGCAGGGTGGGTGGAATTTTGTGGATCCACGCAGATTCCAGAACTTTCCACCACAGAAATGTGAGGAAAATGTGTTTTTGGGACAAATTTTGAGGTTTGCAAGGGATTCTGGGTAACAGAACCTGGCGAGAGCCAGACAAGTCACCCCATCCTGGAGTCCCTTGGGTGTCTAGTTTTCAAAAATGTATAGGTTTGCTAGGTTTCCCTAGGTATCGGCAGAGCTAGGGTTCAAAATCTACACCTAGGCAAATTGCAAAAAAAGGGTCAGTTTTCACTGTGAAAATGAGGTGTGTCCACGTTGCGTTTTGGGCTATTTCCTGTTGCGGACACTAGTCCTACACACACAAGTGAGGTACCATGTTTCTCGGAAGACTTCGGAGAATGCGGGGTGGGTATAATTTTGTGGATCCACGCAGATACCAGAACTTTCCACCACAAAAATGAAAGGAAAATGTGTTTTTTTGGACAAATTTTGAGGTTTGCAAGGGATTCTGGGTAACAGAACCTGGTGAGAGCCAGACAAGTCACCCCATCCTGGATTCCCCTGGGTGTCTAGTTTTCAAAAATGTATAGGTTTGCTAGATTTCTCTCCATGCCGGCAGAGCTAGGGTTCAAAATCTACTGCTAGGCACTTTGCAAAAAAAGGGTTCCTTTTCACAGTGAAAATGAGGTGGGTCCACGTTGCGTTTTGGGCCGTTTCCTGTCACGGGCACTAGGCCTACCCACACAAGTGAGGTACCATTTTTCTCTGAAGACGTTTAGGAATGCGAGGTGGGTGGAATTTTGTGGATCCACGCAGATTTCAGAACTTTCCACCACAGAAATGCGCGGAAAAAGTGTTTTTTTGGACAAATTTTGAGGTTTGCAAGGGATTCTGGGTAACAGAACCTGGTGAAAGCCAGACAAGTCACCCCATCCTAGATTTCCCTGGGTGTCTAGTTTTCAAAAATGTATAGGTGTGCTAGGTTTCCCTATGTGCCGGCAGAGCTAGGGTTCAAAATCTACAGCTAGGCACTTTTCAAAAAAAGTGTCCGTTTTCACTGTGAAAATGAGGTGCGTCCATGTTGCGTTTTGGCCGTTTCCTGTCACGGGCACTAGGCCTACCCACATAAGTGAGGTACCATTTTTCTCGGACAACTTTGCAGAATGCGAGGTGGGTGGAATTTTGTGGATCTACGCACATTCCAGAACTGTCCACCACAGAAGTGTGCGGAAAATGTGTTTTTTGGGCAAATTTTGAGGTTTGCAAGGGATTCTGGGTTACAGAACCTGGAGAGAGCCAGACAAGTCACCCCATCCTAGATTTCCCTGGGTGTCTAGTTTTCAAATATGTATAGGTGTGCTAGGTTTCCATACGTGCCGGCAGAGCTAGTGTTCAAAATCTACACCTAGGCACTTTGCAAAAAAAGGGTCAGTTTTCACTGTGAAAATGAGGTGTGTCCACGTTGCGTTTTGGGCCATTTCCTGTTGCGGGCACTAGGCCTACCCACACAAGTGAGGTACCATTGTTCTCTGAAGACTTTGGAGAATGTGGGGTGGGTGGAATTTTCTAGATCCACGCAGATTCCAGAACTTTCCACCACAGAAACTTGAGAAAAATGTGTTTTTTTAAAAGATTTTGAGGTTTGCAAGGGATTCAGGATAACAGAACCTGGTGAGAGCCAGACAAGTCACCCCATCCTGCATTCCACTGGGTGTCTAGTTTTCAAAAATGTATAGGTTTGCTAGGTTTCCCTAGGTGCCGGCAGAGCTAGGGTTCAAAATCTACAGCTAGGCACTTTGCAAAAAAAGTGTCTGATTTCACTGTGAAAATGAGGTGTGTCCACGTTGCGTTTTGGGCCGTTTCCTGTCGCGGGCACTAGGCCTACCCACACAAGTGAGGTACCATTTTTCTCGGAAGACTTTGGGGAATGTGGGGTGGGTGGAATTTTGTGGATCCACGCAGATTCCAGTACTTTCCACCACAGAAATGTGCGGAAAATGTGTTTTTTTTTAAAACAAATTTTCAGTATGCAAGGGATTCTTGGTAACAGAACCTGGTGAGAGCCAGACAAGTCACCCCATCCTGGAGTCCCCTGGGTGTCTAGTTTTCAAAAATGTATATGTTTGCTAGGCTTCCCTCTGTACCGGCAGAGCTAGGGTTCAAAATCTACAGCTATGCACTTTGCAAAAAAAGGGTTTCTTTTCACAGTGAAAATGAGGTGTGTCCACGTTGCGTTTTGGGCCGTTTCCTGTCGTGGGCACTAGGCCTACCCACACAAGGAAGGTACCATTTTTCTCGGAAGACTTTGGAGAATGTGTGGTGGGTATAATGTTGTGGATCCACGCAGATACCAGATCTTTCCACCACAAAAATGTGAGGAAAATGTGTTTTTTTGGACACATTTTGAGGTTTGCAAGGGATTCTGGGTAACAGAACCTGGTGAGACCCAGACAAGTCACCCCATCCTGGATTCCCCTGGGTGTCTAGTTTTCAAAAATGTATAGGTTTGCTAGATTTCCCTCCATGCCGGCAGAGCTAGGGTTCAAAATCTACAGCTAGGCACTTTGCAAAAAAGGGTTCCTTTTCACAGTGAAAATGAGGTGTATCCACGTTGCGTTTTGGGCCGTTTCCTGTCGCGGGCACTAGGCCTACCCACACAAGTGAGGTACCATTTTTCTGAAGACTTTGAGGAATGTGAGGTGGGTGGAATTTTGTGGATTCACGCAGATTTCAGAACTTTCCACCACAGAAATGCGCGGAAAAAGTGTTTTTTTGGACAAATTTTGAGGTTTGCAAGGGAATCTGGGTAACAGAACCTGGTGAAAGCCAGACAAGTCACCCCATCCTAGATTTCCCTGGGTGTCTAGTTTTCAAAAATGTATAGGTGTGCTAGGTTTCCATATGTGCCGGCAGAGCTAGGGTTCCAAATCTACAGCTAGGCACTTTGCAAAAAAAGGGTCCATTTTCACCTTGCAAAAAAAGGGTTCATTTTCACTGGGAAAATGAAGTGCGTCCATGTTGCGTTTTGGGCCGTTTCCTGTCACTGGCAATAAGCCTACGCACCGAAGTGAGGTACCATTTTTCTCGGACGACTTTGCAAAATGCGAGGTGGGTGGAATTTTGTGGATCTACGCAGATACCAGAACTGTCCACCACAGAAATGTGCGGAAAATGTGTTTTTTTGGGCAAATTTTGAGGTTTGCAAGGGATTCTGGGTTACAGAACCTGGAGAGAGCCAGACAAGTCACCCCATCCTAGATTTCCCATGGTGTCTAGTTTTCAAAAATGTATAGGTGTGCTAGGTTTCCCTACGTGCCGGCAGAGCTAGTGTTCAAAATCTACACGTAGGCACTTTGCAAAAAAAGGGTCCGTTTTCACTGTGAAAATGAGGTGTGTCCACGTTGCGTTTTAGGCCATTTCCTGTCGCGGGCACTAGGCCTACCCACACAAGTGAGGTACCATTGTTCTCTGAAGACTTTGGAGAATGTGGGGTGGGTGGACTTTTGTGGATCCACGCAGATTCCAGAACTTTCCACCACAGAAATGTGAGGAAAATGTGTTTTTTTTTAAACATTTTGCGGTTTGCAAGGGATTCTGGGTAACAGAACCTGGTGAAAGCTAGACAAGTCACCCCATCCTGGAGTCCCCTGTGTGTCTAGTTTTCAAAAAGGTATAGGTTTGCTAGGTTTCCCTAGGTGCCGGCAGAGCTAGGGTTAAAAATCTACAGCTAGGCACTTCACAAAAAAAAAAAAAGGGTCTATTTTCACTGTCAAAATGAGGTGTGTCCACGTTGCGTTTTGGGCCGTTTCCTGTCGCGGGCACTAGACCTACCCACACAAGTGAGGTACCATGTTTCTCGGAAGACCTTGGGAAATGCGGGGTGGGTGGAATTTTGTGGATCCATGCAGATTCCAGAACTTTCCACCAAAGAAATGTGCGGAAAATGTGGGTTTTTGACAAATTTTGAGGTTTGCAAGGGATTCTGGGTAACAGAACCTGGTGAGAGCCAGACAAGTCACGCCATCCTAGATTTCCCTGGGTGTCTAGTTTTGAAAAATGTATAGGTGTGCTAGGTTTCCCTAGGTGCCGGCAGAGCTAGGGTACAAAATTCACAGCTAGGCACTTTGCAAAAAAGGGTCCGTTTTCACTGTGAAAATGAGGTGTGTCCACGTTGCGTTTTGGGCCGTTTCCTGTCGCGGGCACTAGGTCTACCCACACAAGTGAGGTACCATTTTTCTCTGAAGACTTTGGAGAATGTGGGGTGGGTGGAATTTTCTAGATCCACGCAGATTCCAGAACTTTCCACCACAGAAACTTGAGAAAAATGTGTTTTTTTAAAAGATTTTGAGGTTTGCAAGGGATTCAGGATAACAGAACCTGGTGAGAGCCAGACAAGTCACCCCATCCTGCATTCCACTGGGTGTCTAGTTTTCAAAAATGTATAGGTTTGCTAGGTTTCCCTAGGTGCCGGCAGAGCTAGGGTTCAAAATCTACAGCTAGGCACCTTGCAAAAAAGGGTCCGTTTTCACCGTGAAAATGAGGTGTGTCCACGTTGCGTTTTGGGCCCTTTCCTGTCGCGGGCACTAGGCCTACCCACACAAGTGAGGTACCATTTTTCTCGGAAGACTTTGGAGAATGCGGGGAGGGTGGAATTTTGTGGATCCACCCAGATTCCAGAACTTTCCACCACAGAAATGAGGAAAATGTGGTTTGTTTTACAAATTTTGAGGTTTGCAAGGGATTCTGGGTAAAAGAACCTGGTGAGAGCCAGACAAGTCACCCCATCCTGGATTCCCCTGGATGTCTAGTTTTCAAAAATGTATAGGTTTGCTAGGTTTCCCTAGGTGCCGGCAGAGCTAGGTTTAAAAATCTACAGCTTGGCACTTTGCAAAAAAGGGTCCGTTTTCACTGTGAAAATGTGGTGTGTCCATGTTGCGTTTTGGGCTGTTTCCTGTCCCCTGCACTAGGCCTGCCCACACAAGTGAGGTACCATTTTTCTCGAAAGACTTTGGGGAATGCGGGGTGCGTGGAATGTTGTGGATCTACGCAGATTCCAGAACTTTCCACCACAGAAATGTGAGGAAAATGTGTTTTTTGGGAAATATTTTGAGGTTGGCAAGGGATTCTGGGTAACGGAACCTGGTGAGAGCCAGACAAGTCACCCCATCCTGGATTACCCTGTGTGTCTAGTTTTCAAAAATGTATAGGTGTGCTAGGTTTCCCTAGGTGCCGGCAGAGCTAGGGTTTAAAATCTACAGCTAGGCACTTTTCAAAAAAAGGGACTGTTTTCACTATGAAAATGAGGTGTGTCCACGTTGCGTTTTGGGTCGTTTCCTGTCGCGGGCACTAGGCCTAGCCACACAAGTGAGGTACCATTTTTCTATGAAGACTTTGCGGAATGCGAGGTGGGTGGAATTTTGTGGATCTACGCAGATTCCAGAAATTTCCACCACAGAAATGTGTGGAAAATGTGTTTTTTGGGCAAATTTTGAGGTTTGCAAGGGATTCTGGGTTACAGAACCTGGAGAGAGCCAGACAAGTCACCCCATCCTGGATTACCCTGTGTGTCTAGTTTTCAAAAATGTATAGGTGTGCTAGGTTTCCCTAGGTGCCGGCAGAGCTAGGGTTTAAAATCTACAGCTAGGCACTTTACAAAAAAGGGTCCGTTTTCACTGTGAAAATGAGGTGTGTCCATGTTGCGTTTTGGGCCATTTCCTGTCGCGGGCACTAGGCCTATCCACACAAGTGAGGTACCATTTTTCTTGGAACTCTTTGGGAAATGCGGGGTGGGTGGACTTTTGTGGATCCACGCAGATTCCAGAACTTTCCACAACAGAAATGTGGGAAAAATGTGGTTTTTAGACAGATTTTGAGGTGTGCAAGGGATTCTGGGTAACAGAACCTGGTGAGACCCAGACAAGTCACCCCATCCTGGAGTCCCCTGGGTGTCTAGTTTTCAAAAATGTATAGTTTTGCTAGGTTTCCCTAGGTGCCGGCAGAGCTAGGGTTCAAAATCTACAGCTTGGCACTTTGCAAAAAAGGGTCCGATTTCACTTTGAAAATGAGGTGTGTCCACGTTGCGTTTTGGGCCATTTCCTGTCGCGGACACTAGGCCTACCCACACAAGTGAGGTACCATTGTTCTCGGAAGACTTTGGGGAATGTGGGGTGGGTAGAATTTTGTGGATCCACGCAGATTCCAGAACTCTCCACCACAGAAATGTGCGGAAAATGTGGGTTTTTTGACAGATTTTGAGGGTTGCAAGGGATTCTGGGTAACAGAACCTGGTGAGAGCCAGACAAGTCACCCCATCCTGGATTCCCCTGGGCGTCTAGTTTTTAAAAATATATAGGTTTGCTCGGTTTCCCTAGGTGCCAGCAGAGCTAGGGTTCAAAATCTAGAGCTAGGCACTTTGCTAAAAAAAAGGGTCCGTTTTCACAGTGAAAATGAGGTGTGTCCATGTTGAGTTTTGGGCCGTTTCCTGTCGCGGGCACTAGGCCTACCCACACAAGTGAGGTACCATTTTTCTTGGAAGACTTTGGGGAATGCGGGGTGGGTGGAATTTTGTGGATCCACGCAGATTCCAGAACTTTCCACCAGAGAAATATGAGGAAAATGTGGATTTTTGACAAATTATGAGGTTTGCAAGGGATTCTGGGTAACAGAACCTGGTGACAGCCAGACAAGTTACCCCCTCCTGGAGTCCCCTGGGTGTCTGGTTTTCAAAAATGTATAGTTTTGCTAGGTTTCCCTATGTGCCGGCAGAGCTAGGGTTCAAAATCCACAGCTAGGCACTTTGCAAAAAAGGGTTCCTTTTCACAGTGAAAATGAGGTGTGTCCATGTTGCGTTTTGGGCCATTTCCAGTCGCGTGCACTAGGCCTACCCACACAAGTGAGGTACCATTTTTCTCGGAAGAGTTTGGAGAATGCGGGGTGGGTGGAATTTTATGGACCCACGCAGATTCCAGAACTTTCCACCACAGAAATGTGCGGAAAATGTGGTTTTTTGACAGATTTTGAGGTTTGCAAGGGATTCTGGGTAACAGAACCTGGTGAGAGCCAGACAAGTCACCCCATCCTGGATTCCCCTGGGTGTCTAGTTTTTAATAGGTTTCCCTAGGTGCCGGCCGAGCTAGGGTTAAAAATCTACAGCTAGGCACTTTGAAAAAAAAAAAAAGGGTCTATTTTCACTGTCAAAATGAGGTGTGTCCACGTTGCGTTTTGGGCCGTTCCCTGTCGCGGGCCCTAGGCCTACCCACACAAGTGAGGTACCATTTTTCTCGGAAGACTTTGAGAAATGCGGGGTGGGTGGAATTTTGTGGATCCACGCAGATTCCAGAACTTTCCACCACAGAAATGTGCGGAAAATGTGGTTTTTGGGCAAATTTTGAGGTTTGCAAGGGATTCTGGGTAACAGAACCTGGTGAGAGCCAGACAAGTCATCCCATCCTGAATTCCCTGGGTGTCTAGTTTTGAAAAATGTATAGGTTTCCTTAGGTGCCGGCAGAGCTAGGGTTCAAAATCTATAAGTAGGCACTTTGGAAAAAAGGGTCCGTTTTCACTGTGAAAATGAGGTGCGTCCATGTTGGGTTTTGGGCCGTTTCCTGTCGCGGGCACTAGGCCTACCCACACAAGTGAGGTACCATTTTTCTCGGAAGACATTGGGGAATGCGAGGTGGGTGGAATTTTGTGGATCCATGCAGATTCCAGACCTTTCCACCACAGAAATATGCAGAAAATTTGTTTTTTGGACAAATTTTGAGGTTTGCAAGGGATTCTGCGTAACAGAACCTTGTGAGAGCCAGACAAGTCACGCCATCCTAGATTTCCCTGGCTGTCTAGTTTTGAAAAATGTATAGGTGTGCTAGGTTTCCCTAGGTGCCGGCAGAGCTAGGGTTCAAAATCTACAGCTAGGCACTTTGCAAAAAAGGGTCAGTTTTCACTGTGAAAATGAGGCGTGTCCACGTTGCGTTTTGGGCCGTTTCCTGTCGCGAGCACTAGGCCTACTCACACAAGTGAGGTACCATTTTTCTCTGAAGACTTTGGAGAATGTGGGGTGGGTGGAATTTTCTGGATCCACGCAGATTCCAGAACTTTCCACCACAGAAGCTTGTGGAAAATGTGTTTTTTTAAAAGATTTTGAGGTTTGCAAGGGATTCAGGATAACAGAACCTGGTGAGAGCCAGACAAGTCAACCCATCCTGCATTCCACTGGGTGTCTAGTTTTCAAAAATGTATAGGTTTGCTAGGTTTCCCTAGGTGCCGGCAGAGCTTGGGTTCAAAATCTACAGCTAGGCACCTTGCAAAAAAAGGGTCCGTTTTCACCGTGAAAATGAGGTGTGTCCACGTTGCGTTTTGGGCCCTTTCCTGTCGCGGGCACTAGGCCTACCCACACAAGTGAGGTACCATTTTTCTCGGAAGACTTTGAGAAATGCGGGGTGGGTGGAATTTTGTGGATCCACGCAGATTCCAGAACTTTCCACCACAGAAATGTGCGGAAAATGTGGTTTTTGGACAAATTTTGAGGTTTGCAAGGGATTCTGGGTAACAGAACCTGGTGAGAGCCAGACAAGTCATCCCATCCTGAATTCCCCTGGGTGTCTAGTTTTGAAAAATGTATAGGTTTCCTTAGGTGCCGGCAGAGCTAGAGTTCAAAATCTATAAGTAGGCACTTTGGAAAAAAAGGGTCCGTTTTCACTGTGAAAATGAGGTGCGTCCATGTTGGGTTTTGGGCCGTTTCCTGTCGCGGGCACTAGGCTTACCCACACAAGTGAGGTACCATTTTTCTCGGAAGACATTGGGGAATGCGAGGTGGGTGGAATTTTGTGGATCCATGCAGATTCCAGACCTTTCCACCACAGAAATATGCAGAAAATTTGTTTTTGGACAAATTTTGAGGTTTGCAAGGGATTCTGGGTAACAGAACCTTGTGAGAGCCAGACAAGTCACGCCATCCTAGATTTCCCTGGCTGTCTAGTTTTGAAAAATGTATAGGTGTGCTAGGTTTCCCTAGGTGCCGGCAGAGCTAGGGTTCAAAATCTACAGCTAGGCACTTTGCAAAAAAGGGTCAGTTTTCACTGTGAAAATGAGGCGTGTCCACGTTGCGTTTTGGGCCGTTTCCTGTCGCGAGCACTAGGCCTACTCACACAAGTGAAGTACCATTTTTCTCTGAAGACTTTGGAGAATGTGGGGTGGGTGGAATTTTCTGGATCCACGCAGATTCCAGAACTTTCCACCACAGAAGCTTGTGGAAAATGTGTTTTTTAAAAGATTTTGAGGTTTGCAAGGGATTCAGGATAACAGAACCTGGTGAGAGCCAGACAAGTCAACCCATCCTGCATTCCACTGGGTGTCTAGTTTTCAAAAATGTATAGGTTTGCTAGGTTTCCCTAGGTGCCGGCAGAGCTTGGGTTCAAAATCTACAGCTAGGCACCTTGCAAAAAAGGGTCCGTTTTCACTGTGAAAATGAGGTGTGTCCACGTTGCATTTTGGGCCCTTTCCTGTCGCGGGCACTAGGCCTACCCACACAAGTGAGGTACCATTTTTCTCGGAAGACTTTGGAGAATGCGGGGAGGGTGGAATTTTGTGGATCCACCCAGATTCCAAAACTTTCCACCACAGAAATATGAGGAAAATATGGTTTGTTTTACAAATTTTGAGGTTTGCAAGGGATTCTGGGTAACAGAACCTGGTGAGAGCCAGACAAGTCACCCCATCCTGGATTCCCCTGGGTGTCTAGTTTTCAAAAATGTATAGGTTTGCTAGGTTTCCCTAGGTGCCGGCAGAGCTAGGGTTCAAAATCTACAGCTTGGTACTTTGCAAAAAAGGGTCAGTTTTCACTGTGAAAATGTGGTGTGTCCATGTTGCGTTTTGGGCTGTTTCCTGTCCCCTGCACTAGGCCTACCCACACAAGTGAGGTACCATTTTTCTCGAAAGACTTTGGGGAATGCGGGGTGCATGGAATTTTGTGGATCCACGCAGATTCCAGAACTTTCCACCACAGAAATGTGCGGAAAATGTGTTTTGTTTTAACAAATTTTGAGGTTTGCAAGGGATTCTGGGTAACAGAACCTGGTGAGAGCCAGACAGGTCATCCCATCCTGAATTCCCTGGGTGTCTACTTTTGAAAAATGTATAGGTTTCCTAGGTTTCCTTAGGTGCCGGCAGAGCTAGGGTTCAAAATCTACAGCTAGGCACTTTGCAAAAAATGGGTCCGTTTTCACTGTGAAAATGAGGTGCGTCCACGTTGGGTTTTGGGCCATTTCCTGTCGCGGGCACTAGGCCTACCCACACAAGTGAGGTACCATTTTTCTCGGAAGACATTGGGGAATGCGAGGTGGGTGGAATTTTGTGGATCCATGCAGATTCCAGAACGTTCCACCACAGAAATATGCGGAATTTTTTTTTTTCGGACAAATTTTGAGGTTTGCAAGGGATTCTGGGTAACAGAACCTTGTGAGAGCCAGACAAGTCACGCCATCCTAGATTTCCCTGTCTGTCTAGTTTTCAAAAATGTATAGGTGTGCTAGGTTTCCCTAGGTGCCGGCAGAGCTAGGGTTCAAAATCTACAGCTAGGCACTTTGCAAAAAAGGGTCCGTTTTCACTGTGAAAATGAGGCGTGTCCACGTTGCGTTTTGGGCCCTTTCCTGTCGCGGGCACTAGGCCTACCCACACAAGTGAGGTACCATTTTTCTCGGAAGACTTTGGAGAATGCGGGGAGGGTGGAATTTTGTGGATGCACCCAGATTCCAGAACTTTCCACCACAGAAATATGAGGAAAATGTGGTTTGTTTTACAGATTTTGAGGTTTGCAAGGGATTCTGGGTAACTTAACCTGGTGAGAGCCAGACAAGTCACCCCATCCTGGATTCCCCTGGGTGTCTAGTTTTCAAAAATGTATAGGTTTGCTAGGTTTCCCTAGGTGCCGTCAGAGCTAGGGTTCAAAATCTACAGCTTGGCACTTTGCAAAAAAAGGGTCCGTTTTCACTGTGAAAATGTGGTGTGTCCATGTTGCGTTTTGGGCTGTTTCCTGTCCCCTGCACTAGGCCTACCCACACAAGTGAGGTACCATTTTTCTCGAAAGACTTTGGGGAATGCGGGGTGCGTGGAATGTTGTGGATCTACGCAGATTCCAGAACTTTCCACCACAGAAATGTGAGGAAAATGTGTTTTTGGGAAATATTTTGAGGTTTGCAAGGGATTCTGGGTAACGGAACCTGGTGAGAGCCAGATAAGTCAGCCCATCCTGGATTACCCTGTGTGTCTAGTTTTAAAAAATGTATAGGTGTGCTAGGTTTCCCTAGGTGCCGGCAGAGCTAGGGTTAAAAATCTACAGCTAGGCACTTTGCAAAAAAGGGACTGTTTTCACTGTGAAAATGAGGTGTGTCCACGTTGCGTTTTGGGCCGTTTCCTGTCGCGGGCACTAGACCTAGCCACACAAGTGAGGTACCATTTTTCTATGAAGACTTTGCGGAATGCGAGGTGGGTGGAATTTTGTGGATCTACGCAGATTCCAGAACTTTCCACCCCAGAAATGTGGGGAAAATGTGTTTTTTGGGAAAATTTTGAGGGTTGCAAGGGATTCTGGGTTACAGAACCTGGAGAGAGCCAGACAAGTCACACCATCCTAGATTTCCCTGGGTGTCTAGTTTTCTAAAATGTATAGGTGTGCTAGGTTTCCCTAGGTGCCGGCAGAGCTAGTGTTCAAAATCTACACCTAGGCACTTTGCAAAAAAAGGGTCCGTTTTCACTGTGAAAATGAGGTGTGTCCACGTTGCGTTTTGGGCCATTTCCTGTTGCGGGAACTAGGCCTACCCACACAAGTGAGGTACCATTGTTCTCTGAAGACTTTGGAGAATGTGGGGTGGGTGGACTTTTTTGGATCCACGCAGATTCCAGAACTTTCCACCACAGAAATGTGAGGAAAATGTGTTTTTTTTTAAAGATTTTGAGGTTTTCAAGGGATTCAGGGTAACAGAACCTGGTGAGAGCCAGACAAGTCACCCCAACCTGCATTCCACTGGGTGTCCAGTTTTCAAAAATGTATAGGTTTGTTAGGTTTTCCTAGGTGCCAGCAGAGCTAGGGTTCAAAATCTACAACTAGGCACTTTTGCAAAAAAAGGGTCCGTTTTCACTGTGAAAATGAGGTGTGTCCACGCTGCGTTTTGGGCCGTTTCCTGTCACGTGCACAAGGCCTACCCACACAAGTGAGGTACCACTTTTCTCGGAAGACTTTGGAGAATGCAGAGTGCGTGGAATTTTGTGGATCCACACAGATTCCAGAACTTTCCACCACAGAAATGTGAGAAAAATGTGTTTTTTTGGACAAATTTTGAGGTTTGCAAGGGATTCTGGGTAACAGAACCTGGTGAAAGCCAGACAAGTCACCCCATCCTGGAGACCCCTGGGTGTCTAGTCTTCAAAAATGTATAGGTTTGCTAGGTTTCCCTAGGTGCCGGCAGAGCTAGGGTTCAAAATCTACAGCTAAGCACTTTGCAAAAAGTGTCCGTTTTCATTGTGAAAATAAGGTGTCTCCACACTGTGTTTTGGGCCATTTCCTGCCGCGGGCACTAGGCCTACCCACACAAGTGAGGTATCACTTTTCTCTGAAGACTTTGGAAAATGCAGGGTGGGTGGAATTTTGTGGATCCACGCAGATTCCAGAACTTTCCACCACAGAAATGTGAGGAAAATGTGTTTTTTGACAAATTTTGAGGTTTGCAAGGGATTCTGGGTAACAGAGCCTGGTGAGAGCCAGACAAGTCACCCCATCCTGGAGTCCCTTGGGTGTCTAGTTTTCAAAAATGTATAGGTTTGCTAGGTTTCCCTAGGTGCCGGCAGAGCTAGGGTTCAATATCTACAGCTAGGCACTTTGCAAAAAAAGGGTCCGTTTTCACTGTGAAAATGAGGTATGGCCACGTTGCGTTTTGGGCCATTTCCTGTCGTGGGCACTAGGCGTACCCACACAAGTGAGGTACCATTTTTCTTGGAAGACTTTGAGGAATATGGGGTGGGTGGAATTTTGTGGATCCACGCAGATTCCAGAACTTTCCACCACAGAAATGTGAGGAAAATACGTTTTTTTTTACAAATTTTGAGGTGTGCAAGGGATTCTGGGTAACAGAACCTGCTGAGAGCCAGACAAGTCACCCCATCCTGGAGTCCCCTTGGTGTCTAGTTTTAAAAAATGTATAGTTTTGCTAGGTTTCCATAGGTGCCGGCAGAGCTAGGGTTCAAAATCTACAGCTAGGCACTTTGCAAAAAAGGGTCAGTTTTCACTGTGAAAATGAGGTGTGTCCACGTTGCGTTTTGGGCCATTTCCTGTCGCGGGCACTAGGCCTACCCACACAAGTAACATACCATTTTTCTCGGAAGACTATGGGGAGTGCGGGGTGGGTGTAATTTTGTGGATCCACGCAGATTCCAGAACTTTCCACCACAGAAATGTGCGGAAAATGTGTTTTTTTGGACAAATTTTGAGGTTTGCAAAGGATTCTGGGTAACAGAACCTGGTGAGAGCCAGACAAGTCAACCCCGTCCTAGATTCCCCTGGGTGTCTAGTTCTTAAAAATGTATAGGTTTGCTAGGTTTCCCTTGGTGACAGCAGAGCTAAGGTTCAAAATCTACAGCTAGGCACTTTGCAAAAAAAGGGTTCCTTTTCACAGTGAAAATGAGGTGTGTCCATGTTGCGTTTTGGGCCGTTTCCTGTCGCGGGCACTAGGCCTACCCACACAAGTGAAGTACCATTTTTCTCGGAAGACTTTGGAGAATGAGGGGTGGGTGGAATTTTGTGGATCCAAGCAGATTCCAGAACTTTCCACCACAGAAATATGCGGAAAATGTGTTTTTTTGACAGATTTTGAGGTTTGCAAGGGATTCTGGGTAACAGAACCTGGTGAGAGCCAGACAAGTCACCCCAGCCTGGATTTCCCTGGGTGTCTAGTTTTCAAAAATGTATATGTTTGCTAGGCTTCCCTCTGTACCGGCAGAGCTAGGGTTCAAAATCTACAGCTATGCACTTTGCAAAAAAAGGGTTTCTTTTCACAGTGAAAATGAGGTGTGTCCACGTTGCGTTTTGGGCCGTTTCCTGTCGTGGGCACTAGGCCTACCCACACAAGGAAGGTACCATTTTTCTCGGAAGACTTTGGAGAATGTGTGGTGGGTATAATGTTGTGGATCCACGCAGATACCAGATCTTTCCACCACAAAAATGTGAGGAAAATGTGGTTTTTTGGACACATTTTGAGGTTTGCAAGGGATTCTGGGTAACAGAACCTGGTGAGAGCCAGACAAGTCACCCCATCCTGGATTCCCCTGGGTGTCTAGTTTTCAAAAATGTATAGGTTTGCTAGATTTCCCTCCATGCCGGCAGAGCTAGGGTTCAAAATCTACAGCTAGGCACTTTGCAAAAAAAGGGTTCCTTTTCACAGTGAAAATGAGGTGTATCCACGTTGCGTTTTGGGCCGTTTCCTGTCGCGGGCACTAGGCCTACCCACACAAGTGAGGTACCATTTTTCTGAAGACTTTGAGGAATGTGAGGTGGGTGGAATTTTGTGGATTCACGCAGATTTCAGAACTTTCCACCACAGAAATGCGCGGAAAAAGTGTTTTTTTGGACAAATTTTGAGGTTTGCAAGGGATTCTGGGTAACAGAACCTGGTGAAAGCCAGACAAGTCACCCCATCCTAGATTTCCCTGGGTGTCTAGTTTTCAAAAATGTATAGGTGTGCTAGGTTTCCATATGTGCCGGCAGAGCTAGGGTTCCAAATCTACAGCTAGGCACTTTGCAAAAAAAGGGTCCATTTTCACCTTGCAAAAAAAGGGTCCATTTTCACTGGGAAAATGAAGTGCGTCCATGTTGCGTTTTGGGCCGTTTCCTGTCACGGGCACTAGGCCTACCCACACAAGTGAGGTACCATTTTTCTCGGACGACTTTGCAAAATGCGAGGTGGGTGGAATTTTGTGGATCTACGCAGATACCAGAACTGTCCACCACAGAAATGTGCGGAAAATGTGTTTTTTGGGCAAATTTTGAGGTTTGCAAGGGATTCTGGGTTACAGAACCTGGAGAGAGCCAGACAAGTCACCCCATCCTAGATTTCCCATGGTGTCTAGTTTTCAAAAATGTATAGGTGTGCTAGGTTTCCCTACGTGCCGGCAGAGCTAGTGTTCAAAATCTACACGTAGGCACTTTGCAAAAAGGGTCCGTTTTCACTGTGAAAATGAGGTGTGTCCACGTTGCGTTTTAGGCCATTTCCTGTCGCGGGCACTAGGCCTACCCACACAAGTGAGGTACCATTGTTCTCTGAAGACTTTGGAGAATGTGGGGTGGGTGGACTTTTGTGGATCCACGCAGATTCCAGAACTTTCCACCACAGAAATGTGAGGAAAATGTGTTTTTTTAAACATTTTGCGGTTTGCAAGGGATTCTGGGTAACAGAACCTGGTGAAAGCTAGACAAGTCACCCCATCCTGGAGTCCCCTGTGTGTCTAGTTTTCAAAAAGGTATAGGTTTGCTAGGTTTCCCTAGGTGCCGGCAGAGCTAGGGTTAAAAATCTACAGCTAGGCACTTCACAAAAAAAAAAAAAGGGTCTATTTTCACTGTCAAAATGAGGTGTGTCCACGTTGCGTTTTGGGCCGTTTCCTGTCGCGGGCACTAGACCTACCCACACAAGTGAGGTACCATGTTTCTCGGAAGACCTTGGGAAATGCGGGGTGGGTGGAATTTTGTGGATCCATGCAGATTCCAGAACTTTCCACCAAAGAAATGTGCGGAAAATGTGGGTTTTTTGACAAATTTTGAGGTTTGCAAGGGATTCTGGGTAACAGAACCTGGTGAGAGCCAGACAAGTCACGCCATCCTAGATTTCCCTGGGTGTCTAGTTTTGAAAAATGTATAGGTGTGCTAGGTTTCCCTAGGTGCCGGCAGAGCTAGGGTACAAAATTCACAGCTAGGCACTTTGCAAAAAAAGGGTCCGTTTTCACTGTGAAAATGAGGTGTGTCCACGTTGCGTTTTGGGCCGTTTCCTGTCGCGGGCACTAGGTCTACCCACACAAGTGAGGTACCATTTTTCTCTGAAGACTTTGGAGAATGTGGGGTGGGTGGAATTTTCTAGATCCACGCAGATTCCAGAACTTTCCACCACAGAAACTTGAGAAAAATGTGTTTTTTAAAAGATTTTGAGGTTTGCAAGGGATTCAGGATAACAGAACCTGGTGAGAGCCAGACAAGTCACCCCATCCTGCATTCCACTGGGTGTCTAGTTTTCAAAAATGTATAGGTTTGCTAGGTTTCCCTAGGTGCCGGCAGAGCTAGGGTTCAAAATCTACAGCTAGGCACCTTGCAAAAAAGGGTCCGTTTTCACCGTGAAAATGAGGTGTGTCCACGTTGCGTTTTGGGCCCTTTCCTGTCGCGGGCACTAGGCCTACCCACACAAGTGAGGTACCATTTTTCTCGGAAGACTTTGGAGAATGCGGGGAGGGTGGAATTTTGTGGATCCACCCAGATTCCAGAACTTTCCACCACAGAAATGAGGAAAATGTGGTTTGTTTTACAAATTTTGAGGTTTGCAAGGGATTCTGGGTAAAAGAACCTGGTGAGAGCCAGACAAGTCACCCCATCCTGGATTCCCCTGGATGTCTAGTTTTCAAAAATGTATAGGTTTGCTAGGTTTCCCTAGGTGCCGGCAGAGCTAGGTTTAAAAATCTACAGCTTGGCACTTTGCAAAAAAGGGTCCGTTTTCACTGTGAAAATGTGGTGTGTCCATGTTGCGTTTTGGGCTGTTTCCTGTCCCCTGCACTAGGCCTGCCCACACAAGTGAGGTACCATTTTTCTCGAAAGACTTTGGGGAATGCGGGGTGCGTGGAATGTTGTGGATCTACGCAGATTCCAGAACTTTCCACCACAGAAATGTGAGGAAAATGTGTTTTTGGGAAATATTTTGAGGTTGGCAAGGGATTCTGGGTAACGGAACCTGGTGAGAGCCAGACAAGTCACCCCATCCTGGATTACCCTGTGTGTCTAGTTTTCAAAAATGTATAGGTGTGCTAGGTTTCCCTAGGTGCCGGCAGAGCTAGGGTTTAAAATCTACAGCTAGGCACTTTTCAAAAAAGGGACTGTTTTCACTATGAAAATGAGGTGTGTCCACGTTGCGTTTTGGGTCGTTTCCTGTCGCGGGCACTAGGCCTAGCCACACAAGTGAGGTACCATTTTTCTATGAAGACTTTGCGGAATGTGAGGTGGGTGGAATTTTGTGGATCTACACAGATTCCAGAAATTTCCACCACAGAAATGTGTGGAAAATGTGTTTTTTGGGCAAATTTTGAGGTTTGCAAGGGATTCTGGGTTACAGAACCTGGAGAGAGCCAGACAAGTCACCCCATCCTGGATTACCCTGTGTGTCTAGTTTTCAAAAATGTATAGGTGTGCTAGGTTTCCCTAGGTGCCGGCAGAGCTAGGGTTTAAAATCTACAGCTAGGCACTTTACAAAAAAAGGGTCCGTTTTCACTGTGAAAATGAGGTGTGTCCATGTTGCGTTTTGGGCCATTTCCTGTCGCGGGCACTAGGCCTATCCACACAAGTGAGGTACCATTTTTCTTGGAACTCTTTGGGAAATGCGGGGTGGGTGGACTTTTGTGGATCCACGCAGATTCCAGAACTTTCCACAACAGAAATATGGGAAAAATGTGGTTTTTAGACAGATTTTGAGGTGTGCAAGGGATTCTGGGTAACAGAACCTGGTGAGAGCCAGACAAGTCACCCCATCCTGGAGTCCCCTGGGTGTCTAGTTTTCAAAAATGTATAGTTTTGCTAGGTTTCCCTAGGTGCCGGCAGAGCTAGGGTTCAAAATCTACAGCTTGGCACTTTGCAAAAAAAGAGTCCGATTTCACTTTGAAAATGAGGTGTGTCCACGTTGTGTTTTGGGCCATTTCCTGTCGCGGACACTAGGCCTACCCACACAAGTGAGGTACCATTGTTCTCGGAAGACTTTGGGGAATGTGGGGTGGGTGGAATTTTGTGGATCCACGCAGATTCCAGAACTCTCCACCACAGAAATGTGCGGAAAATGTGGGTTTTTTGACAGATTTTGAGGGTTGCAAGGGATTCTGGGTAACAGAACCTGGTGAGAGCCAGACAAGTCACCCCATCCTGGATTCCCCTGGGCGTCTAGTTTTTAAAAATATATAGGTTTGCTCGGTTTCCCTAGGTGCCGGCAGAGCTAGGGTTCAAAATCTAGAGCTAGGCACTTTGCTAAAAAAAAAAGGGTCCGTTTTCACAGTGAAAATGAGGTGTGTCCATGTTGAGTTTTGGGCCGTTTCCTGTCGCGGGCACTAGGCCTACCCACACAAGTGAGGTACCATTTTTCTTGGAAGACTTTGGGGAATGCGGGGTGGGTGGAATTTTGTGGATCCACGCAGATTCCAGAACTTTCCACCAGAGAAATATGAGGAAAATGTGGATTTTTGACAAATTATGAGGTTTGCAAGGGATTCTGGGTAACAGAACCTGGTGACAGCCAGACAAGTTACCCCTCCTGGAGTCCCCTGGGTGTCTGGTTTTCAAAAATGTATAGTTTTGCTAGGTTTCCCTATGTGCCGGCAGAGCTAGGGTTCAAAATCCACAGCTAGGCACTTTGCAAAAAAGGGTTCCTTTTCACAGTGAAAATGAGGTGTGTCCATGTTGCGTTTTGGGCCGTTTCCAGTCGCGTGCACTAGGCCTACCCACACAAGTGAGGTACCATTTTTCTCGGAAGAGTTTGGAGAATGCGGGGTGGGTGGAATTTTATGGACCCACGCAGATTCCAGAACTTTCCACCACAGAAATGTGCGGAAAATGTGGTTTTTTGACAGATTTTGAGGTTTGCAAGGGATTCTGGGTAACAGAACCTGGTGAGAGCCAGACAAGTCACCCCATCCTGGATTCCCCTGGGTGTCTAGTTTTTAATAGGTTTCCCTAGGTGCCGGCCGAGCTAGGGTTAAAAATCTACAGCTAGGCACTTTGAAAAAAAAAAAAAGGGTCTATTTTCACTGTCAAAATGAGGTGTGTCCACGTTGCGTTTTGGGCCGTTCCCTGTCGCGGGCCCTAGGCCTACCCACACAAGTGAGGTACCATTTTTCTCGGAAGACTTTGAGAAATGCGGGGTGGGTGGAATTTTGTGGATCCACGCAGATTCCAGAACTTTCCACCACAGAAATGTGCGGAAAATGTGGTTTTTGGACAAATTTTGAGGTTTGCAAGGGATTCTGGGTAACAGAACCTGGTGAGAGCCAGACAAGTCATCCCATCCTGAATTCCCCTGGGTGTCTAGTTTTGAAAAATGTATAGGTTTCCTTAGGTGCCGGCAGAGCTAGGGTTCAAAATCTATAAGTAGGCACTTTGGAAAAAAAGGGTCCGTTTTCACTGTGAAAATGAGGTGCGTCCATGTTGGGTTTTGGGCCGTTTCCTGTCGCGGGCACTAGGCCTACCCACACAAGTGAGGTACCATTTTTCTCGGAAGACATTGGGGAATGCGAGGTGGGTGTAATTTTGTGGATCCATGCAGATTCCAGACCTTTCCACCACAGAAATATGCAGAAAATTTGTTTTTTTGGACAAATTTTGAGGTTTGCAAGGGATTCTGCGTAACAGAACCTTGTGAGAGCCAGACAAGTCACGCCATCCTAGATTTCCCTGGCTGTCTAGTTTTGAAAAATGTATAGGTGTGCTAGGTTTCCCTAGGTGCCGGCAGAGCTAGGGTTCAAAATCTACAGCTAGGCACTTTGCAAAAAAGGGTCAGTTTTCACTGTGAAAATGAGGCGTGTCCACGTTGCGTTTTGGGCCGTTTCCTGTCGCGAGCACTAGGCCTACTCACACAAGTGAGGTACCATTTTTCTCTGAAGACTTTGGAGAATGTGGGGTGGGTGGAATTTTCTGGATCCACGCAGATTCCAGAACTTTCCACCACAGAAGCTTGTGGAAAATGTGTTTTTTAAAAGATTTTGAGGTTTGCAAGGGATTCAGGATAACAGAACCTGGTGAGAGCCAGACAAGTCAACCCATCCTGCATTCCACTGGGTGTCTAGTTTTCAAAAATGTATAGGTTTGCTAGGTTTCCCTAGGTGCCGGCAGAGCTTGGGTTCAAAATCTACAGCTAGGCACCTTGCAAAAAAGGGTCCGTTTTCACCGTGAAAATGAGGTGTGTCCACGTTGCGTTTTGGGCCCTTTCCTGTCGCGGGCACTAGGCCTACCCACACAAGTGAGGTACCATTTTTCTCGGAAGAGTTTGGAGAATGCGGGGTGGGTGGAATTTTATGGACCCACGCAGATTCCAGAACTTTCCACCACAGAAATGTGCGGAAAATGTGTTTTTTTTGACAGATTTTGAGGTTTGCAAGGGATTCTGGGTAACAGAACCTGGTGAGAGCCAGACAAGTCACCCCATCCTGGATTCCCCTGGGTGTCTAGTTTTTAATAGGTTTCCCTAGGTGCCGGCCGAGCTAGGGTTAAAAATCTACATCTAGGCACTTTGAAAAAAAAAAAAAAGGGTCTATTTTCACTGTCAAAATGAGGTGTGTCCACGTTGCGTTTTGGGCCGTTCCCTGTCGCGGGCCCTAGGCCTACCCACACAAGTGAGGTACCATTTTTCTCGGAAGACTTTGAGAAATGCGGGGTGGGTGGAATTTTGTGGATCCACGCAGATTCCAGAACTTTCCACCACAGAAATGTGCGGAAAATGTGGTTTTTTGGACAAATTTTGAGGTTTGCAAGGGATTCTGGGTAACAGAACCTGGTGAGAGCCAGACAAGTCATCCCATCCTGAATTCCCCTGGGTGTCTAGTTTTGAAAAATGTATAGGTTTCCTTAGGTGCCGGCAGAGCTAGGGTTCAAAATCTATAAGTAGGCACTGGAAAAAAAGGGTCCGTTTTCACTGTGAAAATGAGGTGCGTCCATGTTGGGTTTTGGGCCGTTTCCTGTCGCGGGCACTAGGCTTACCCACACAAGTGAGGTACCATTTTTCTCGGAAGACATTGGGGAATGCGAGGTGGGTGGAATTTTGTGGATCCATGCAGATTCCAGACCTTTCCACCACAGAAATATGCAGAAAATTTGTTTTTTTGGACAAATTTTGAGGTTTGCAAGGGATTCTGGGTAACAGAACCTTGTGAGAGCCAGACAAGTCACGCCATCCTAGATTTCCCTGGCTGTCTAGTTTTGAAAAATGTATAGGTGTGCTAGGTTTCCCTAGGTGCCGGCAGAGCTAGGGTTCAAAATCTACAGCTAGGCACTTTGCAAAAAAAGGGTCAGTTTTCACTGTGAAAATGAGGCGTGTCCACGTTGCGTTTTGGGCCGTTTCCTGTCGCGAGCACTAGGCCTACTCACACAAGTGAAGTACCATTTTCTCTGAAGACTTTGGAGAATGTGGGGTGGGTGGAATTTTCTGGATCCACGCAGATTCCAGAACTTTCCACCACAGAAGCTTGTGGAAAATGTGTTTTTTAAAAGATTTTGAGGTTTGCAAGGGATTCAGGATAACAGAACCTGGTGAGAGCCAGACAAGTCAACCCATCCTGCATTCCACTGGGTGTCTAGTTTTCAAAAATGTATAGGTTTGCTAGGTTTCCCTAGGTGCCGGCAGAGCTTGGGTTCAAAATCTACAGCTAGGCACCTTGCAAAAAAGGGTCCGTTTTCACTGTGAAAATGAGGTGTGTCCACGTTGCATTTTGGGCCCTTTCCTGTCGCGGGCACTAGGCCTACCCACACAAGTGAGGTACCATTTTTCTCGGAAGACTTTGGAGAATGCGGGGAGGGTGGAATTTTGTGGATCCACCCAGATTCCAAAACTTTCCACCACAGAAATATGAGGAAAATATGGTTTGTTTTACAAATTTTGAGGTTTGCAAGGGATTCTGGGTAACAGAACCTGGTGAGAGCCAGACAAGTCACCCCATCCTGGATTCCCCTGGGTGTCTAGTTTTCAAAAATGTATAGGTTTGCTAGGTTTCCCTAGGTGCCGGCAGAGCTAGGGTTCAAAATCTACAGCTTGGTACTTTGCAAAAAAGGGTCAGTTTTCACTGTGAAAATGTGGTGTGTCCATGTTGCGTTTTGGGCTGTTTCCTGTCCCCTGCACTAGGCCTACCCACACAAGTGAGGTACCATTTTTCTCGAAAGACTTTGGGGAATGCGGGGTGCATGGAATTTTGTGGATCCACGCAGATTCCAGAACTTTCCACCACAGAAATGTGCGGAAAATGTGTTTTGTTTTAACAAATTTTGAGGTTTGCAAGGGATTCTGGGTAACAGAACCTGGTGAGAGCCAGACAGGTCATCCCATCCTGAATTCCCCTGGGTGTCTACTTTTGAAAAATGTATAGGTTTCCTAGGTTTCCTTAGGTGCCGGCAGAGCTAGGGTTCAAAATCTACAGCTAGGCACTTTGCAAAAAATGGGTCCGTTTTCACTGTGAAAATGAGGTGCGTCCACGTTGGGTTTTGGGCCATTTCCTGTCGCGGGCACTAGGCCTACCCACACAAGTGAGGTACCATTTTTCTCGGAAGACATTGGGGAATGCGAGGTGGGTGGAATTTTGTGGATCCATGCAGATTCCAGAACTTTCCACCACAGAAATATGCGGAATTTTTTTTTTTTCGGACAAATTTTGAGGTTTGCAAGGGATTCTGGGTAACAGAACCTTGTGAGAGCCAGACAAGTCACGCCATCCTAGATTTCCCTGTCTGTCTAGTTTTCAAAAATGTATAGGTGTGCTAGGTTTCCCTAGGTGCCGGCAGAGCTAGGGTTCAAAATCTACAGCTAGGCACTTTGCAAAAAAGGGTCCGTTTTCACTGTGAAAATGAGGCGTGTCCACGTTGCGTTTTGGGCCCTTTCCTGTCGCGGGCACTAGGCCTACCCACACAAGTGAGGTACCATTTTTCTCGGAAGACTTTGGAGAATGCGGGGAGGGTGGAATTTTGTGGATGCACCCAGATTCCAGAACTTTCCACCACAGAAATATGAGGAAAATGTGGTTTGTTTTACAAATTTTGAGGTTTGCAAGGGATTCTGGGTAACTTAACCTGGTGAGAGCCAGACAAGTCACCCCATCCTGGATTCCCCTGGGTGTCTAGTTTTCAAAAATGTATAGGTTTGCTAGGTTTCCCTAGGTGCCGTCAGAGCTAGGGTTCAAAATCTACAGCTTGGCACTTTGCAAAAAAGGGTCCGTTTTCACTGTGAAAATGTGGTGTGTCCATGTTGCGTTTTGGGCTGTTTCCTGTCCCCTGCACTAGGCCTACCCACACAAGTGAGGTACCATTTTTCTCGAAAGACTTTGGGGAATGCGGGGTGCATGGAATGTTGTGGATCTACGCAGATTCCAGAACTTTCCACCACAGAAATGTGAGGAAAATGTGTTTTTTGGGAAATATTTTGAGGTTTGCAAGGGATTCTGGGTAACGGAACCTGGTGAGAGCCAGACAAGTCAGCCCATCCTGGATTACCCTGTGTGTCTAGTTTTAAAAAATGTATAGGTGTGCTAGGTTTCCCTAGGTGCCGGCAGAGCTAGGGTTAAAAATCTACAGCTAGGCACTTTGCAAAAAAAGGGACTGTTTTCACTGTGAAAATGAGGTGTGTCCACGTTGCGTTTTGGGCCGTTTCCTGTCGCGGGCACTAGACCTAGCCACACAAGTGAGGTACCATTTTTCTATGAAGACTTTGCGGAATGCGAGGTGGGTGGAATTTTGTGGATCTACGCAGATTCCAGAACTTTCCACCCCAGAAATGTGGGGAAAATGTGTTTTTTGGGCAAATTTTGAGGGTTGCAAGGGATTCTGGGTTACAGAACCTGGAGAGAGCCAGACAAGTCACCCCATCCTGGATTACCCTGTGTGTCTAGTTTTCAAAAATGTATAGGTGTGCTAGGTTTCCCTAGGTGCCGGCAGAGCTAGGGTTTAAAATCTACAGCTAGGCACTTTACAAAAAAAGGGTCCGTTTTCACTGTGAAAATGAGGTGTGTCCATGTTGCGTTTTGGGCCATTTCCTGTCGCGGGCACTAGGCCTATCCACACAAGTGAGGTACCATTTTTCTTGGAACTCTTTGGGAAATGCGGGGTGGGTGGACTTTTGTGGATCCACGCAGATTCCAGAACTTTCCACAACAGAAATGTGGGAAAAATGTGGTTTTTTAGACAGATTTTGAGGTGTGCAAGGGATTCTGGGTAACAGAACCTGGTGAGAGCCAGACAAGTCACCCCATCCTGGAGTCCCCTGGGTGTCTAGTTTTCAAAAATGTATAGTTTTGCTAGGTTTCCCTAGGTGCCGGCAGAGCTAGGGTTCAAAATCTACAGCTTGGCACTTTGCAAAAAAAGGGTCCGATTTCACTTTGAAAATGAGGTGTGTCCACGTTGCGTTTTGGGCCATTTCCTGTCGCGGACACTAGGCCTACCCACACAAGTGAGGTACCATTGTTCTCGGAAGACTTTGGGGAATGTGGGGTGGGTGGAATTTTGTGGATCCACGCAGATTCCAGAACTCTCCACCACAGAAATGTGCGGAAAATGTGGGTTTTTTGACAGATTTTGAGGGTTGCAAGGGATTCTGGGTAACAGAACCTGGTGAGAGCCAGACAAGTCACCCCATCCTGGATTCCCCTGGGCGTCTAGTTTTTAAAAATATATAGGTTTGCTCGGTTTCCCTAGGTGCCGGCAGAGCTAGGGTTCAAAATCTAGAGCTAGGCACTTTGCTAAAAAAAAAAGGGTCCGTTTTCACAGTGAAAATGAGGTGTGTCCATGTTGAGTTTTGGGCCGTTTCCTGTCGCGGGCACTAGGCCTACCCACACAAGTGAGGTACCATTTTTCTTGGAAGACTTTGGGGAATGCGGGGTGGGTGGAATTTTGTGGATCCACGCAGATTCCAGAACTTTCCACCAGAGAAATATGAGGAAAATGTGGATTTTTTGACAAATTATGAGGTTTGCAAGGGATTCTGGGTAACAGAACCTGGTGACAGCCAGACAAGTTACCCCCTCCTGGAGTCCCCTGGGTGTCTGGTTTTCAAAAATGTATAGTTTTGCTAGGTTTCCCTATGTGCCGGCAGAGCTAGGGTTCAAAATCCACAGCTAGGCACTTTGCAAAAAAAGGGTTCCTTTTCACAGTGAAAATGAGGTGTGTCCATGTTGCGTTTTGGGCCGTTTCCAGTCGCGTGCACTAGGCCTACCCACACAAGTGAGGTACCATTTTTCTCGGAAGAGTTTGGAGAATGCGGGGTGGGTGGAATTTTATGGACCCACGCAGATTCCAGAACTTTCCACCACAGAAATGTGCGGAAAATGTGGTTTTTTGACAGATTTTGAGGTTTGCAAGGGATTCTGGGTAACAGAACCTGGTGAGAGCCAGACAAGTCACCCCATCCTGGATTCCCCTGGGTGTCTAGTTTTTAATAGGTTTCCCTAGGTGCCGGCCGAGCTAGGGTTAAAAATCTACAGCTAGGCACTTTGAAAAAAAAAAAAAGGGTCTATTTTCACTGTCAAAATGAGGTGTGTCCACGTTGCGTTTTGGGCCGTTCCCTGTCGCGGGCCCTAGGCCTACCCACACAAGTGAGGTACCATTTTTCTCGGAAGACTTTGAGAAATGCGGGGTGGGTGGAATTTTGTGGATCCACGCAGATTCCAGAACTTTCCACCACAGAAATGTGCGGAAAATGTGGTTTTTTGGACAAATTTTGAGGTTTGCAAGGGATTCTGGGTAACAGAACCTGGTGAGAGCCAGACAAGTCATCCCATCCTGAATTCCCCTGGGTGTCTAGTTTTGAAAAATGTATAGGTTTCCTTAGGTGCCGGCAGAGCTAGGGTTCAAAATCTATAAGTAGGCACTTTGGAAAAAAAGGGTCCGTTTTCACTGTGAAAATGAGGTGCGTCCATGTTGGGTTTTGGGCCGTTTCCTGTCGCGGGCACTAGGCCTACCCACACAAGTGAGGTACCATTTTTCTCGGAAGACATTGGGGAATGCGAGGTGGGTGGAATTTTGTGGATCCATGCAGATTCCAGACCTTTCCACCACAGAAATATGCAGAAAATTTGTTTTTTTGGACAAATTTTGAGGTTTGCAAGGGATTCTGCGTAACAGAACCTTGTGCGAGCCAGACAAGTCACGCCATCCTAGATTTCCCTGGCTGTCTAGTTTTGAAAAATGTATAGGTGTGCTAGGTTTCCCTAGGTGCCGGCAGAGCTAGGGTTCAAAATCTACAGCTAGGCACTTTGCAAAAAAAGGGTCAGTTTTCACTGTGAAAATGAGGCGTGTCCACGTTGCGTTTTGGGCCGTTTCCTGTCGCGAGCACTAGGCCTACTCACACAAGTGAGGTACCATTTTTCTCTGAAGACTTTGGAGAATGTGGGGTGGGTGGAATTTTCTGGATCCACGCAGATTCCAGAACTTTCCACCACAGAAGCTTGTGGAAAATGTGTTTTTTAAAAGATTTTGAGGTTTGCAAGGGATTCAGGATAACAGAACCTGGTGAGAGCCAGACAAGTCAACCCATCCTGCATTCCACTGGGTGTCTAGTTTTCAAAAATGTATAGGTTTGCTAGGTTTCCCTAGGTGCCGGCAGAGCTTGGGTTCAAAATCTACAGCTAGGCACCTTGCAAAAAAGGGTCCGTTTTCACCGTGAAAATGAGGTGTGTCCACGTTGCGTTTGGGCCCTTTCCTGTCGCGGGCACTAGGCCTACCCACACAAGTGAGGTACCATTTTTCTCGGAAGAGTTTGGAGAATGCGGGGTGGGTGGAATTTTATGGACCCACGCAGATTCCAGAACTTTCCACCACAGAAATGTGCGGAAAATGTGGTTTTTTTGACAGATTTTGAGGTTTGCAAGGGATTCTGGGTAACAGAACCTGGTGAGAGCCAGACAAGTCACCCCATCCTGGATTCCCCTGGGTGTCTAGTTTTTAATAGGTTTCCCTAGGTGCCGGCCGAGCTAGGGTTAAAAATCTACATCTAGGCACTTTGAAAAAAAAAAAAAAGGGTCTATTTTCACTGTCAAAATGAGGTGTGTCCACGTTGCGTTTTGGGCCGTTCCCTGTCGCGGGCCCTAGGCCTACCCACACAAGTGAGGTACCATTTTTCTCGGAAGACTTTGAGAAATGCGGGGTGGGTGGAATTTTGTGGATCCACGCAGATTCCAGAACTTTCCACCATAGAAATGTGCGGAAAATGTGGTTTTTTGGACAAATTTTGAGGTTTGCAAGGGATTCTGGGTAACAGAACCTGGTGAGAGCCAGACAAGTCATCCCATCCTGAATTCCCCTGGGTGTCTAGTTTTGAAAAATGTATAGGTTTCCTTAGGTGCCGGCAGAGCTAGGGTTCAAAATCTATAAGTAGGCACTGGAAAAAAAGGGTCCGTTTTCACTGTGAAAATGAGGTGCGTCCATGTTGGGTTTTGGGCCGTTTCCTGTCGCGGGCACTAGGCTTACCCACACAAGTGAGGTACCATTTTTCTCGGAAGACATTGGGGAATTCGAGGTGGGTGGAATTTTGTGGATCCATGCAGATTCCAGACCTTTCCACCACAGAAATATGCAGAAAATTTGTTTTTTGGACAAATTTTGAGGTTTGCAAGGGATTCTGGGTAACAGAACCTTGTGAGAGCCAGACAAGTCACGCCATCCTAGATTTCCCTGGCTGTCTAGTTTTGAAAAATGTATAGGTGTGCTAGGTTTCCCTAGGTGCCGGCAGAGCTAGGGTTCAAAATCTACAGCTAGGCACTTTGCAAAAAAGGGTCAGTTTTCACTGTGAAAATGAGGCGTGTCCACGTTGCGTTTTGGGCCGTTTCCTGTCGCGAGCACTAGGCCTACTCACACAAGTGAAGTACCATTTTTCTCTGAAGACTTTGGAGAATGTGGGGTGGGTGGAATTTTCTGGATCCACGCAGATTCCAGAACTTTCCACCACAGAAGCTTGTGGAAAATGTGTTTTTTAAAAGATTTTGAGGTTTGCAAGGGATTCAGGATAACAGAACCTGGTGAGAGCCAGACAAGTCAACCCATCCTGCATTCCACTGGGTGTCTAGTTTTCAAAAATGTATAGGTTTGCTAGGTTTCCCTAGGTGCCGGCAGAGCTTGGGTTCAAAATCTACAGCTAGGCACCTTGCAAAAAAGGGTCCGTTTTCACTGTGAAAATGAGGTGTGTCCACGTTGCATTTTGGGCCCTTTCCTGTCGCGGGCACTAGGCCTACCCACACAAGTGAGGTACCATTTTTCTCGGAAGACTTTGGAGAATGCGGGGAGGGTGGAATTTTGTGGATCCACCCAGATTCCAAAACTTTCCACCACAGAAATATGAGGAAAATATGGTTTGTTTTACAAATTTTGAGGTTTGCAAGGGATTCTGGGTAACAGAACCTGGTGAGAGCCAGACAAGTCACCCCATCCTGGATTCCCCTGGGTGTCTAGTTTTCAAAAATGTATAGGTTTGCTAGGTTTCCCTAGGTGCCGGCAGAGCTAGGGTTCAAAATCTACAGCTTGGTACTTTGCAAAAAAGGGTCAGTTTTCACTGTGAAAATGTGGTGTGTCCATGTTGCGTTTTGGGCTGTTTCCTGTCCCCTGCACTAGGCCTACCCACACAAGTGAGGTACCATTTTTCTCGAAAGACTTTGGGGAATGCGGGGTGCATGGAATTTTGTGGATCCACGCAGATTCCAGAACTTTCCACCACAGAAATGTGCGGAAAATGTGTTTTGTTTTAACAAATTTTGAGGTTTGCAAGGGATTCTGGGTAACAGAACCTGGTGAGAGCCAGACAGGTCATCCCATCCTGAATTCCCCTGGGTGTCTAGTTTTGAAAAATGTATAGGTTTCCTAGGTTTCCTTAGGTGCCGGCAGAGCTAGGGTTCAAAATCTACAGCTAGGCACTTTGCAAAAAATGGGTCCGTTTTCACTGTGAAAATGAGGTGCGTCCACGTTGGGTTTTGGGCCATTTCCTGTCGCGGGCACTAGGCCTACCCACACAAGTGAGGTACCATTTTTCTCGGAAGACATTGGGGAATGCGAGGTGGGTGGAATTTTGTGGATCCATGCAGATTCCAGAACTTTCCACCACAGAAATATGCGGAATTTTTTTTTTTTCGGACAAATTTTGAGGTTTGCAAGGGATTCTGGGTAACAGAACCTTGTGAGAGCCAGACAAGTCACGCCATCCTAGATTTCCCTGTCTGTCTAGTTTTCAAAAATGTATAGGTGTGCTAGGTTTCCCTAGGTGCCGGCAGAGCTAGGGTTCAAAATCTACAGCTAGGCACTTTGCAAAAAAGGGTCCGTTTTCACTGTGAAAATGAGGCGTGTCCACGTTGCGTTTTGGGCCCTTTCCTGTCGCGGGCACTAGGCCTACCCACACAAGTGAGGTACCATTTTTCTCGGAAGACTTTGGAGAATGCGGGGAGGGTGGAATTTTGTGGATGCACCCAGATTCCAGAACTTTCCACCACAGAAATATGAGGAAAATGTGGTTTGTTTTACAGATTTTGAGGTTTGCAAGGGATTCTGGGTAACTTAACCTGGTGAGAGCCAGACAAGTCACCCCATCCTGGATTCCCCTGGGTGTCTAGTTTTCAAAAATGTATAGGTTTGCTAGGTTTCCCTAGGTGCCGTCAGAGCTAGGGTTCAAAATCTACAGCTTGGCACTTTGCAAAAAAGGGTCCGTTTTCACTGTGAAAATGTGGTGTGTCCATGTTGCGTTTTGGGCTGTTTCCTGTCCCCTGCACTAGGCCTACCCACACAAGTGAGGTACCATTTTTCTCGAAAGACTTTGGGGAATGCGGGGTGCGTGGAATGTTGTGGATCTACGCAGATTCCAGAACTTTCCACCACAGAAATGTGAGGAAAATGTGTTTTTGGGAAATATTTTGAGGTTTGCAAGGGATTCTGGGTAACGGAACCTGGTGAGAGCCAGACAAGTCAGCCCATCCTGGATTACCCTGTGTGTCTAGTTTTAAAAAATGTATAGGTGTGCTAGGTTTCCCTAGGTGCCGGCAGAGCTAGGGTTAAAAATCTACAGCTAGGCACTTTGCAAAAAAAGGGACTGTTTTCACTGTGAAAATGAGGTGTGTCCACGTTGCGTTTTGGGCCGTTTCCTGTCGCGGGCACTAGACCTAGCCACACAAGTGAGGTACCATTTTTCTATGAAGACTTTGCGGAATGCGAGGTGGGTGGAATTTTGTGGATCTACGCAGATTCCAGAACTTTCCACCCCAGAAATGTGGGGAAAATGTGTTTTTGGGAAAATTTTGAGGGTTGCAAGGGATTCTGGGTTACAGAACCTGGAGAGAGCCAGACAAGTCACACCATCCTAGATTTCCCTGGGTGTCTAGTTTTCTAAAATGTATAGGTGTGCTAGGTTTCCCTAGGTGCCGGCAGAGCTAGTGTTCAAAATCTACACCTAGGCACTTTGCAAAAAAGGGTCCGTTTTCACTGTGAAAATGAGGTGTGTCCACGTTGCGTTTTGGGCCATTTCCTGTTGCGGGAACTAGGCCTACCCACACAAGTGAGGTACCATTGTTCTCTGAAGACTTTGGAGAATGTGGGGTGGGTGGACTTTTTTGGATCCACGCAGATTCCAGAACTTTCCACCACAGAAATGTGAGGAAAATGTGTTTTTTTTAAAGATTTTGAGGTTTTCAAGGGATTCAGGGTAACAGAACCTGGTGAGAGCCAGACAAGTCACCCCAACCTGCATTCCACTGGGTGTCCAGTTTTCAAAAATGTATAGGTTTGTTAGGTTTTCCTAGGTGCCAGCAGAGCTAGGGTTCAAAATCTACAACTAGGCACTTTTGCAAAAAAAGGGTCCGTTTTCACTGTGAAAATGAGGTGTGTCCACGCTGCGTTTTGGGCCGTATCCTGTCACGTGCACAAGGCCTACCCACACAAGTGAGGTACCACTTTTCTCGGAAGACTTTGGAGAATGCAGAGTGCGTGGAATTTTGTGGATCCACACAGATTCCAGAACTTTCCACCACAGAAATGTGAGAAAAATGTGTTTTTTTTGACAAATTTTGAGGTTTGCAAGGGATTCTGGGTAACAGAACCTGGTGAAAGCCAGACAAGTCACCCCATCCTGGAGACCCCTGGGTGTCTAGTCTTCAAAAATGTATAGGTTTGCTAGGTTTCCCTAGGTGCCGGCAGAGCTAGGGTTCAAAATCTACAGCTAAGCACTTTGCAAAAAGTGTCCGTTTTCATTGTGAAAATAAGGTGTCTCCACACTGTGTTTTGGGCCATTTCCTGCCGCGGGCACTAGGCCTACCCACACAAGTGAGGTATCACTTTTCTCTGAAGACTTTGGAAAATGCAGGGTGGGTGGAATTTTGTGGATCCACGCAGATTCCAGAACTTTCCACCACAGAAATGTGAGGAAAATGTGTTTTTTGACAAATTTTGAGGTTTGCAAGGGATTCTGGGTAACAGAGCCTGGTGAGAGCCAGACAAGTCACCCCATCCTGGAGTCCCTTGGGTGTCTAGTTTTCAAAAATGTATAGGTTTGCTAGGTTTCCCTAGGTGCCGGCAGAGCTAGGGTTCAATATCTACAGCTAGGCACTTTGCAAAAAAAGGGTCCGTTTTCACTGTGAAAATGAGGTATGGCCACGTTGCGTTTTGGGCCATTTCCTGTCGTGGGCACTAGGCGTACCCACACAAGTGAGGTACCATTTTTCTTGGAAGACTTTGAGGAATATGGGGTGGGTGGAATTTTGTGGATCCACGCAGATTCCAGAACTTTCCGCCACAGAAATGTGAGGAAAATACGTTTTTTTTGACAAATTTTGAGGTGTGCAAGGGATTCTGGGTAACAGAACCTGCTGAGAGCCAGACAAGTCACCCCATCCTGGAGTCCCCTTGGTGTCTAGTTTTAAAAAATGTATAGTTTTGCTAGGTTTCCATAGGTGCCGGCAGAGCTAGGGTTCAAAATCTACAGCTAGGCACTTTGCAAAAAAAGGGTCAGTTTTCACTGTGAAAATGAGGTGTGTCCACGTTGCGTTTTGGGCCATTTCCTGTCGCGGGCACTAGGCCTACCCACACAAGTAACATACCATTTTTCTCGGAAGACTATGGGGAGTGCGGGGTGGGTGTAATTTTGTGGATCCACGCAGATTCCAGAACTTTCCACCACAGAAATGTGCGGAAAATGTGTTTTTTTGGACAAATTTTGAGGTTTGCAAAGGATTCTGGGTAACAGAACCTGGTGAGAGCCAGACAAGTCAACCCCATCCTAGATTCCCCTGGGTGTCTAGTTCTTAAAAATGTATAGTTTTGCTAGGTTTCCCTTGGTGACAGCAGAGCTAAGGTTCAAAATCTACAGCTAGGCACTTTGCAAAAAAAGGGTTCCTTTTCACAGTGAAAATGAGGTGTGTCCATGTTGCGTTTTGGGCCGTTTCCTGTCGCGGGCACTAGGCCTACCCACACAAGTGAAGTACCATTTTTCTCGGAAGACTTTGGAGAATGCGGGGTGGGTGGAATTTTGTGGATCCAAGCAGATTCCAGAACTTTCCACCACAGAAATATGCGGAAAATGTGTTTTTTTGACAGATTTTGAGGTTTGCAAGGGATTCTGGGTAACAGAACCTGGTGAGAGCCAGACAAGTCACCCCAGCCTGGATTTCCCTGGGTGTATAGTTTTTAAAAATATATAGGTTTGCTAGGTTTCCCTAGGTGCCGGCAGAGCTAGGGTTCAAAATCTACAGCTAGGCACTTTGCAAAAAAAGGGTCTGTTTTCACTGTGGAAATGAGGTGTGTCCACGTTGCGTTTTGGGTAGTTTTCTGTCGCGGGCACTAGGCCTATCCACACAAGTGAGGTACCATTTTTCTTGGAACTCTTTGGGGAATGCGGGGTGGGTGGAATTTTGTGTATCCACGCAGATTCCAGAACTTTCCACAACAGAAATGTGAGAAAAATGTGTTTTTTGGACAAATTTTGAGGTGTGCAAGGGATTCTGAGTAACAGAACCTGGTGAGAGCCAGACAAGTCACCCCATCCTGGAGTCCCCTGGGTGTCTAGTTTTCAAAAATGTATAGTTTTGCTAGGTTTCCCTAGGTGCCGGCAGAGCTAGGGTTCAAAATCTACAGCTTGGCACTTTGCAAAAAAAGGCTCCGATTTCACTGTGAAAATGAGGTGTGTCCACGTCGCGTTTTGGGCCATTTCCTGTCGCGGGCACTAGGCCTACCCACACAAGTGAGGTACCATTTTTCTTGGAACTCTTTGGGGAATGCGGGGTGGGTGGAATTTTGTGGATCCACGCAGATTCCAGAACTTTCCACAACAGAAATGTGAGAAAAATGTGTTTTTTTTGACAAATTTTGAGGTGTGCAAGGGATTCTGGGTAACAGAACCTGGTGAGAGCCAGACAAGTCACCCCATCCTGGAGTCCCCTGGGTGTCTAGTTTTCAAAAATGTATAGGTTTGCTAGGTTTCCCTCTGTGCCGGCAGAGCTAGGGTTCACAATCTACAGCTAGGCACTTTGCAAAAAAAGGGTTCCTTTTCACAGTGAAAATGAGGTGTGTCCACGTTGTGTTTTGGGCCGTTTCCTGTCGTGGGCACTAGGCCTACCCACACAAGGGAGGTACCATTTTTCTCGGAAGACATTGGAGAATGCGGGGTGGGTGGAATTTTGTGGATCCACGCAGATTCCAAAACTTTCCACCGCAGAAATGTGCGGAAAATGTGGTTTTTTTAACAGATTCTGAGGTTTGCAAGGGATTCTGGGTAACAGAACCTGGTGAGAGCCAGACAAATCACCCCATCCTGGATTCCCCTGGGTGTCTAGTTTTTAAAAATGTATAGGTTTGCTAGGTTTCCCTAGGTGCCGGCAGAGCTAGGGTTCAAAATCTACAGCTAGGCACTTTGAAAAAAAAGGGTTCTTTTTCACAGTGAAAATGAGGTGTGTCCATGTTGCGTTTTGGGCCGTTTCCTGTCGCGGGCACTAGGCCTACCCACACAAGTGAGGTACCATTTTTCTTGGAAGACTTTGGGGAATGCGGGGCGGATGGAATTTTGTGGATCCACGCAGATTTCAGAACTTTCCACCACAGAAATGTGCGGAAAATGTGGATTCTTTGACAAATTTTGAGGTTTGTAAGGGATTCTGGGTAACAGAACCTGGTGAGAGCCAGACAAGTCACCCCATCCTGGAGTCCCCTGGGTGTCTAGCTTTCAAAAATGTATAGTTTTGCTAGGTTTCCCTAGGTGCCGGCAGAGCTAGGGTTCAAAATCTGCAGCTTGGCACTTTGCAAAAAAAGGGTCCGTTTTCACTGTGAAAATGAGGTGTGTCCACGTTGCGTTTTGGGCCCTTTCCTGTCGCGGGCACTAGGCCTACCCACACAAGTGAGGTACCATTTTTCTCGGAAGAGTTTGGAAAATGCGGGGAGGGTGGAATTTTATGGATCCACCCAGATTCCAGAACTTTCCACCACAGAAATGTGAGGAAAATGTGTTTTTTGGGAAATATTTTGAGGTTTGCAAGGGATTCTGGGTAACGGAACCTGGTGAGAGCCAGACAAGTCACCCCATCCTGGATTACCCTGTGTGTCTAGTTTTCAAAAATCTATAGGTTTGCTAGGTTTTCCTAGGTGCCGGCAGAGCTTGGTGTCAAAATCAACAGCTAGGCACTTCGCAAAAAAAGGGTCAGTTTCCTGCCGCGGGCACTAGGCCTACCCACACAAGTGAGGTACCATTTTTATCGGGAGACTTAGGGTGACACAGGGTTGTAGAGCAATTGTTATTACCTATTGACTTTCGATGAATTTCTGCCTTTCAAATGAAAGACAATGTGTAAAAAGAAGTTACTATGAAAAATGACCTATAATTCTCATGCAAGTATGGGTACTCACAATTTCGGAAATGTGCAAATATCTACTGTTTCTAAACTCTATATTTTGTTCCGATTTCAGAAATACATAGGTGTCTTTCATACCGATTTTTCCATGTATATATTTTAACAAATTAATTGCTATATACCTGGTACATAAAAAAAAACATTGCAAGACACTGCTCAGGTATTGGCTCTGGGTTCGTCGGGTTCTTGGTGAACCTACAACTCCTATATATCCCCACAACCAGAAAAGTCCAGCGGATGTAACGGTATATTGCTTTCAAACAGCTGTCATAATTAGAAGAAGTTACAGATGAAAACGTTGGCACCATTGGCTGTTTTTTTCAACTAATTTTCAATTTTTCCTATATTCAACTGTTAGTTTCTGTAAAGAAACCTTGAAGAATCTACACAAATTACCCCTTGCTGAATTCAGAATTTTGTCTACTTTTCCAAAATGTATATCTTTCCAGGATCCATTATTGCTTTCATACCCATTTCCACCGTTAACTGGAAGAAGGTTGAAAGCACAAAAATAGCAAAAATAGGCTAAATCCCAGTAAAATGCCAAAACTGTGTAAAAATGTTGGTTTTCTGACAAAAGTCTGTCAGTCCCTGAAATCTGGGAAAATGGTGATTTCAGCCCCACAAATCCTTTGTTGATACCATTTGCAGGGAAAAAACCAGACGCTTTCATTTGCAGCACTTTTTTCCCATTTTTCCCCCAAAAAACTAAATTTAGCTGTATTTTGGCTAATTTCTGGGTCCCCTCCAGGGGAATCCACAAACCCTGGGTACCTTTAGAATCCCCATGATGTTGGAAGAAAAGGACGCAAATTTGGTGGGGATACCTTATGTGGTCAAAAAGTTACAGGGGCCTAAGCGCGAACTACCCCAAATAGCCAAAAAAGGGCTCAGCACTGGGGGGGGGGGCGGGGGGGGGGAAGGCCCAGCAGTCAAGGGGTTAAAGCGGCTTGGGCAAATTAGACAAAGAGCCCTTCTCAAGATGGTGGTCTGTCCGTAGATCAAGACCTTCACCCTTGTATTGTTTATGGAGGCTTCTATCAGATCAAAGATATGTATTCTTTACCACTTGTAAAGGACATCTTGGAAATAGTCCATAGAGCACGAGTCTTTACAAAATGTGATTTACAAGGTGCTTATAATTTGGTGCATATAGAAGAAGGAGACACGTAGAAGGTAGACTACCACACCCTATTTGGGCATTTTGAATATCATGTAAAGTTATTTGGGTTTTACAGTGTTCCTGCCATGTTTCAGTGATTTACGTATTCAATACTTTTAGATTTCTTAACTAAATTTGTAATGCTTTGTTTGGATTACTCATCCAAAACCTATGTGTTAAAAAATTATTATGGAAATAGACAGCTCTGAATTGACAGTTGGAGCAGGTCTGCTACAAGAGCAAGAAGACGATGGGCAAGAACATTCTGGGGCATATTCACAAGGAGTCAACTCCGATTTATCGCCACCTTAACGCAACAAAAGTGGAGATAGATTTAACACCCCATTCACAAGCTGGTGCAAACTGCAGACAATGCCAGTATTCCCGCGATAACTGCCCCAAAATCCAACACCACGGAGGACACCACCAACTAACCCTAATGAGATGCAGAGTAGGCGTTCCCATGCAAAAACACACAAAAACAACACCACTTTCACAACGAACTGACAGAACTGCGAAGCGAACCAAAAACAGGCGATAAGCCGCGGTAGCTGCAGGTATTTAACACCTGCCTCAAGCAGATGTAAAGACGGACGTCTACCTGCAGTAGGCAACGGAGCCCCGCACACAGCCAGACCCGAAGAACAAACGATGCCATGGAGCTACTCTACATGCAGCTCGGAGCCTCAACAGGGCCACAACACCCACCGCCACCACCCCCAGGACCGCCACCACCCCCAGGACCCGGACCAGCCCCCCCCCCCCCGGACCACCACAGAGGCTGCGTAGAGTAAGACAGTGGACCTACCGAAAACGCACCACTCTCACAGACCTAACGCCCGCGGAAGTCATTGCCCACTACAGGCACAAAAGGACAACCATCCTACGCATCATGACCCACATCGCCCACAGGCTGATGGTCCAATCACAGCAGGGAGCAAACATCCCTCCGCAGACAAAGCTGCTGGCAGTGCTGCACCTGTTGGCCTCTGGGACCTTCCAACCAACAACTGCCAGAGTCGGAGGGGTCTCACAGCCAGCCCTATCAAAGTTCATCACACCTGTCCTGGATGCCATCATCAGCTTCATACCCCAGTACCTTCACTTCCCCAACACTGCGCAGGAACAGCTGGAGACTAAGCAAGGCTTCTACGCCATAGCCGGATTCCCGGCCGTATTGGGGGCAATCGACTACACACATGTCCCACTTGTGCCCCCTGCGGATACTGCACACCACTACCGCAACAGGAAGCACACGCATTCCATCAATGTGCAGGCAATAGTGTACCACCGGGGACTCTTCACCAATGTCGTCGCCAACTACCCAGGCAGTGTGCATGATTCCTTCATCTTCCAACAGTCCATCATCAACCAGCGCTTCCAGGATGGCACATATGGAACGGGACTGCTCTTTGGTAAGTGCCAAATCAACACACCACACATCCCACAGGCACCAAGGCACAAAGCACAACTGTGGGGATGCACACGTGACCAAACCACATCCGACATGTCAAACTACACGACCACCTACCAGACATGACTACACCACTCCATGGTCATCCTGGGCTACCCCTGCACCCAATACAGACTTCACATGGCACCACAGCCACACAACAGCTGAACGTGTGGAGATGCGGAATGCAGCCATGACACATGTGAGGCACTGCTCTGCCCTCATGACCCTACCCCAGTCTCCCGCAGGTCAGCCTCCCATGGCGGTGGGCCCGTGTCGGCCGCTGTGCATCCAGGGCGACTAGCCCTGTGCGACTCGAGTCATCCCCCCTTGTAGTTCTGACATTGCATGTCTGTGTGCCTAATGACTGTTGGTGTAGTTGCCAGCACCAGCTACTCCCTGAGGGCTGGCTTACACTCACCCCACACACAGCCAGCACAGGCGTCACTGAATTGGTGGGCCTGCCATCACATCCTGCCGAACCAAGTATTGACTCTTTTCTCCCTGCACTGTCACAGGTGATCAAGGATATGCACTCTGCCCTTGGATGATGACACCCCTCCGGGACCCGAACACACCCGCCCAGAGGCAGTACAATGCGGCCCACATATGCACCAGGGGCATCGTTAAACGCACATTTGGCGTGTTGAAGTCACGTTTCAGGTGCCTGGGCGGCACTGGTGGGAAGCTCCTGTACAGCCCGGACGTCGTGTGCAAGATGATCGTTGCATGTTGTGTGTTGCACAACATCTGTGTTCGCACCAGGGCCCCATGGATTCCAGTTCCAGAGGTACTGGACGATGATGGTGGTGATGGGGCAGGTGGCCCACATCCTACTGCAGCTGCGGCAGGAATGGCCGGTAGGGACTCCATCATTGACACTTACTTCTCATGAGCACGTCACATTGTGACCGTCCGTGGCATTCATGGGACAGTAGTAGATGTCCAATTGCACTGCATGTGTGAATAAAACATATTTGCAGGTGACAGGTTGGAATTGTACATTGTCATGTTACATATCCCTGGGGTTTCAGGTGTGATTTGCCAGGTTGTACACATTTTCCGAACCAGTTGTGTCCTGTGTTCAGTTGTGGAGGTGTTGCTGTTTGTACCGGGATGTTGTCAATGTCGAGGTGCACTTCTGCTTATGTGCGTATGTTGCACGGTGGGTGTGTCGCTCCTGCGGCTCTGATTTGTCTGCCACTGGTCTCTTTCATGCAGTGTGCCTGTAGGTTCTGTTCTTCCACGGTGCTTGGATGTTGTGGTGTGCATGTTGTCCTCTGCAGTTGGCCAGGGTGCATCCGTGGTACTCCGCTGTTGATGTATTTTGTTCTGTGGCATTTTCCGTATGCTGTTCTTGTGCTTTTTCCCGCATTGCGCGGGAGTATTGCTGCCCTCGCAATGGTTGTCACTGTTTTCTTGTCGCGCGTTGGCCCATCGCAGCTTTTTTCGCGTTGTGGTTTGTGTTTTTATCTCCATCGAGGTGGTTGTATCGCGAGCATTGGCCGCGGTGTCGGCCAACTATCGCATGCTACCGCCGTGTTGTGAATTCCACGTTGTCACGGGGTTATTTTCCCGTGATAGGCTGCGATGCTGAAAGTTGCGTTGCGCTACTCTTGCAGTAATTATCACACGTTCTTGTGAATATACCCCTCTGTGTTTTATGTATCGCATGTTTTGTCAGTGTCTGACTGGAGCTATTCATTATTTAAAAAGAACTCTTAGGCATGTACTGAATAGAGACATCTTTCAACAGGCACTAGACAATCGGAACTGATCATTGAAGTTTTAGACATCGTCAATTTCTGGTACAGCATCAAGCTAGATGGCCATTTTTCTTTATACACACATATGTTACTATTGCTTATATTCCTGGTTCAACGAATGTGTTAGCAGATGCCTTGTCCCCCCCCACCCCAATACCCTGAATCACTGTATACTTATGATGACCTCGTAATTCCTTCTCAGCGTGTTGTATGACTAGTTCAGTCTTTCTTAGACATGGCCAGGATGGCTCAAGAACAGATGGATAGAAAGGAATTCAAATATTTTCATTTTAAAGCCCTCTAATACAACCAAATGTTCAGGCAACAACCTATTCTGGGCCAACTAAAGAACTATAATTGGCAAGATGAAAATGTGTAATGACTCAGCAATTTTCATTGTTGAGTAGTTTAGACAAGGATGGATTTGGATTCACAATCCTTTTGGTGGCCAAGTGCTCAGTCTGTTTTTCAATAATATGTTTTGGCTTGTGTCCACCATAAATCATTACCAGCCAGATGTACGACCATGTTATTTTGCGAGTCGCAAATTGCACTCAATTACGAGTTGCGGTTTCCGACTCGCAAAATGACATGTACAACAGTGTCAGAGACACTGTTTGCGATTCTCAATGGGGTCGCAAATTGCATTCCTCATCAATATTCATGAGGCACTCGCAATTTGTGACCCCATTGAGAATGGCTGGCCCTCCCAGGTATGGTGGCCTGCTGGGCTTAGCAGACCTCCATGTCTGGGACTGCTTTTAAATACAGCAGTATTTTTTAAATGCAGCCTGTTTTCCTTTAAGGAAAACGGGCTGCATTTTAAAAAAAAAAAACGAAACGTTTTTGTTTTATTTTTAAGGGCAGATAGTGGTCTCTGGGACCACTGCCTGCCCCTAAAAAATATTTTCCCCTGCATTTGCAAAGGGGAAGGGGTCCCCTCGGGACCCCTTCCTTTTTGCGATTGCATTACCACCCTCTTGAAGAGGGCCGTAAATTGTGAGTGTTTTGCGACCGAAATTGTGGTCGCAAAACATTCGTACATGGCTTGTGGGGTCGCTCTTTGGAAGGGAACGCCCCTTCCTAATAGCGAGTCGCAATACACTACTTTGCGAGTCGCAATTTATTTTCGACTCACAAAATAGTGTAAGTACATGGCCCACAGTATTTTTGCATGTGCAAACGGGTCGCAAACCAGTTTGCACATGCAATTTTCTGTCGTACATCTGGCCCCAAATGTTGAGAGCCTGATTTAAAGTGCAGAGTACCCCACATTTAGGCATTGACAGTCATGGTGGAACCAGTTACAGAAGCATAGACAACTTGTTTCTAACAGCCTATGCTGTTCTAATGTGTAATGTAACTGGTGCTCATGTAAAGCGCTGCAATACCTTCGGATCGACTTCGCGCTATATAAAAAAAAAAATGAAAGAATTTAACCAAACATCAAATTCTTCTTCTTTTGCTCTTGGAGAGTTGGTCTAGCTGTCTGCTCATGTTCTTCATGTTCATACATTGTCAGTTATATTTCAACTAATATTTTTTGGTCCATTTGTGATAACTCATCAGATCAGTCCTGTTACATTTTGGTTTAAGTGCCTTGCAATTGGAAGGTTCATTTTATATTTCATTCTTCTGAAACGAAGCCATATGATCCAAATTCCTCATTATCTCCTTCCATTTGAACCTCTGCCAGTTATGGTAAAAGGTCAGCCAGAATATGAGGTTTACAAAATGTGTGATTCTCAGAGGATTTGAAACCAGCTTCAATTTCTCCTCTTCTTGAAAGATTACACTCCAAGTGAGGGTCCTTTAGTCCATGTCCTCCTGTTAGTTTGTCATTTCTCTCTAATGCACCCTGATAAATCCAGATGTTCAAGAGGAGGCACACTGTTACATCTGTGCCCAGAACGGTACTGAGAACAATGCTAAGAGCAGTACGAAGAGCTTACCGAAGACTTCCTGGTTTCAGCAGGGGAAGGAGTGCTCTAAGTGCTTTTTGACAGCACATTGTTGGACGCTGCACTCAGCAAATGATAGGCTGTATGAGTTGCTTGGAGTGTTGAGACATCTCTGCATTTGTTGTCACCCAGGGTGGTGTTCTGCGAGCCACTTGAGCACAAGACATAAAGGAAGCTGATAGAATTGCACAACTCTGTGCAGTGTTTAGGTGGTCAACCGTGGGCTTCTTTGTTGCCAAACGCCATGAATTCCTGAAAATGGGAATGGGCAAATCATATAAACAGCTCTTAGCAAGATAGTGGTCTCTTCATCAGATGTTTTCCAAGGTTCCCAATCCAGGATGCAGTCGAGTATTTTCCTGTTATTTCAGTTCCTGTTTGAATCATTTACGAAGGAGGCAATAATAACAAGAGGAAGATGCATCACAACACATTTATTACCTTATTGTTCATTTGATTGTTCACCTCCTTTCTACTATTATGCTCCCTACATTTTTATTCCATCAGTTGTAACTTCTACTGTATTCTACTTCTGGATTTTGTGTCTGGCTATTTTCTCTTTCCTAAATTCAGGGGAGCTTGGTAGCTTGCTAGCCACTTCAGTAATAATTTTCATATCCAATCAAGAGTTACAAGATGGCTAAAGAGTTATTTTGCCCTAAGTGATGTCTTCCTCCTAGCAGGTACCCTCTTCTTGAGACACCTGACACCTTTCTCATATAATGTTCTGTGCAAGTGAGAACGGTGTCTACTGGCCGTAGTTGCCCTTTCCTCAGGCTATCAACAAGGGGACTCAGAAGGCCTTCTAGCTGAGAGTGATTTTTTGTTGGTTTGTGTCTCTTAAGAAGCTGTTGGGCTCGGTGCACCATACAAAACAACTCAGTAATACTAAACTAGTATGTTGCCATATTATCAGCATGGTATCTGCTTTACAGATATATCTTAAACACAAGAGGGGACATAGCTGCCTCTTGTGGAACGGCAAAAACTGACAGATTCCAGTTGTGAGAGAAAATGTCTAATCTACTTCTCTCATGTCTTATGAAAATTAATGAGCAAAGCGGGCTACATGGATATCCAAAATCCCTGTCAGTCAAGTCAAGTCAAACAAGCTTTATTCGGTATATAAATATATATCCATAAAAGCATTCTACAAATAAAATCATTTCATCATAAAAATACATATCATATCACAGATTTCCACGGGGGCGCATTTCATTACAAGTGTAAACAAAATATAACATTAGATGTTAGGAAGTATGCACAATATGGATTATGGGTCATCACAGAGGTAAACAAAATACATACAATTAAGTTTAAACCTCAAAAATAGCAGCACATTATCTTTAAAAACTTTATATCAAAGATGTATAATATTAAGATTTTTAAGAAATTCAGTCTAGTCAAGTTCATAGTTTAGCATTTCCAAATATGTAAGATCCTTTCTCCGATTGATTGCCATCTGAGTAAAAAGGATAACTGCGTTACATATCAATGCATCTTCCAGATTACAGACGTGATAAAAAGCAGACTTATAAGAGTACAGCTTATTAGTGATAAAAAGAGGTCGTAAAATCAATTTTCTGATGTCCCTGTAAAAATTGCAAAAAAGTATAAAATGCAAGGTACTCTGGGGGGTTTTGCCATCACACGGGCACTTAGGTAGATTTCGGCTCCACTTACCCATCTCTGGGAAAGCTATTTGAAAGTGGAGCGTGCTCAACCTTAATCTTGTCAAATAAAATCTGTGCTGTACATTTCTTGTAAAAATTAGGTACGGTTGCGTGCCAGAAAAGATCGGTCCTTCACAATAAGATTTAACACCTGATTTTGTGCTAAGTTCAGCGACCCTCTTATTTTCTCTAGGTTTCAGGAATCTCCTCTTGAGCTCCATTTTACTATAGGTCTGGATGCTCACGGGATCTTTGAAATTTATTTCCATGTTGCACTCTGCTAAGAGACTGCAGATATAGTGTAGCCATGGTATATTCCTATGATAATCTAGTTTAAGGCAATACAAGATTATGTCTTTAGTAAAGTGAGCTTCTTCTTTAGTCAAGATTCGATGCCACAATATGAGGGCAGCTGCATTGATCAGGTCACTCATATATGGTGCATCTAGCTCCTTATGAGCTATATAAGTATCTGTTGAATTCGAGACCGATAAGACCCTTCTCAAAAATTTATTCTCAAGGGTTTGTAAAGGGGAGATATCTGCCATACCCCAGAGCACTCCACCGTAACAAACCCCTGTGATGCACTTGCTCCTGTATCATTTTAATATCTCGCGTATAGGCTTATTCCCTATTTTCTGTGAAAATCTGAAAAGAGCCTCACTTGATCTCACAAACTTTAATTTACAAGAATTTACATGTGCAGTCCATGGTCCTTTGCTATTAAAAAGTAACCCCAGATAAGAGAAGGTAGATGTCCTTTCGATAGGGGTTCCCCCAACATTATGGTTTCTACACTTTGTTTTCATTTTCCCACATGTCATGACTAATGTTTTGCTCAGGTTTATTTTTAGGTCCCTTTTAGTCATGAAGTTAGTAAAATTATCTATCAAAAGTTGGAGGCCATTTGCAGTCCTAGATATTAGGACTGCATCATCTGCATATAATAAAACTGGGGTAACACGTTTACCAATAACAGGGGCATCAGCTTGCAGACTCTGTAATAAAAGATCAATACCGTTAATATAAAGGGAGAATAAAAGAGGAGTGAGGACGCAGCCTTGTCTAATTCCTCTAGTAACTCTAAAGTGCGTAGTGCATTCCCCCTTTTGGCCATAGCATATTTTTGAGGTTAGGTGGGCATATATCTGCGATAAAAAATGTATAATATCGACGGGGGCACCCATCTCTGCCAAAGTTTGCCATAACTTGGCATGGTTTACCAAGTCGAACGCACTAGAGAGGTCGACAAAACAAAGGTGGAGTAAACCTTTTTTGGCCAGTGTGTATTTCCCTATAAGCAGCTCAAGATTTACGCATTGCTCCACCGTTCCAATACCCCTTCTAAAACCGTACTGGGCATCTGTTAAGATGTTTTTATCTTTTATCCAGCATTCCAACCTGGCTAACAGAACTCTGCCCATTAGTTTTGAGGTGGAATCCAGAAGGGATATTGGCCGGTAGCATTTAGCGCTGCCTCTATCTCCTTTTTTGAAAATAGGGACAATCACACTTTCAGCCCAAGTTAATGGTAGCACCCCGTTAATAATAGCATTAAACAGGTTAACTAAAATAGGGGACCAGAGTTCTTCATTGTGTTTAAAAACATCAATAGGGACCCCATCCGGCCCTGCAGCCTTCCCACTTGCACTATTTTTTAAAGCTGTATTTATCTCTTCTATGGTGATTATTTCTATCTTGGGTTTGTTTGTCAAAATAATATAGCGATTTTCTTCAATTTCGATCAACTGTTGTGAGGGATTAAAAATATTTTCAAAGTGGGTTAACCATTCTGCTGGTGTAACTAGTGTGTCAACCCTTGCCGAAGAAACGTCTTTAAACAAGGGCTGATCAATAGTTTTCCAGAAGAGGATAAAGTTCTTTGTCTCGGCTGCTTTGATCAAGTTATCCCAAGCGTTCTCCTTAATTTCAATTTTTCTCAACTTTAAAACTTGCTTATAGTTCTTCCGAAGACAACAAACTTTTTCTCTATTCCTTGGTTTACTTTTTAATTCTTCCTTCAGGTCCCTATTTAATCTGGAACAGTGATGGTTAAACCAACGCGGACAATCATCGCTATTTTTCTTATTTTTAACTTTCAGTTCCTTAGAAATTGAGTCAGAGATGTTTTGGAAGGCCGAAACAATATCTATGTTACTAGATAGTATATCCCAAAAATTTTTATATGGTGGTTATTTTTTTGCATTATATCCTCCACAAAAATTGTGGGATCGACGCCTGTCCACTTTATCGATATCCCATTTTCACCTTGTGTTTTAATGTTAATTGCAAGGGGGTAGTCTTCACTCTGTAATATAATTTGGAATTTAGTGTTAGCAGGACAGGGTGATGGTCACTTAGCAGACTGGGTTGTATAAAACATTTTTCAACCAGGCACCCGCAATTTCTGGATATTAAAAAATGGTCAATACATGAAGACGACCTGGCCCCTTCATATGTATATTTAACATGTACTCCCTCATAAGGTCCTGGCTCCATGATTTCTAAGTTAAATTTAAACATAGCATGATTAATAGCTTCGCCATATAGATTGTGAGGGAAATGAGAAATTTGGTCGCCAAGTACGTCTTCATAACCACATTGGTCCCCTATAATGTATTCACATAGTTCACTATTAAAGTCCCCTGCCCAAATGATAAAATTGTTGCCCCTCAGTTCTTTCAAAAATGTATCCAATTCTACCTCCAGTTTTAAAATGATCTCTTGTCTTGTACTGTCAAAAATATTATTATAAAAATTAATGAGTACAATGTTCTGCTTTCCCTTGACAGTAAAAACTAAGAGCTGGAAGTACTGTGAGTTTGTATAGATTTTCGTTAGGGTCAGGGGTGCTAATATAGAAATTAATACTGCCAGGCCTCCACTCGCTCTACCCGCCTTGGACGGTGTTGCATTAGTAAAAATTGTTTTAAAGCCATTTATATAAAAAGCTTCTGTCACCCAAGTTTCCTGTAAAAGAATCAAGGAACAGTGCTGAATACTTTTTAGCCATAATGAATTTTGCAATTTATTTTTGACCCCTGCAATATTCCATGACATCATTTGTAGTGACCCAACCAGTGAGCAGCCCGTTGGAGCTACCCCAATCAGGCTGTTCTGAAGAGTAGGGTTGCTACAAACATTTAGTTGTAGCGCTTCCATAGGGTTTACTTCTATTCCTTTTGAAGGAATACAAGGATTACCTTCATTCATCTTCACCACTGTGTTACATACTTCTTCCCAAGGTATATCTAGTTGATTTGGGAAACAAGAGCTATCATCTAATTTAATTGTTTTTAAGCCCAGTCAATCAACCTCACTACAGCTTCCAAGGGGGGCAAACCTATTAGGCATAAGTGGTAACCTAAAATTAACAGGGGTGTAGTTAGTTCTGCCTATTTGAAGGGATGGTTCAGGACTAGATCTATAGAAATATCCAAGAGGTAAAGCAATAATGCCCTCATTACAATCATCATATCGCCAGGAATATTTTGCCGAGACCTCTTCCAATAGGCGTCCTACCACTTCAGGATGGCGGAAGTTTACTACAATGCAATCCCCCTCGCATAACTTTTCCCCTTTACCCACCCAACTTACTCTTCTTAACATGATTATTTCTTGGAATAAGAGCCTAGGGCTACAATGGGTGTTACTGGAGAACCAGTGTACAACCTGGTTCTTCAGTAAGTCCCATGTTTCGATACGATTTTCACGAAGTCTTGGGACGTTTTTAAGACAATGACATAGGGAGTACATTGGTGCATCTTCGGTCGATCGTGATTATCAATTAATTGGGTATTATTTTTACCGTTTTGTAGATTACCATTTATTCTATTAGTAGCTGGTTGTAATCTAGAAAATCCTTGTACTTCCTTACTTTGCAATACAGGGGGTTGATGTCTATTAGTCTCTACTACTTCACAGCTGGAACTTTGCTCATTTTGCTGTAATTCCTTTTCCTTCCTATTAGGCATGGGTCTCGGACATATATTGTTATCATTTGATGTCCGCAAAGCTGAGACCAGTTCCATTAGTGTAGAGATATCTTTTTGCACAGTTTTTATCTCGGACATGACTCGTCTCTCGATGGTATCTATCTTCCCATGTAACTTTTTAAAAAGTGTCTCAATGCCTTGCATATGTAGTGCTGCATCTTCAGGACCTATCAGAGAATTTCTTTCATCCTGTTTTGATGTCTTCTCCTTTTTTTGGGGTTTCTGGAGGCTATTTTTTAACAGTGCTGGTACAGTTTGCTGCTTACACCTCTTCGCAGGTGGTGAAATCAGTTCTGGTGAATTGGAGTTGGATACTACCGATATTTCAGGGGAAATTGTCAATACACAAGGTCCAGGCCTAATCGCAAAATCGGACTTAGGTAGGTTAGAGAAATCGAAGCTATTGTCCTTCGGGTTACTGTTTATCCTACCATTTTCGGCGCCCGAGTCCTGTACTTCAAGCTTAGAACCAGAGCTATTTTCACCATCTTCTACCGTAACCGATTTAGTCTCTTTTTGGACAGCATTCAGTGCCGTTTTAGTAGCAGCTAGTTGCTCCTCAACCTGGACAATCTCATTATTAATGATACCCATTGCGCTTTTCAAATATTTTGTGATCGGTGCTGTTTTAGCCGCAGGCTTCCCCTTGTTTGTTACTGCCAATTTCCTTTTTCCCATTTCGCTTATTTTGCCGTTATGCCGTAGTGCAAAATCATAAAGTTTTAAAAAGTCTTTCCGGTGAATTGTTTCTTTCGATCACAGGACCAAGAGGGGTGGCCCAGCCCAGCCTCGCCCGGCGCATCCCGTGTGCGTCCCGTGCTGCGGGACGCCTCGCTGAAATTTAAAGCGCCTCCGGGCGCAGAGTGGCCTGTCGGTAGCAGGGGGAGCCTGGGAGATGGAGTCCGCTATGGCTCCTGTGGACGGCTCTCACCCCCGATATCAGCAGCAGCGGTGAGCAATGATGATTCCCGCGCTGCGGGACGCCTCGCTGAAATTTAAAGTGCCTCCGGGCGCAGAGTGGCCTGTCGTTAGCAGGGGGAGCCTGGGAGATGGAATCCGCTATGGCTCCTGTGGACGGCTCTCACCCCTAATGTCAGCAGCAGCGGTGAGCAATGATGATTCCCACGCTGCGGGACGCCTCGCTGAAATTTAAAGCGCCTCCGGGCGCAGAGTGGCCTGTCGGTAGCAGGGGGAGCCTGGGAGATGGAGTCCGCTATGACTCCTGTGGACGGCTCTCACCCCCGATGTCAGCAGCAGCGGTGAGCAATGATGATTCCCCTGTCAGTCAATATTTGAAGTAGTATGGTGTGGTTGATGGTATCAAAAGCCACTGATAGATTTAACAAAATCATACATAGGTTGTCCATGATGGTTGTTACCACCTCATTACTGTGTTAGGGTTGAACAGTGCCCTGATCATAATCTAGAAGGCAATTATCTTCGATATATGCCAGGAACTGCAATTTAACAGTTTGTTCTGATAGGGTGAGTTAGAAATGCAGATTTTCTACAGTTTTAATGGGTAGAAAATCAAGATTTTATTAAAGACTCAGAGGCTAATATTATGCATATATCTTTTATTACTACTCAAACACAGCAGCAACCAAGAACTTAGAACATCCTTAGAATTTAGAACTTCTACAACATGCATAATATCCTAGAACACGCAGCTCTCTTCCTTCTTTTCTTGCTGCGAAAATCCAAACTTCAAAAACTCTGTAAAAAGCTTCTTCTTCTGCAAATCCCATCAATCTTCTTTTTTCCAAGTCTCTCTGTAACAATACATCCTTAATTTTGCCCTGGAAAGAAGTAACAAACAGCAAAGTTAATGGGTGGGCAACATAGGGAGGGATAATATTAGCCTCTGTGTCTTTAATAAAATCTTGATTTTCTACCCATTAAAACTAAATCTGCATTTTATGGCAAGGCATAGAGGCCAATATTATGCATGTTTAGAGCTCATCCAAAACCTTCTGAACAGAATTTTCCACAGGTTTAAAGTAAAACCTTTTAAACGTTGATTTACTTGACCAATCAGCAGCCTTCATAATTGAACTTAAACTCCCACAAGTTACAAACGCCTTACTTGCCATAGCACCTCTTGCAGAGTGTGCCCCAAACACAGATACATCAATTCCTGCCTTTTTCATTACCTCTTTTACCCACCCTGCCAAAGAAGGTGCCGAAACTGCTTTAAAAGGATCTCTGTACGAAATTAACAATTGTGTTTCTCCCTGACTTCTTAAACTTGCAGTCCTCTGTTCATACTTCTTTAGACACCGTACTACACATAATAAATCGTGACCTTCCATTCTAGGATAAAAAATCGTTCTAGTCATAGATTTAGTAAGTTTTCGTAACACAAAACACACACCCTCTGGTTGATAACTCCTGGCATTCACCTCCAATGCTCTTATATCCAACACTCTCCTAAATGAAAGTAGACACAACAAAACCGCCATCTTCCATAACAACAACTTTAAACTCAAAAGCTCATTTTCACCCCAACTTTCAATCTCTTTCAACACCAAAGATACATCCCACAAAGATGCATACTTAGCCCTAGGGGGAACCTCCATACGCACACCTTTCATAATCCTCTTAACTAATGCATGCTGACCAATAGACTGACCATCCACCAATTCATGCCCCGCTGAAATAGCTGACCTGCTCAAACTTACAGTATTATAAGCTAATCCTTTCTTAAACAATTCCGACAAATAATTAACTACTTCCACTACATTTGCTGGTATGGGATCCAATGACCTCTCTGCACACCAACTAGACCATCTTCCCCATACCGACGTGTACGCTCTGGAAGTTCCTGGTGCCCATGAATCCTTAATAAGCTCTGTAGCCTCTCTCGATAAACCTGACACTTGCCAAACTTGCCTGACATCCTCCAGCCCATTAGCACCAACTGTCCTCCTATAACCAACTCGTGGCAATTCCCCTCGGCATCCTTCAGCAGGTCCTGAAAACTTGGTAAAAACACAGGATCCTCTACCAACAGACTCATCACATCCGGAAACCACACCTGTGACTGCCAAAATGGACCCACCAACACCAGCTCCGCTTTCTCCCTCCTCACTTTCGTGAGAACTCTTTGTATCAATGAGAATAGAGGAAAAGCATACATCCTCTCTCTCCCCCAATCATGTAGCAACGCATCGATTCCCAAAGCATGTGGATCTGGTCTCCAACTGTAAAATCTCATTAACTGGGTGTTCAACCTGTCCGCAAACAGATCTACATCTAGCAGCCCCCATCTCTTCTCCAGATTCAAAAATACCTCCCTGTGTAATTTCCAATTGCTTGCATCCCTCAGGTTTCTTGAGTTCCAATCTGCCTCCACATTGCTCTTCCCTGGAATATACTGAGCCTTTATCATTATTCTCCTCTCTATACAATAACCCCAGAACTCCTTCGCCGATTCTGCTAACCTCTTCGATCGAGGACCCCCTAATTTGTTGACATACTGAACTGCAGAAATATTGTCCATCTTCAACAATACGCAACACTTCACTCTGTTCCTCACAAAACATCTCACCGCAAACGATCCCGCCATTAACTCCAAACAATTGATGTGTATCTCCTTTTCTCTACCTGACCAACAACCCCCTGTTGTCACCGAGCCACATTTCGCTCCCCATCCATACAGACTTGCATCTGACTCTATCACCATTTCGGGACTCTCTCCGAAGATTGCCCTTCCGTTCCAAGCCTCCATGTTCAATAACCACCAGTTCACTTCCTCTCTTGCATCCTGACTCATCTCTACTTTCTGTGAATACTTCGCTCTCTTTCTTAAATATGCCCCTTTCAATCTCTGTAAAGCTCTGTAATGTAGGGGTGCTAGAAATATTGTCTGAATCGACGCTGATAACATGCCGAACAAACTCACAATCTGAAGTAAAGAAATTCTATCTGACTTCCTCACTCTCTTTAACTCTCTCCGTATCTTCTTCACCTTCTCCACTGGTAATCTCAACATACCTTCCAACGTCTGTATCTGAAAACCTAAAAAATTCATCTCTTGTGCTGGTTTCATGCATGACTTCTCCCTGTTCACTACAAGCCCTAGATCCTCCAAAGACCTTACTGCTAAATCTGTCTGCTCCTCCGCCAGACTCTTTTCCTCCGCCTAATTAGTACATCGTCCAAATAAACAATCAACCTTATTCCCCCTCGATCTTAACCATGCCATCTCTGATTTCATTACTTTCATAAAACACCAAGGTGCAGAAGTTAGACTGAACTGCAAGCTCTTGAAGTTCCATTGCTCTCTCTTCCACCTGAACTGAAGATAATCCCTCTATTCCACACATACTGGTATCGTCAAATAGGCATCCTTTAGATCCAATCTTGTCAACCAATCTCCTTTCATTAATCATCCCTTAACATTTGTATGCCTTCCATCTTGAAATGATTGTAACATACCCAATGGTTCAAGTCCCTCAAATTTATCACCAGTCTCATCCCTTTGTCCTTTCTTTCTACTAGAAATATATTGCTTACAAAACTTTTCCTTCCTATTTTTGCCTTCTCTATTGCACCCTTTCTGTAGAGCTCCTCTACCTCCTGAGTTACTAAAACCTCCTGTTCCTTTGAAAAACAAAGCATCCTTGGCCAACAGTCCTGAAAAGGTTGCCCCACAAAATCTGATAACCTTGTACAGTCTTTAACACCCATGCGTCCTTTGTAATTTTTCTCCATCTCAAAACGAACTGAGCTAGTCTGCCACCCAGTCACACTTGAATATATAAACGGTCGTCTCTTAGACTCACCTGCTCCACTTCTTGCTCTTCTTTCTCCTCTACTTCCCTGCACTCTTCCTCTTTGCGGGAAAAAACCTCCCTGTTCCAATCTGTACCCGTAACCATAGGGTCTGTAACCTCATGAAAAAGAACTCCGAGTGATCCCTTGACCACGGCCGGAGAACCGACCCCGTATTCTCCCGGCCGCTCCAAAAACCTTTTGGATATCCTTTTGCACTTTTTGCAAAGAGTTGAATGTCCCCACATACCTGGACATATCTTTCACAAATTCGTCCCCAAATAGCAAGCCATTGCTTTCCTCTCCAAACTCTATTTTCAACAAAATGCTTTTGCGCCTCTCTATGCCCAAAGCTGCATTACTGTTACCCAATAAACAAATAGCTCTTTGTATCCACTGTCATAATTCTGCTTAATCAACACCAGTATTATTTTAATGCGCCTACTCGCACAAATCAAACACCTTGGTTAATGGACCCAGGACATCCAAGAGTCTATCTTAACATCCTTAAAGTCCCTTATCTAGCCCCTTCCTTGGGTCTCTTCCACTCTTGTTAAGAAAACTTAACATCTTTGCATAAAGTTCCTGTGTATAGGCTACCTTTGTAGTCAATGTTGGTCTAGGACATTCTCAACTCTTCCTTGTCCATACCTCCTTTGGTATTTCTCTATGTATCCAGTACGAAACATATCTAGCCAGATGGTCTGCCGGACCGCATTGAGGTGACAAAGGATGTTGAATAAGTAAAGGGTCAAACATTTCTTCACCCTGTGGGTCCACAAAATCACCCAACTCCAATTTAATCTTTTTTTGACTACTTAGTTTTTTACCTTTGTCACTTTCATCCTCAGACTCATCAAAATCTGAGGAGCATGTCAAAACTACATCCGCACTAGAGGACGATTCATCACAAATCACAATATTATGTTTTTTTCATTTTTGCCTTGCCAGCATTCCGTTTCGCCTTTATAGCGTTTTCTGCCTCTGGAACCTTATGTCCAGACCCTTTTGTATCTTTATACACCGCATTATGTTTTCTTTTAGTTGCCTTTTTTGAACTCATTAACCTTGAACCACTTGCCACTGGTTCAATCTCTCCTGTTGAATAAAAATTCTCATCCTCAGTATTTCCTACATCAACTTTTTCCTTCATGCGTCTTTCTACACTATTATCAATCTTCTTGTCCAATCTGTCTGACAACTCACAAAACATTTTCTCCAAATATTCTGTAATTTTCTCATCAAAACTCTTTCCTACATCTTCTCCCATATTTACCTATACTAAATCCCTTTTCCTCACTTATCTGTCAAAAACCCACTCCTACGCTGTTCCAATTCAATCTGTCTAATCCTTTCCGATGACTTAAACAGAAAAAAAAGGTAAACCTAATCCCCAAAATATGGCGCCCATTTTCCTATTTATTTTGTGCCAAGCATTCCCAATCATCTAAAATGCCCGCCGCACATTACATGTACGGCGGCCTCATTTGTTCAATTTCCTTCTTCTCCCGTACTGCGAGTCAGAATTTCAGCTCGTGACCCTGACACCAGACGCATCAGGGTATCGCGCTTTGAAAAAACATCCAGCCGCACGCGAGCCTCTTGTGCTCAGCTCGAGTCGGTAAGCCTCTTTTAAATTCTTACTGCACTCCAACGTCTGTTTAACCTCCGAATCACTGCACCACAAACTCTCAAATTAACAACCACTCCGGCATGATAAAAACCGCAACGAATACCAAATATATAACTACTCAAATCTTTAGCTTATTCTGCACTTGTTCCCCTTCAAATCTAACAATTACTGTATCGCAGACTTCTCAATCTTCCACAAATAAACCAACTCAATCCACAAATATTCTAATAACCTTTCAAACGCTCTGAAACAAACCTTTCCCATATGTTTTATAAATTTAAACATACAACCTCTATAAATCAACAAACATCAACTCTCATATCACATAAGTAATTTGAAATGCAACTTATCTGTGAATGAGCAGAAACAAATTAAGGAAGAGAGCTGCGTGTTCTAGGATATTATGCATGTTGTAGAAGTTCTAAATTCTAAGGATGTTCTAAGTTCTTGGTTGCTGCTGTTTGTGAGTAGCAATAAAAGATATATGCATAATATTGGCCTTTGTGCCTTGCCATAAAATTTCTCTATAGCTCCACTAGAAGTGGCTTTTTCAGTAATAATGCTATTTATTCATATTTTAGTTCTGCAGGAACACAGCCTTCATGCAGTGAGTGATTAATGACAGCAGCCACAATAGAAAGAGAGGACAGTAACAGTATAGTGATTACAACCTTCATCTCATTATGTGAAACTGGTGGAAATTGCTAAAATGGGACACTTGCATTGAGCACTGTACTCACAGTTGCTATCTGTTTGGTACATATATTGTCTCTGTTTTAGTCTTAATGTGACATGTGATCTTGATGAAAAGTTCTCCAATGGCAAATCTAAGTCCGAATTTCGCAATTTAATCATAATAATCCAGGCTTCCTTTTTAAAAATTAGGTGTATTCACTAAAAGGGCATCATATACGCTCTTTTTGCTCTGTGAATAAGCATGTTGTAACTGAAAATTTTCACATTGTCATAGTGCATTTTGAATTCCCTTTCCTTTACTTTCTTGGTCTGTTTGAAATCAGCAATTTTATTAAATCAGCATTTTTTTTTTATCTGTGAGGCTTAATATGCTGGTTGGATTCAGGAATTAATATATCAAAACTGCAGGAAATTCAGGGGGCTATCTGTGCTTAGTTTATCGAAGACCTCTTGGAATTTACCCACATTGATCCAGGTAGAGGCTTTTCCAGTTGTATTTTTTACCCAAAGTTACTGTTCTTTAAATTGAGGGGCAGTTCTATACATACAAGGTGATTACATATTGGTCTGAACAAATGGTGGACACAAATTATGAAACCATACTCTTATGGGGGTCGAGAGAATGAGAGGAAAAAGTGGTCTCTTTACATTTGTATCCTCCCTTATATAATAAACAACAAACATGGCAAATGAGACAAAGCAAGGTCAATGTCAGGAAAATTTCTTTATTCCAGAAGACCCTTTAGACCTTGAAAGTGTGTGTAGTCAATATACAATCCATAATATATCAACACTCCTATTGAATTATGGGAGTCAATTCAAAAAGTTCAAGATATGGCCTCACACACGCTCCTGGGTGTCATGCTTCATCATCAGCCATCTTTGTTCACCAAAGCATTCTCTAGTGGCGGACCGGCTCACCTGTGAGTTTACAGGAAGCTGTAAAGATCACTCCAAAAGGTGGTTGATAAACAAATCCAAATTGTATTTATCAAGAAGGTCCTTATCACCTCAGCCTGCTTACACAGCTCCAGTACAATTAACAGCTGACTGCTTGAATGTCAACATTCCAAACAAGTAGTCATGACACTAACATTATGTCACTTGGAACATTACATGTACTACATTCTACTTAATGCCATGCAATGGCTTGGAGCAGTGAGTACAGCAGTAAGTACAGCATACTACACATCTTCCCCCAATAATAAAATAAAATAAAAAAATAAAATTAAAATTAAGAACCAGAAACATAAGTGTACAACTAGAATAATATAAGATTGACATGCACATTCCTACATGTGATTGATAATTAACACACTACATAATCACTCAAATATTTGGGCTTGGTACGAGGTCTAGTGCTAAATTGCCTCGAGTTATTTGCCTCACTAGGAATTTTCACAGATAATGGTTGCTCATTCTCGTTCTCTTTACAATCAACATAAGAATGTTGGCTATGAAGTTTAGCAACTCTACTCAAATTCCATACTCTGTGGTCTTCTGTTCTGACAGCATTTTTAAAAATCTTAATCACTCTCATAGGCAAAAGGTATTTAGATCCAAGAGTGGTAGTGCCCTTGCGAGGATTTTTAATCCTAACTAAGTCACCTACGCTAATGACTGTCCCTTCTTACTGCTTTCCTAACATCAAAACGCCTTTTGTTATAACTCATTTTTTTCAATTCCTTTATAGACTTATCTTGATCATCTTCAATGTACTTCAAATCATGGGATTTGTTCCGGATCCAAGAAGGACATAACATAGTATATGCCTTCCTTTTGCGGAATAGTTCAAAAGGGGTTCTTCCCGTCATGGAATGTGGGGCGAATCTGTAGTTCTTAACTTTCTTCAGAACTTCACTTTGCCAACACTTATGGTAGGACACAGCACGCTGTATGGTTTCTTTGAGTACTCTGTTGAATCTTTCAACAATTCCATTCGTTTCTGGGTGGTATAATGCAGATCTTTTGTGATCAATACCCTTATCAGACAAGTACTTGTCCATTTCCTTTGACGTGAATTGTACTCCATTATCCGACAACAGAGTGTTCGGGAAACCCTCTCTCACAAAAATATCATCCAAGAACTTTATCACATCCCTTGTCTCTACAGAGTTGGTAACTTTGACTTCGGGCCACCAAGAGTAGACATCTATAAGTACAATGATGTATTTGTCTGTGCTGGTATGCTTGATGGGACCCAGAATGTCAATGGCAACTTCTTCCCAAGCCATTTTGGGTAGTTTTCTTAACATCATGGGTTGAACTCTTGGTTTGAGAATCTTGTCACATTTGTTACATTCGACACATTACCTGACAGACCTCTCAATACAAATGTCCATCCCTGGCCAACAGTAGGTTTGCCTTAATATTTCTTTCGTCTTAGAGATACCTGGGTGACTCTCATGGGCAAATTCAATTAATTGATTCCTTAAGTTAGTTGGAGGAATCAATCTGGTTCCTCTCAGCAGGATGCCATTCTGACACGATAACTCATCTTTTATACGATAGAATCCAGCTAGAGCATCATTTACTTTGTCATGTTTGCTCCAACTGTTCTTGATGTTACTCAGAACAGACTGCAACGTTTTGTCCTTAGAAAGTTCACTGATCCAAACATCTTCTTTTATTACGCTGTCATTGACACTGCAGACTGCATACTCATCAAATTCACTAAAATCTTCCTCAAAAATCTCATCTTTATCATTTTCTCTCGTGGTCAAGCGAGAGCAACAGTCTGCTATAATATTTTTAGCAGGCAATTGTTCGAATTGGTGGGATCCTCTACACAGTGCATGGTCTGTTCATTTTGTTCACCGAGTGATATTTGTATATTTATTTCTTAAATGTTTATCATATAGCTGGTTCGCTATTCCAAATAGGATCTGTTATTTCACAGACTGCAGACTGCTGCCTCGAACCCCCGCACCAGGACTCGTGACGATACATTTTTATGGCTTGCAGCCGTCATTCTTCGTCCGCCTTCCGGCACTTCCCTCCAACATAAGGAACCGGCATTAGCCGCGGCTAGCTCACTTGGACCGCATTTTGACTTAGCAGATGATGCTTGCTATCGTGCATTTTTGATTTTGACCTGTTAGTATTCGTACCTCCTGATACCCGGCACTTCCCCTCACGCCCTTAATTTAGATTCCTACACCATCACCTCACGCCATTATCATACCAGGCTTTTCCCGTTTCCTACCTTAAGCTTATATACTTTGTTGCTTAACCCTACCTGGTCTTATTTGTTTAATATTAGCCTACCGGCGATGTCACCTCCAGGCCACATTTGACGTTCTCTGGCATCGCGGCCCCTTTTCTTCTCGCACAAGCGATGCACCACCTACCTCGGCTTTCGCATCTCTTTCCATCACCTCCTGGTTTCAGCCTCTCCTTGCCAACTCCTTCTGTCGCTCAAACTCCTTTTTAACACTTTTCAGATATTCTACACCAACCGCATAAGATTATCCTGGTAAGTTGAACTCGACTGACAGTCCACAACTACCCCAGTAACACTTATTTTTATACTGTATGTTCTTTTTCAGCGTAACATATTCCTGCGCATAACCCATATCTACAACTGTTACTGTTGTGTACTGTATGTTCCCATCCAGAGTTAAACATACCCGCGCATACACTATGTCAACTACTGCTCCACTGCTTTACCGTATGCAAGATAATATGCATTGCTTTCTGGTGTTCTACAACATATAAGCCACACAGGCTACTCACTACTACGCGCATATCTCCCCCATGGCGCATGAACCTAGCGGGGATAAACCAATATGAACATGCTTTTATTTTTCCCTTCCACATTGATGCTTCAAATGGAGAATCTATTACATGATTCAATGTTTACAATTTGTTTTTTGCCCTCTCTACCTTATACTTGTTACATGATCGGAATGTAGCTTCACTTACAGGTGACAGAATTGGATATACCTCCAATGTGGCTCTGTCCCTCTGTGTCTCAGTAATATGACATATATTTTTGCATATTCGATTACTATATTTTTCGTTTTCTTTTAACTTTTCCTTTGCTTGTAGGTGCTTTCCAATGTATACGCTTATGATTAATGTTGAAATGACTTAACTATTTACATTGGCATCATTACTGTATCTCTAATTAAAATTTGCATTGTACCCTTTCTCACTTTCAACTTACCTTGTCTTCTTCCTTTTTTCTCGCAATTTTACTCACAATTTCCCTCTCATTCTCAATATATCCTCACACACTCTGGGCATTATTGTGTGTCACTCACCAACCCACGAACCGCTTCCTTCACTATATCAACCTTTTTCTCTGCTGCTGTCCCCTACCTTTCTTCCTTTATCTCCGGTCGTCACTCTCCTCTCTCTTCTTTTCTCTTCTTCCTCGCCCTCTTTCCTCTTCGCGTTTTTCCCCCTCTCTTTCACTCCATGACTCTCCACCTGTCTTGTCTCTATCTCTACTCACCACCTACCTAACATACCTACCTTCTAAAACCTCACTACCCCACTACAATACTCAGCCTTGAGAAAGCCCTGGCTTGTTGGCCCTCGGGCGAAACACGTGTCGGCTGTTTCTCTGTCTCTGCACATGTCTTCAAATAAAAAAGAAAAGAATACCACAGACGAGTACTCAATTTCTCAGTGTATATGATGTCTAGAACTGAATTTGGGGACTCAATTACCCCTGAAATCCATATTTAGAAGAGCACAAAACCAATCACATAGCTCATATTATTTTTAGCACCTGGGACATATTCTACACAAAAGTTAAATTCTTGAAGTGCAACAACCCATTTGCGTATCCTGGAAGATATGTTGTCTAAACCCTTCTTCTCAAATATTTCTCTCAGTGGCTTGTGGTCTGTCTTAATTTTAAAATTGTTTCCCCACAAGAATTTGCGAAGTTTCCTCACAGCCTAGTATACTCCTAAGGCTTCCTTTTCCACCACAGAATAATTAGATTCTGCTCCTCTCAAACACCTGGATAAAAATAGAATGGTTACTTCTACTCCATCAAATTCTTGCAACATAACCGCACCCAATCCTGTAGCACTGGCGTCAGTCATTATAACAATTTCCCGGTTGGGATCAAAGCTCTTCAAGGAGGAAGCTTCAGACAATTGCTTCTTAATGAGTTTGAACTCACTTTCATACTCAGCGTTCCACGCAAAGCCAACACCCTTTTTAGTAAGAGTCTCATATTATAAGTCTTGTCAGCAAAGTTGGGAATGAATTTAGTATAATATTCTGACATCCCTAGAAATTTCACAACTTCATCTTTGTTACAAGGGCTGGCCAACTTGTTGATGGTTTCTACCAGTTCTTTTTAGGTTTGATTCCAGATCCGGTGATGGTATGACCCAAGTAATCAATGCTGGAGATATTAAACTTGCATTTCTTTGCTTTGAGAGTCAAGACATTCTCTTTGAGTTTATTTAATACCATTCTGACCCTGTTATCATGTTCTTGTTCGGTACTTGCAAAAATGAGGATATCATCTTGATAGATCTTTATACCATCACATTCTTTAACCCCTTGACCGCGATCGGAATTCCGCTCGTGTGCTGGACATTCCGATCGCGGGTGGGGTCGTGACGAGCTCAGCTCGTCATGCGCACAGCGCTACCACGCAGCATGACGAGCTGAGCTCGTCATGAGCACCGAAGGGGTTAAAAACATGCTCCATCATTCTCTGAAAAACTGCTGCAGCTGATATCAACCCAAACGGCATCCTCAAGAACTTATATGTCCCAAACGGTGTTATGAATGCTGTTAAATTTTGAGAAGTAACATGCAATTTTACTTGATGATATGCCGAAGCTAGATCTATAGAGGAGAAAAACCTGGCCCCTCCCAAGAGTGATAACATTTCTGAGATATTCGGCAAGGGATAGTGATCAACTACAACACATTTATTGAGCTCTCTTAAATCTATACAGAGCCTAGACTCACCATTAGCCTTGAGTGCCATGACTACTGGAGCCAACCACTCAGTGGCTTCAACTTCAGCAATGATACCACCCTTTAACAGCTTGTCAATTTCAACTTTCATTTTCTCTTTAACTTTAATGGGAACACTTCTAACTTTGTTAACTATTGGCACAGAATTTTCTTTTAATACAATCTTGTGAGAGTAGCCTGTCAAACAACCTAGATGCTCGCTGAAAACTTCTGGAAACTCACTTTCAAACGAAGAAGAGATCGTTTGTAACAATTTGTTTTGTTCACCACTGAGATTTACATCTTGATTTGGTTGTGTATGAGTTGGTTCATCTTGTTTTATTATTATAGATGAAAATTCATTAGGATCGAGGATTACTCTAAGATCCTTTTGAAGAGCCCAACTCACTAAAGAGTCATCCCTTTCAGAGATGTAAATCTTTCCTGAAGCTGTACTGGATTTAAAAACTATTCTGCCATTAAAGAATCCAGAAAGCTTGATAGGTTCACCACCATACCCTTTAGCCTTGATGTCAGGTTTATGCAATACTACTTTAATGACCAAGTGCTCATCATAAACTACTTTAGGAATTAAGGTGATTTTTGCACCTGAGTCAAACAGCATTTGTACTGGAATGTTCTCGATAAACACAACATCAAAAGGACCACTCTTTTCTCCTTCACTAATTCTCATAATGATTTCTTCCTCTTCACACTCTTCATCATAAGAAATTTCTTGAACCTTCTTTTGAGAGTCCCACTACGACAACATTTTGAGATGTGACCTCTTTTTACATTTTTTACATATGGCTTTCCAACCAATGCAATCTCTAAAATTTGCCGTATGACCATATTCACCACACCTATAACAAGTACCTTGAAATTTACTTGTTGAAGGTTCATACTTGTAATTAGCATTACTTTTGTGCTCACTTTTGTAATTGGTAGCTTCTTTTAGATGTGAGTTCTTACTCTCACCTTTGTTTTGTTGAAAGAACCTCACACTATCTCGCTTGTCTTTAAACTTGTTTACTATTTGTATATCTTCTTCCTTATGCGTTTCATCTTTCTTTTTTAATTCATCTACACATGCTTTGGTATGTTCACAAAATTTAGCTATGGAGATAACATCAGAAAGAGATGGGTTGTCTTTCGCCCAACACGCTTCTTTTACTTTGTCTAATGTACATCCTAACATGAATTGATCTCTTAACCTTTCTTCGTAGCTAGCACCAACATTACATGTAGAGGCTAGTTTTCTTAACTATGTAATATTCTTCTGCATTCTCACCAGATTTTTGCATGCGTTTGCCAAAATGGTGTCTCTCTAAAACAGTAGAAACCTTTGGCAAGAAATGCAAATCAAGTTTCTTGAGACAAATCTCGTAATCATTTAGATTGTCTGTATCTTGATAAGCCAATTCAGGAAGATGTTGAAATATCCCTTGTCCTTCTGGACCCAGACAATGTAAAAGGAGTGACATTTTTCTTTCTGCACTGAGCGAGACACCACATACACGTGAATAATGTGAAAATACATTTATCCATTTTTTCCAAGGGATCGGTGGTTCGCCAGGAGCAGATAAGAAAAATGGAGGAGGAGGAACATTCTGCATAATATAACTTTATTGTATAAAAATATAAAGTTTGAATGACTAAATGACAGTGACAAGAATTATTTTAGTGGTAGATTTAGAATTATCACAATGATATATTCAAATTAAAATTGCAAGAAAGATAACTGTAAAGGAAAAATTATTAATAGAATATGCCTGTCAAAGATTTGAACAAGTTACCTGCAAAAGAAAGAAATAGTGTACATATAAGGTGTGCCAGTCACCGTGGGTTAATGACAGGCAAGATATTTGTATTAAGTGTGCCCATCACTGACTTAAATGAAGAGAGAATGTTTCCCACGCTGGAGAATCAATAGATGGAGTTTTACAGAAGTCAAAATTCTCAAACTCAGAGTCAGAAAGGCAATAGAATTACTTTGTCTACTCAATAAAGGACAAAGAGCTTCCAAAAGGAATTAAAAGAATGTAGACAAGTTCCAAAAGAAGTTTCTGACGCTGGTTAGAATGTACTTTGTGACATCTGTGCAGCCTCGCGTTATAGAGGAAGTAGGAACAAATGAAACGTGACGCAGGCAGAAGCAGGAAGTAAGGTTAGCAGACTAGCTTCTCTGCTAAGGGGATGATGTATGATGAGGAAGCTCTGCAGGAGAATGTCACAGCATAACTGGTGAATGGAGGAAAGAGCGCGCTGGAATCCAAACGAGCATTTGAAGGAAAACAACACTTGTGATGAAGATTCGTCTCACAGATAAGTGATGTCAGTTTTTTTTTTTTTTAAGAAAACAAACGTTTGAGCAAAAGCAAAGCTTGCTGTGTAAATGCGCTTCAGAGACAATCCAGGTTAACGTGTGCCAGGCCCCAAACTGCAGCGTGAGATCGGATAAAGAAACAGACCTCAAACTAAACAAAAAGTCACACACAGCAATTTCCCGCTAAAGAGGAAATGTGTACACCGCTATTTCTTGCTCGCTTCAAAGACAATCCAGGTCAAAATTTGCTGGGCATCAAACTGTAGCGTGAGATCGAATCAAAGAAACAGACCTCAATCGAGACAAACAGTCACGCACCGTTATTTGTTGCAATAGAGCAAATGTGCAGATAAAACAGATTTGAAGCTTTTCAAAATAAATGTAGGAGAGTCTCAGAATGCCACGTAGCAACAGATGAATGTTCAGAAGACAGATTTCTTAAGGAGATAGATTTCCACAGAGGAAAGGCAAAGTCAATAAGACTACACACGCTATTCTTGTGGTGTCAGTCAGCTGCTAAGACGCTCTCATGCATAACTAACAAATCCAGTAAAAGTTTTCTCTGCAGAATGAGTTTTCCCTTCTTATCTTCTCTCTCCTTTTAGAGTTTCTTATGGAAAGTATAAAATAATTCCAGTGGTGGCTGGTGACATTTGAAAGTGGTGTGGCGTAAAATGATTGGCATACTGCACCGCAGCGAGCGTGCGTAGCGCGCGAGCCCGAACAACCTAAGGGGGGTTCGGGGGGTTCTCCCCCCGAGAAAATTTTGAAAAAAGAGTGGACAAATGGTGCATTTTCAAGCAAATTTGATAAAGCAGGAAGGTTAATAAAGCAATTGTGAAAGTGCAGTTATTACATTAATAAAGAGATGTCATATAACATAGGTAGCTGCTTATTCAAGCTTTCTTTCACCCCATAGTCCAGCAGGGTCTTGATACAAGACAGATAAGAGAAAAAGCAGTGTGGTCCTCGACCAGGAAGACACTCATATTTCGTTGGTAAGAAGTCAAAAGATTGGTCAAATTGAAAACCTGAAATGCAATACGCAATCAAACAATTTGCAAGTACATCTCATCTATGTTCAACAAGCCATGTTTTACCCATGATTGGAATTGTGAATCACCAAATAAACTGAGCCACTGCAATCAAAAGCAGAGGGCCTCCTCAAAAAGTATGCCCTTAAGAGAGTTCTCTCATCTCATGTCCTCTCTATATTTTCTCTAGAAGTTGAAAACTCATCACAGTCTACTGCACAAACCTGAACCCTTCTGCATATTCCAACACCAGAACTCATTCTTGGCCATTTAGTTTGGAGCCATTCTTACCAGGAATACAGAAAATACCTTTAAATAGAGTAGAAGGTATTCCAAAACAAGGAGTGCTGAAATGTTGCTTAAGATAAGATGTACACACTAAGTACTATGGCCAAGAGCACGTAATGTTCAGTCAACAATAGGCTTAGGAAAAACCAACCATTCTGAGAGCACCTACAGTCAAGATCCTTCACCTGAGACTATGTGTTCCCAAAGATGTAGTGATATGTTAACAGTTGTAGCTAGACTTAAGGCCTTCTAACTGATGTACAAGGTGAAGGATCTTGACTGTAGGTGCTCTCAGAATGGTTGGTTTTTCCTAAGCCTATTGTTGACTCTTTCTTCCCCTCTCCTTTTGTCCTCTACACTGTCTCTATCTGTGTTTTTTTCCCTCACTTCCATTTGTCTATTTCATCACCTAGAGCTCAGATCCTTTACTTTTTCTCTCCTGGCATCCTCTTTCTATGCTACTTTTCTTTATTTGTTTCCGACTTTCTCTTTATTTACATATGTGCTTCGTTTACTTTCTCTGTTGCTCTCATTCAGATGATTTCTTTTTCTGTCTTGCGTTCTTTCTTGCTCTTTTTCTTTCTTCCCTCCTTTCTTGCCATCACACCTGTCCCATCTCTCTCACTACCCTTTCTTTCACTTCACTTTCTTCATCCCATCTTTACTATCCTCTCTTTCCCTTACTTCTATTTCCCCTTCTTTGTTTTTGTTACCCTCTTCCCTTCTCTTTCTGTTCCTTTTCTTTCACAACTTTCTCATTTACACCCCCTTCCTCCATCTATTTCTCTTTGCCTTTTTCTTTCCTTCGCCCTTCTTTCCCACCATAGTCCATTTCTTTGCTTACTTCCTTGTGCATTTCTTCCTCCCTACTTCCTTTATTTACACATGTTCTCCCTCCAGTTTATCTGTCACCCCTTCCCTCCTCCATCTTATCCCTACCCCACTTCTTCCCTTGTCCCTCTCATCTCCTTTTTGCTCTCCCCTTCTGTCGTGTCCTCGCCTTCTTCTTTACCTCTAGCTCTCCCCCTCTCGCCGTCTCGCTTTGCTTTCCCTCTCTTCAGCAGTTTTAATTTTCCAGGTTTGGGTTGTAATATCCCACGCAGCGCCAATTTCCCATCACTAATGTAAGTGAATTCACCTATCATATCTTTAAAAATAAAACCTTCTGGACAGCTAGCTATTAAGTGCCCCTGTTAAATCCTCCTCTTCCTGACAACATAAAGAAGATTTTTGTGCTCACCTCTTTCTGAGTTCCTAGATGTATGAATATTGCCAACAAGCAACTATCTGAAGGCTCGGGTCGATAGACAGGCTGCTCATTGATGTCATAGTTAATGGAGTGTCTGGTTGCAAGCTCTTCGCTGTCAGTATGAATTTAAAGTTTTCTGCATTACATTTACTACTCAAGAGCACACACGCGCCCCGCAAATAACTATTTGTGACAGGAGATAGCAGCCAGTATTCTCTTTTGATAGAGTTGCTAAAGCTGGATGGAATGAAGGATTGCATTTTTAAAGTGACCCCGCCGGCAAAACAATTTGGTAATTGTCTTGTCCATCATGCATTATCATGTTAATAAATAAGCAAGACTTGATTTTCAGACTGATAACTAGATTAAGAAAGTATTAGTCAACACTTTCTAATACATATGAAAGTCCAGCAACATATAACTATAATGTCCTTGCAATGTTAATGGACAATAAATAATGGATTAACATGGTCTTTTCATCACAACACTGACAAGCAGTAAGGACCCCAGTCATTATTAGCACTGTTTAATTGTAAGGTGCTCTTGTCATGGCAACATGTTTTCCTTATATTTAGAAGGACATTGACAATGCCTGTTCCTTACAAATTTGCTGGCTGATATTTCCTTTATGTTCAAGTTTGTAGTTCTAGTCTGAATTTCTAGGCTCTTTAGACTGGGACGTGATGCAGGTTAGTGGAATTTACATTGATTAGAGAAGGATGTGCGATTTGCTTATAAAATATCACAATTAAAAATATGCTCCAAACATGTTAAGCATATTCGCAAAGCGCTCAAACATGTGGAATTTTGCAAAACGTTACCTGTAACACACAAGTGTTTGAAATATGTTTAAAATACACTAATAACGGTTTTCAGGTGCATATTTAGCACAGAATGTCCCGCTCGTGTTCTGGGTTATGAAATAAATCTTTGCAATCCCTTTACACCCTGCATACTTTGCTGTCATTTTAGTTTCACTGAGTTCTATGGATAAAGAGTCCAATATTACATGTGCCCTTACCGTTTCTAACTCTAGCGTATACCAGCGGAACAGTGCATCTGCACATATGTAGTCGGGATGCTATTTTGTTTAATTTAGTCCACCCAAGTTGCTGTTATGTCCACCTCAAATGACTACCTCGGAAATGCAAACAGCTTTGCAATCGTTTTTCTCTCCTGTGATACTGGCAGACTGCAGACTAGTTTTGATAGAGTCTTCGCTAAATACCACTAAGTCTTCTGCTGTTTACATGCCTTTTTATTGTTTTTTTAAATTTAAGTGGACCTCAAAAAAATGTAAATCACTTTTCAATGGCTCAGGTGCTTCTGCTGGTTTCACATACAATACGTTTTTAAATATTACCAATAGTCGTATACTGAAAAGCATTGTTGCTGGCATACCTCTGTTTTGACATCATTTAAATCTTCAATGTATTTATAAGATTATCTGTAACCAGTTGCTGCCCGCGGGGGGTGGGGTGTCGCAGGGGGGGGGGTGTCACGCGGGGGTGAGGGCCGGGGTGGGGGGGTAGTTTTAAAATAAAAATCCTACCTGACAAGGTCCGCGCCGCCTCGGGTCCGTTGGCGCCTACACTCCGGAACAGCCGCATCACTTCTGGCAAGTGGCAAACCCCTCTCAGCCAATCCTGGAGCTGCTGGCAGCGCCAGGATTGACTGAGGGCACGGTTACTCTCCGCCCGCCTGCCCATTAGGAGAGCGAGGTTTGAGCCTTTGCTCAACCCTCGCTCTCCTAATGGGCATGCGCCAGCCACAGCAGACACCAGTGCGCATGACTGGGCACGGGCGAAAAATTCGCTAACCTTCCCCACTCATGCGCACTTGTGCTGCTGCCCCTGGTCTGACAATCATGTCAGTCAACATGACACCGGACCGCCCACCCCCTTCAGACTCTGAAGGGGGTGGGCGGTCCGACGTCATGCTGACTGACATGATTGTCAGTTCTCCCTCGGCGTCTCTGAACTTAAGTAAACTGAGAGTTTACTTAAGTTCAGAGACGCCGAGGGAGCAGCTGCGGGCGGGGGGGCAACGCCCCAATGGACGCACCGCCCCTGAATAATACGATGCGAAGAGAAGAGAAGTTGATGGAGGCTGGTAGAGTTGAGGTGAAGTTAAAGCTTCTTAGGTAGAGGACCAGGGTTCTTTCAGCTCGTCGCCATTGTAAAGATCACTCCAAAAGGTGGTTGATAAACAAATCCAAATTGTATTTATTAAGAAGGTCCTTATCACCACAGCCTGCTTACACAGCTCCAGTACAATTAACAGCTGATTGCTTGAATGTCAACATTCCAAACAAGTAGTCATGACACTAACATTATGTCACTTGGAACATTACATGTACTACATTCTACTTAATGCCATGCAATGGCTTGGAGCAGTGAGTACAGCAGTAAGTACAGCATACTACAGAAGCCTATAAGGAAGAGGGTTGGATGGAATCCAAGAGAGGCAAAAGCTAAAAATCTCAATGAGTTTCACTGAGGCAATGCCTTTATTCAGTGCTTAATTTGTAAATAAATGAAGTGCCAGGGCCCTTGTCAGAAGACCACTGCAGCTTGCACCACATATTGCCATTGACAGTATCAACACAACTAATAACCACCACACGCCTACAAGTGTGACAATTTAGACTAGTCTATGCCCCCAGCCTATAGGAGTAGCTTGGGCTGCAGGTAATAGTTCTTTATAGTGTTTATTGAATTAATAAACGACAGTTGTACTCATCTCGAAATTAGACAGACAGTGCCACCATGTGGCAGACTGCCACAAGGGCCAGTGTTGATAATTAAGTGCCAGTGCTGAGAACCGAAAACCACCGGCTCAAATTAAGCACTGCCTGTATTCTGTTATGAAGGAAACAAGATGGTGAAAAGCTCAAGTTTATCTGAGATATTTCCAATTGGACAAACAGAATTTCTGTTGAGCCTCGATCATTGGCCCCTCTTTCTTTCAGAAGATAATGGACCCTACAAAGCCACCACCTTGTTTTACCCATCTATTCTTCAAAAGCATTTATTACCATGTGGAATTAAATCCGCCAGTAGTGGTTCTGAGGTATCCGCGCACCATGTTTCAAGTTCACGTAGGAGATCTAGGTTCAAATCAATAATTATAATATGAAGTTCGAGTCTGTGTTTTACACCCGTGTTTAACAGCCCACATAGTAAAGAAGAACTCTGTGCACAAGCATTACTAGTTTTTGAGCTAATGTCAAACTGTTATAAGGGGCTACCCTCAAAGGGTGGTCACGACCCCACCCTACCGAATTTGTGTACCTGGGTTTAGTTTCAAAACGGCTGGAACAGGTGTGCAAATCGAGTGTGATTACACCCATGACCAAATTCATAAAGACATCTGCATGCGTAAGTTTTAATTACACATGCAAAATACCCTTTTAATGGATGTGAAGCAACGTTGGTGATTCACAAATATATGTTTTCATACTCATAAAATGGTTTACTCGCACATATTTTTTCGTGTGAGCAAATCATCTCGTGGGGTCGGGGCAGGGTGTCCCTGCCTAGGAATGCCGTGGAAAGTATGGGAACACAAAACACTTACTTGTTTATGGGTATTCGCAAACTGTTCCTTGGCCTACTATGGAAAAACTCAGAGATACACTCCATTCAAAGATAGGAGTAATTGTTTTCTGCAAATTAGTGAGAAGGAAGTGATGGGAAGGGGTTTCTCCAACTGAATACATACATTATGTCCATGTGGAGAAAAGAAAGCTACAAGTGCATTTACGTTGTTGTTATGGTGCTTTGGGGCTTGTGTGACTACGCTGTGAATCCTTGGGGTAACGCATGGGTTTCGTCAAAAGGATCCCATCTTTTAAACATTATTTCCTACGGATGTATCCTTGTTAGAGGAAACCACTATTGACGTCGAGAGTTTCCGTTTTAGCACGGTCACCCTTTATTTAATGACGTCATTGGAATGCGCATATCCTGTTGCGAATGGTTAGATGCGATGTGCGCAGCAACACGTTCCTGTGACCATGGCAAAACTACACCCAAGTAGGAACCACAGTTGTGTCTCCTCCCCGTGTTGTGTTGCTCACGGTCGGATGCCGGGCGCTCCTTCGACTCACCCGTAATGAATTGCATGCTTGTGGCGGTAATAATTGAAAGCAGACGCGCTTTGTGACGTGCGCAGATGGATAATCTAAAAAGGTTAAGGGCATTAATTTTTGTTTCATTTGAGGACAGGAATGATATTCAACCTGACTATGAAAAAACGTGTTGCGTTCCAAGTCCTGTTTGTGTGTGTTCTTTACGAGCACTGAAGTCCACGGGGAAAATTGGGAATTTGTAGTAGTTAGATTAAAGGAAACTATTTATACACCAATTTACCATTAGATTGAAACAAGATGTACAGTCAAAATTAAATTACTAATTATTCATTTTTTCTCATTGTTCACTGTCTCTGTTGTGCGCTACCCCTGGTCACCTGGCTTCAGACCAATCCACGTCAAAGGCTCTGCTACCACCTACAACCAGAGGAGGGGTTCATTTTATAACTAGGAGGAACCAATTTCAGATCCACCAAAAATCTAACACCAAATCTAGGCATTACAAGACCATGCGCCTCCAGAGTCGCAACTATTTCGCGGATCAAATGTAGCCCTTGAACTTGATTAACTCACTTAGGCCAGCATTGCGAGTTATTTGCACGGTACTGGCAGGGTGCAAACTCAACACTTGTAATTACCGATACTATTCGGTAACACCACACCAGTTGTGTGCAATTACTAGATAAACCCTATGAAATGGAGAGTAAATGTGCAGATGCGGTTTTACCAGCTGTAAAACGTCTGTACGTTTTAACACCTCCGTTTGCCACCTGCTCTAAGCATGTAGTAAATGGCAGGAGGGGCTTCTCTGCGGGGTGGTGGTGGAGAGGCTGGTGACAGTAGGGAGGGAATGTGTAAAAGTGTCCTGCCAGGAGGACTGAATGGAAAGGACGTCAGACTGGGTCTTGGGACGAGGCCTGACTGGTGTAGCATGCGACGCAAAAATCTATTTTGCCAGTTATGTTTTTTCGAGCAGTAAAATCGGGTCCGGTGTTCGTGATCTGGTGGAGTGAATTGCATACAGGAACTTTCCTCTGTTTGACTCGTAATGAGGGCATACGAGTAAATGTAACTAGAATACTGCAAGGGTATATTATTAATAGCATATTTTTTTAAAAGGGCTTCCTACCACTGTGATGTTCATTTGTAAGCACTGTAAATAACAGGCTTAACGATTGTCCAGTTTAAAGGTGTTCAGTACTTCAGAAGAAGTAAGTGTTGAGTTGGACTTCAAGGGACGACCTGCAGGTCAGACTAGTTTTAGTGGCGAGCAAATTCACTCAGCTATCTTAAGTACTTGTTCTATCCTTTAAATATCTCCCTGGGACTGCTTTCATGTAGAATATTTAAAACACCCTTTATTTTTAAATAGACCGTTTTCTTTCTAAGGATATTTGACATGTTTGTGAGAAATTGGGTTGTTGGTAGATTGGGGTGTGAGCCTTAATCAAGCAACAGCTGCAATCTTTGGCATGGTGAACCATAATAAGTCACTAAATTAACCTGTGCTTAACCCTGGGTAGGTTGGCACAAAAAACAGTCAGGCTTAACTTAGAGGCATTGTGCAAAGTATTTTTTGCAGCACACAAACAGTAATAAAGTGAAAACACAACACAAGAAAAATCCTATACCCAATCAGTAGAACTGGAGTTATGAATTTAGAATTTTCTATGTAGAAACTAGCACCTGAAAGATCAAAGCGTCGGCCTCAAACATCTAGTTGTGTGAGTCCAGGTCAAAGTCGAAAAATATGGCTGACTGCGATGGAGCGCAGGTCAGATGCAAGTAGTGGATTGGGCCTGGTCAGCGCTAACCTTCGGACTTAGAAGAATTTTCAGGAAAAATATTCTGAAAAGGTAAAGTTCAGTGGGGCAAAGCGGTAGGCAGTGTCTGAGGAGGGAGCATCATCGTCGGGGAGCCTTGGGTTCAAGCCGATGTTAAGACTTCTATGTTCTGACTTAGTCTCTTTTTAGGAAGTCAAAAATGGCCAGATGAATGAGGCAGGAGGCTGTAGCTGAAGAAAGTTCGAGGAGCTCAGATACCCCTTTGGTGAAGGACTGCTGAACAGGATTTGCTGCTGCGGAAAATAATGTAGTGGAAGCAGCTGCAAAGTCAGGCAGATCGGCGCTTCACCTTGGGTGGATTGACCAGCAGGTTGGTCCCAGTCTTCCCTCAGTTCTCAGAGCAGTCCCAAGTTTTGGCTATCTGGGCACATTTAGCGCCACAACTAAAGGTCCAGGACTGATGGGACACCTCTTGGGGGTTCAGGACTCAGGCTGGGTCCAGGTGCGGGTTAACGATGGTGAGAGCTTTTTATGTCCCTTTGGCTCTAAACAGGAGGCAAGCGAAGTAGCTCTTGAAGTCACTTTTGTAGTCCTGGGTTCATGTGAAGATGCAGGGCTCAAGCCGCAGGGTTGGCCTCTGAGTGTTCAAGTCAGGCTCCAGGCAGCAAAGCAGTCCTTCCGGGTACATCAAAGCAGTCTTGTAGAGAGCACAGCAGATCATAGCAGCAGGCAGTCCTCTGAGAGTCCTTCCACAGGTCCAGGAGTCAACTGAAGAGTGGGTCTGAGCGCCATATTTTTATACCTGGTGCCTCCTTTGAAGTTGGGAGAAGTTTCAAGAGGTTTCTCATTGAAGTGCTTGGAATTTCCTGACTCCCCTGCCCTGGCTTCATGCTGGCTGCAGTGACAATGTGGAGGCCATAAGCCCTTTGTGTGAAGGCAAAGCACAGCCTAATCAGTTGTAAGTGGGGCTGTGACCAGCTCCGCCTCCCCATCCTGCTAGCAGATGGCCTATTCAGGCAACCTAATCCCTCTATAGTGTGACTGTCTGGGAGGAATTCACAAAGTCTAACTGTCTGTTACACCCAGTCATTGGACCTAAGGCAGGCTGCAGGTACCAAAGGCTAAGGGCAGGAAATGCCCATTTTCTAAAACTGGCATTTTTAAAATTGGAATGTAAAATCCAACTTTAACATTAAAGATGATTTTTCATTACAATTTCATAGATACCAAACATGAAATGCTTAACTGGTCCAAATCAAAAGTTAGCACTTATTAAATGCAATAAGGCAACCTAATATTATCCTATGGGACAGGTAGGCCTCACAGTAGTGAAAAACAAATGTAGGATTTTTTGACTACCAAAACAAGTAAAACTTAAAAGTACATGTCCAACCTTTTAATTACAATGCAACCTGGTCTATGAGCTGCCTAGGGCCTACTCCAGGGGTGACAGATGCAAGAAAAGGGGAGCTTAAGGTTTGGCAATGGGGTTATAATTCCAAGTCAGATTGACAATTTAAAACTCATTCAGGCTGCAATGGCAGGCCCGAGGCATATTTTAAGGTGCCTCTTAAGTGGGTGGCACAATGGGTGCGGCAGGCCCACTTGTTACATTTAATTTACAGGCCCTGTGTATATGGTATACCCCTCTACAAGGGACTTATAAGTAAATTAAGTATGCCAATGAGTTGTAAACCAATTAAACTATGTTTAGGGGTGTGAGCAGAATCACTTTAGCACTTGTTAGCAGTAGTAAAGTACACAGAGTCCTAATGACAAAAAAACGGTTTCAGCAACAGAAGGCTAAAATCTAGGACAATCCCACAAAAGGGGCCAGGTCCAACATTACCAATGTAGGCTTTTTTAGATGTGGAGGGATATGAGACCGTTGCCCATATGAGACTGAAGGTTTTACTTTAGGGAGCAGTACAATTATGCTCATAGTGGAGTCAATACATCAATGACAAGCACGGGAGCCAACAAAAACGAATTTGAGCAGAAAAATTGAGGTAAGTAGGCAAAATGTTTGGGGGTGGCCCTGCAGAGAGGGCCAGATCCAACAATATTCATTAGCTATATAATGTTTTAGGAAAATGATAAGGGCCCTCTTTGCATTCCTGGCGGGGGTGAAGCTGAAGGCAGAATCTGACAAAGCTTCACTAGGTCAGATATGATAAATGGTGCCCTTGGTCAACCTAGCCATTCAAAGGCATAACATAGGGTCAGGAGAAATATATATATATATATATATATATATATATATATATATATATATATATATATATATATCACCAAACTGTCTCCTCCAAAAGAGCAGAGCAGAGGACACAGCGGGGTATAGATGGTTGCTTTATTAAGAAAAACTGGACGGCATGACCGGTTTCGGCTGTGCGCCTTTTTCAAATGCCACAGTTCAATGCAGAGTCACCTGACAGGTCTCTTTAATACGCCCCTCCTCCCCAATGGTGAAGGGCTCACCTGCGCCACTTTAGCCTGCAAAACGTGATCACAGCCAAATGTCGAGACTGCATGTCCCATAATGCAGCGTGTTAGTTAGTACTGTGTTGCAGGCGGTGTACTCGGCGGAAATACAGGCAATAAAGCAACCTCGGGTCCCCAACTTCCAGCAAACTCAAGTCTCAAGCACCAAGGCTGAAGACGCACGGACAATGCCAGCGCCTATCCAAGAAGTCTTGGTCTCCCCGAAGGCAGCAGCATCTCGGTCCCCTGAAGTGTGAGCGGCGGGTCGCAATCATCCGATCCCTCAGCAAGTCTAAGAAAACTGTTGCTCCTGTTCTTGCGACCACAAAACGGAAGGGTCCTCTGTTGCGTGCCATGAGCTGCACGCCGTAAATATCACCAAACTTTCTCCTCCAAAAGAGCAGAGCAGAGGACACAGCGGGGTATAGATGGTTGCTTTATTAAGAAAAACTGGACGGCATGACCGGTTTCGGCTGTGCGCCTTTTTCAAATGCCACAGTTCAATGCAGAGTCACCTGACAGGTCTCTTTAATACGCCCCTCCTCCCCAATGGTGAAGGGCTCACCTGCGCCACTTTAGCCTGCAAAACGTGATCACAGCCAAATGTCGAGACTGCATGTCCCATAATGCAGCGTGTTAGTTAGTACTGTGTTGCAGGCGGTGTACTCGGCGGAAATACAGGCAATAAAGCAACCTCGGGTCCCCAACTTCCAGCAAACTCAAGTCTCAAGCACCAAGGCTGAAGACGCACGGACAATGCCAGCGCCTATCCAAGAAGTCTTGGTCTCCCGAAGGCAGCAGCATCTCGGTCCCCTGAAGTGTGAGCGGCGGGTCGCAATCATCCGATCCCTCGGCAAGTCTAAGAAAACTGTTGCTCCTGTTCTTGCGACCACAAAACGGAAGGGTCCTCTGTTGCGTGCCATGAGCTGCACGCCGTAAATATCACCAAACTTTCTCCTCCAAAAGAGCAGAGCAGAGGACACAGCGGGGTATAGATGGTTGCTTTATTAAGAAAAACTGGACGGCATGACCGGTTTCGGCTGTGCGCCTTTTTCAAATGCCACAGTTCAATGCAGAGTCACCTGACAGGTCTCTTTAATACGCCCCTCCTCCCCAATGGTGAAGGGCTCACCTGCGCCACTTTAGCCTGCAAAACGTGATCACAGCCAAATGTCGAGACTGCATGTCCCATAATGCAGCGTGTTAGTTAGTACTGTGTTGCAGGCGGTGTACTCGGCGGAAATACAGGCAATAAAGCAACCTCGGGTCCCCAACTTCCAGCAAACTCAAGTCTCATATATATATATATATATAACCTACTGGCAATCGCCAGTAGGTAGTTATAGTTAGGACCTTGTTTCTATACAAAAAGCGTTTTTTCTTTTGCCAATATCTTTGGCGCCGGTTGACAAATCTTCGCAAAATTTACAAAACTAATGGGGTGCTCCGGTCAGCTCCTGTCTTAAAAGTTTTGGGGTGATTCGTCAAGCAGGAGCTGAGAAAAAAGGGGGGTCCCAAAACGTGTTTTCTTCATGTTAATTTCCATAGGAAAGTTTAGACACGGCTACAGCCCGAACTGCTGAACGGAATTACACCAATTTTGGCAAAAAGGTAGCTTTTGGTCCAGAAAGCACTCTTTTCTTTAAATGGTGTAAATCCGTTCAGTAGTTTTTGAGAAATTTAAACATTTACAGATATCGATATTTCAGGATTGTGAGATCTGATTGGCTGAACCCTCCCGATCTCGAGCTTGTTTCTGATTGGCTGCCAACACTTCAAACCAGGAAGTGTTGGCAGCCATCTTGTTACTCGGTTGAACCGAGTCACAAGCAAAAAGGTAAGAAAATGATAAAAAAAAAGAAAAGGGGACAGTGTAGAAACACCCTGACCCCCTAGGCCTGGTCAGGGGGTCCCACAGGGAACCCCATGGCCAAAAAAGCATTTTTTTATATTTTCGGACGGGAATCGCGTGCAATGCGCGAATCCCGCCGAACATTTTTTAAAATGAAGCGCGGTCTCCCGCGCTTCGTTTCTTTAAGGCCCCGGGCGGGCCAGGTCCCAGGGGCAATGTATAATTGTTATGCAACGGACCGCAGGGACCCCGGCAGCCCCAGGGACCCCCACCTCCCAGGGCTTTGTTATTAATGTACCGGGGGCACGGGGCCCCCTGCATCCCCGGGGACCGCAACCTTCCCGGGGCTTTTCGTAAAAAATGTGTGGAGGGGCTCCTTCCCCCCCCACGCTGCCCCAGGGACCGCCACCTCCCCGGGGCATCACTTTAATTATGTGCGGGGGGCCTTGCAGGCCCCCCAAGCCCTGAGAACTGCCACCTCCATGGGGCCTCAATTGAAATAAAGAAGTGTGGGGGGGCTCCTGCCCCCCACACTGCCCCGGGGACCACCACCTCCCTGGGGCTTTAAATCTGTTGGAGGGGGCCGCACGGCCCCCCTTGTGGAGCCCTCCTTGGCCCTGGGGACCGCCACCCCCAGGGCCGGCTCCAGCAATGTCCCGGGGAGCCCACCCCGGGACATTGCAGTTGGCTATAACAGATCAGGAGCACGGCTCCCGCCCTGTCATGGCAAACACTGCTTTGCTTCATGGAAGCTTCCATGAAGTAAAGCAGATTGCTTGGGCAAAGGGAGCTGCATGTCAGCAGCTCCCTTTGCCCGAAAGCAATGCCGGCTCCCGCAGGAGGCAGGGAGCCGGCAGGGACCGCGGGGGCATTGGGGCTCTCCCTGCGGTACCCAACAGTGAGGCCATGCCCTGGGGGATGGGGTCCCCGGGGCCAAAAATGGCCCCCTCCCTTTTTAATTTATTATTATTTTTTTTAAATGTAAGGCCGGCCTCCGGGGATGGGGTCCCCGGGGCCATAATTGGCCTCAGGAGGGGGCCACGCGGCCCTCCTCCAAAAAAAAAGAGAAAGGCTGGCCAGCCCCGAGAGATGGGGTCCCCGGGGCCAAGAGAGGTCCAGGGAAGGGGAGCCATGCAGCCCCATTCCAAAAATAATTTTTTGCCAGGCCCCAGGCGATGGGGTCCCCGGGGCCAAAATTGGCCTGGGGAGGGGGGCCCCACAGCCACCCTCCCCTTTAAAAAAAAAAAGGAAAGGCCTAGCCCTAGGGGATCGAGTCTCCGGGGCCATAATCGGCCTCAGGAGGGGGCCTCGCGCCCCCTCCTTTTCAATTAAAATAAATGGCTCCGGTCCAGAGGGATGGGGTCCCCGGGGCCCAAATGGCTCAAGAGAAGGGGGGCCCACAGCTCCCCTTCTCAAAATAAAAATAAAATAATAAAACCGGGAACCCTCCCTGCACGACTCTGCAATTGCGCTTCCTGGCACGCTCTGCATTGGAGAATTAAGTCCCCATCACTACTGAGGGTCCCTGGGGGCAACTAGGCCACCAGGGACCTCCAGTAAGCCCCACACAGTGGGATTGCTGAGAGGTGGTATGAGGCCACGCCCCTTTTAACACCACTCTGCAAACTCACCTCTTGGCACACTGCTGGTGGGGCGATGAGGTCCCCTTGTGTCCTGAGGACTTCAGGACTAAAGTGGACTCCATCCCCCAAGCAGCAGTGCGCCAGGAGGCGCCTTTGCAGAGTGGTGTAAAAAGGGGGCGTGGCCTCTGAACACTCTCAGCAATCCAGCGGTGTGGGGCTTACTGGAGGTAACAGGAGGGCTAGTTGGTTCCCAGGGACCCTCAGGAGGCAAGGGGACTTCATCCCTCAACCAAGAGTGCGCCAGGAGGCCCGTTTGCAGAGTGGTGGAGAAAGGGGGCGTGGCCTGTGTCCACCTCTCAGCAATCCCACTGAGGTGGGGCTTATTGGAGGTAACAGGTAGGCTAGTTGGCCCCTAAGGAACCCCAGCAGCGAAGGGGACTTCAATCCCCATCCAAGAGTGCACCAGGGAGCGCGTTTGCAGAGTGGTGGGCAAAGGGGGCGTGGTCTGCTATGAGAACTTAGCAATCCTGCTGAGTGGGACTTACTGGAGGTAATAGGAGGTTTCCTGCTCTCACTTCCATGAAGCAAAGCAGTGTTTGCTATGACACGGCAGGAGCACCCCGGGACATTGCTGGAGCCAGGCCTGGGGGGTGGCGGTCCCCAGGGCCAAGGAGGGCTCCATGAGGGGGGTCATGTGGCCCCCTCCAACAGATTTAAAGCCCTGGGGAGGTGGTGGTCCCCGGAGCAGTGTGGGGGGGCAGGAGCCCCCCCACACTTCTTTATTTCAATTGAAGCCCCAGGGAGGTGGCTGTCCCCGGGGCTTCGGGTCCGGTGAGGCCCCCTGCATATAATTAAAGTGATGCCCCGGGGAGGTGGCGGTCCCCGGGGCAGTGTGGGTGGCAGGAGCCCCCCCATGCATTTTTTATGAAAAGCCCCAGGGAGGTTGCGGGACCCCCTGACCAGGCCTAGGGGGTCAGGGTGTTTCTACCCTGCCCCCTTTTCTTTTTTTTATCATTTTCTTACCTTTTTGCTTGTGACTCGGTTCAACCGAGTCACAAGATGGCTGCCAACACTTCCTGGTTTGAAGTGTTGGCAGCCAATCAGAAACAAGCTCGAGATCGGGAGGGTTCAGCCAATCAGATCTCACAATCCTGAAATATCGATATCTGTAAATGTTTAAATTTCTCAAAAACAACTGAACGGATTTACACCATTTAAAGAAAAGAGTGCTTTCTGGACCAAAAGCTACCTTTTTGCCAAATTTGGTGTAATTCCGTTCAGCAGTTCGGGCTGTAGCCGTGTCTGAAGTTTCCTATGGAAATTAACATGGAGAAAACATGTTTTGGGACCCCCCTTTTTTCTCGGCTCCCGCTTGATGAATCACCCCGAAACTTTTAAGACAGGAGCTGACCGGAGCACCCCATTAGTTTTGAAAATTTTACGAAGATTCGTCAATCGGCGCCAAAGATATTGGCAAAAGAAAAAACGCTTTTTGAATAGAAACAAGGTCCTAACTATAACTACCTTCTTGCGACTGGCAGTAGGTAATATATATATATATATATATATATATATATATATATATATATATATATATATATGTATATATATATATATCTATATTCACTGAAAAAACCATAGGTTTCAGACACGTTATAGTTAGGAATTAGCATTTAAAAAGCCTTTGAAATTCACTGAAAAAACCATAGGTTTCAGGCACGTTATAGTTAGAAATTAGCATTTAAAAAACCTTAGAAATTCACTGAAAAAACCATAAGGTTTTAGGGACAGTTATAGTTAGTTGGACATTGCACTCGTACAAAACCCGTGAAATTCCCCCGTTATAGTTAGTTCAGGTAACTATAACTCGCGCCCCGCAATGCACTGCTGATGACGTCACATATTACATCACTCATGACATGGTCAGTGACATCACTGATGACATCACTGATGACATCTCAAATGACATCACTGATGACATCATCCAGTGACTGTGTTTCTGTAAAGTTTAAATATTTTTAATATATATAGGGAAAGGCGTATTGAAGAATGAGTGGGTGTATAAGTGTCTGTATGGATGATTTAGTAGGTGCGTGACTAACTCGATAAGTGAGTGATTAAACGTATCTTACTGAATGCATGGGTTAGTGACTAAACTGGGTGAATGTCTGTATCCGTCTGTCTGTTGCTGTGTAAGTGGTGCATGGGTTTGTGAATAGCTACATGAGTGTCTATATGAGTTATTGATTGGTTGTCTGAGTATCTGTATGGGTGCCTGAGTGTTTGTGTGGGTGGGGTGTGTGCGACTCTGTGCATAGATGTGTGAGTGGGTGATTCACTGGGTGGATGGTTTCAAGAGTGCATCTGTGATAGACTGTATGGGTGGGTAAGTGTGTGTAAGAGTGTGTTAGTGAGTGAATGTATGTCCCAGTGGTACATGTGTGAGTAACTACATATGTGAAAGGCAGTATATATGTGTGTTGGAGTATATAAATAGCTATAAGCTGAGAGTGTGTGATTGTGAGAGTGACTGTATGGATGAGTGTGTGCTTGTATCAGTGATTGTATAAGAGCGTAAGAATGTGCTAGTATTTGTATGAGTAAGTGAGCTGGTGTGTGTATAACTGTATAGGTGAGTAAATGGCAGTGTGTTTAATTATTTGCATGACTGACTAGGTGTATGAGTACCTCTATGGATGAGTGGCGGTGTTTGAGTGTCTATATAGGAGTATGAGTGCATATGATAGTCCTGTACTGAGTGACCATAAGTATGAGTGACTGTACGGGTGAGTGAGTGGATGTGTATGTGTAGACCTAAGAATCAGTGAGTGGGTATGTAGTTATTGGTGTTGGAGTGTCTATGGTTTTGAGAATGGCAGTCTGTAATTTAGAGTGGGTGTATCAAAGGTTATATTAGGGTGTGAGGAGGTGCATTAAATTCTCACATGGATGATGTCATCCATGATGTCATTTGAGATGTCATCAGTGATGTCATCAGTGATGTCACTGACCATGTCATGAGTGATGTAATATGTGACGTCATCAGCAGTGCATTATGGGGCGCGAGTTATAGTTACCTGAACTAACTATAACGGGGGAATTTCACGGGTTTTGTACGAGTGCAATGTCCAACTAACTATAACTGTCCCTAAAACCTTATGGTTTTTTCAGTGAATTTCTAAGGTTTTTTAAATGCTAATTTCTAACTATAACGTGCCTGAAACCTATGGTTTTTTCAGTGAATTTCAAAGGTTTTTTAAATGCTAATTCCTAACTATAACGTGTCTGAAATCTATGGTTTTTTCAGTGAATTTCAAAGGTTTTTTAAATGCTAATTCCTAACTATAACGTGTCTGAAACCTATGGTTTTTTCAGTGAATTTCAAAGGTTTTGTAAATGACAATTTTTAAATGTATTAATTGTTATATTTATTTTTTTGATACTGATTTACAACATTTTTTAAACTATTTATTTTTAGATATTTTATTTTTTAAATTACATTGTAATTACATTATACATTACATTACAAAATATACTTTCTCAGAATGAATTACTTTAGTTGAAATACTTTGCAAATAGGCAATAGACTTTTAAGTACAGTAGTTACAGTTGTTGCAATGGGCAACACAATTTCAAAAACAAAGCAACATTGAGCTCAATGTGAATTTCTAGTTAAATGCAATTAGTTACTTTATGGATTACTTTTCTAACCACAGGACTGGATCCTAGATTCAGTCCTGGGACATCTCCTGTAAACAGTTGAGTAAAAGCGTTTTGGTTACAGTAGTGATTTTTAAGGAATATTATTGTATTTTAAAAGTTGACACTTTGAAACTTTTTCATATAGAATCACCAATGTTATCCTATGGGAGGAAATTCACTTAGCAGGTAAGTAGTGTTATCGTTACTTTTTCTTACTCAGTGGTGGATCCTGGAACCAGCACTGGTGCATCTCCTGTAAACAGTTGAAAGAATGCGTTTAAGTCACACATGCGATTTTTAAGGAATATTTGTAGTTTGTGAAAATTGACACTTTGAAACTTTTCTGCTGAAAACCAGACAATGGATTCCTATGGAAGGAAATTCAAGTTACTGGTAAGTACGGTTAGAATTACTTTTCAGGGTCAGTGCTGGGCTAAAAGATGCAGCACTGGGTTCTCTCCTGATAACAGGTGAGTAAATCGGAATTCGTATTTCGTCTGATTTTAGAGGAATATTTGTATGTTTCAAAAATCGACACTTAGAAACTTTTTCAGCAAAAAGCAGGCAATGATATCCTATGGAAGGAAATTCAAGTTACTGGTAAGTACGGTTAAAATTACTTTTCAGGATCAGTACTGGGCTGAAAGATGCAGCACTGAGGTCTCTCCTGATAACAGGTGAGTAAATCGGAATTCGTAGTTCGGCTGATTTTAGAGGAATATTTGCACAATGGTGAAGGAAGGGGGTGGGGCCTAAGGTGACATGTCTGCAAACACGCCCTGTGGCGTGTTTTAAGTTGTACAATTAATTCCTCCTCAATCCCGAGGGTCCCTAGGGGCCATCTAGCCCACCAGGTACCTCCAGTATGCGCCAGGGGCTGCGTTGCAGAGAGGTGTTCAGAGGCCACGCCCTTTTTACAACACTCTGCAACGCAGCTCCGTGGCGCTTACTGGAGGTACCTGGTGGGCTAGTTGGCCCCTAGGGACCCTCAGGATTGAAAAGGAATTTATTCCCCATCTTAAAACGCGCCACGGGGCCTGTTTGCACACATGTCACCTGAAGCCCCGCCCCTCCCTTCACCACTGTGCAAATGCGCCCCGTGGCGCGTTTTAAGTTGGGGGATTAAGTCCCTTGAATCCTGAGGGTCCCTGGAGTCCAACTAGCCCACCATATACCTCCAAAAGCGCCACAGAGCTGCGTTGCAGAGAAGTGTAAAAAGGGGCGTGGCCTCTGTACACGTCTCTGCAACGCAGCCTCTGGCGCATACTGGAGGTTCCTGGTGGGCTAGTTGGCCCCCAGGCACCCCCAGTATTCAAGGGGAATTCGTTCTCTTCTACAAACGCGCCAGGGGGCGCGTTTGCAGAGTACTGCAGGGAGGGGGCGGGCCTCCGGCACGATGCTGGTCGTTTTTTTCTTTCTATTTTTTTGTAATGGGAGGGGGCTGCGTGGCCCCCTTCCCTTGCCCACTTTTGGCCCCGGGGACCCCATCCCCCGGGGCCTGAGCATTTTATTATTTCTTTTAATTAAAAAAAAAAACGGGAAGGGGGCCGCGTGGCCCCCCCTTCCCTGGGACTGTATTGGCCCCGGGGACCCCATCCCCCGGGCATGGCCTCGATTTTTTTATTTGGAGGGGGCTGCGTGGCCCCCTCCTCAGGCCATTTAAGGCCCCGGGGACCCCATCCCCGGGGCCGGCCTTGCACCTTTTTTTCTTTTTTTAAATTTGGGGAGGGGGCTGCGTGGCCCCCTCCCCTGGCCACTTATGGCCCCGGGGACCCCATCCCCCGGGCCTGACCGCTGGTTGGGAACTGTGTGGGGTCCCCAATCCCCCCACAGTCCCAGCCGGCTCCCCGCCTCCTGCGCGAGCCGGCATAGCTTTTCCACATGGGGAGCAGCTAACATGCTGCTCCCCATGTGGAAAGCAATCAGCTTTGGATATTGGAAGCGAGAGCAGGCTTCCTGCTCTCTTCCAATATCCAAGCAAGTTTGCAATGACAGGACGGGAGCCGCGAGGCTCCCGTCCTGTCATTGCAACAGCAGTGTCCCAGGGGTAGGCACCCCGGGACACTGCAGGAGCCGGCCCTGGGGGTGGCGGTCCCCAGGGCCATCACTGGCTCCAGGAGGGGGCCGCGCGGCCCCCTCCCCACATTTTCAAAGCCCCGGGGAGGTGGTGGTCCCCGGGCTTCGGGGTCCAAAACGGACCCCCATTTTTAATTTTTAGTGCCCCGGGAGGTGGTGGTCTCGGGCGTGTGGGGGCTGGAGCCCCCCCCACACAGGTTAAAAAAACATAAAACAGAAGCCCCGGGAGGTGGCGGTCCTCGGGCAGCGGGAGGGCAAAGAGCCCTCCCGCACCATTTTTGTTAAAGCCCCGGGGGTGGCGGTCCCCGGCTTGGGGGCCCTTAGAGGCCCCCATACATAAATTTAACCCCCACCATGCCCCCGGGACTTGGCCCACCCGGGGCAAATTAACATCGAAGCGCGGAGACCGCGCTCGATTGTTTCTCGGCAGGATCCGCGCACCCTGAGCGCATCCTGCCGATTTAAAAAAAAAATGCTTTTTTTTGCCCAGGGGGTCCTTGTGGGACCCCTGAGCAGGCCTAGGGGTTAGGGGTTTCTACCCTGCTCCCTTTGTGCGCTTTGCGCAATTGTTTCTGTCCCTCGGTTCTACCGAGGACAAAATGGCTGCCAACACTTCCTGAATCGGAATGTTGACAGCCAGCTGACAGCCAATTAGCATGCAGCTCGTGATCGGGAGGGTACGCGGACCCTACTCGGCCATAGATATATATGTGACTTTACTTGTGAATTTCTCAGGAACTACTGAACGGATTTACACCATTTAAGCAAAAGGCACCAGTCTGAGCCAAGGGCTACCTCTTTGCCAAATTTGGTGTAATTCCGTTCAGCAGTTCGGGCTGTAGCTGCGACTAAAGGTTCCTATGGAAAAATGAATGGGGAAAACGCGTTTTGGGACCCTCTTTTTCGGCCCCCGCTTGACGAATCAACCCGAGACTTTCAGGGTAGGAGCGGAGCGCCCCAATAAGTTGGAAACTTTCGCGAAGATTCGTCAACCGGCGCCAACGTTATTTCAAATAGAATGTCGCGGATTTCCTATGGATAATAGGTCCTAACTATAACTATCTACTGGCGACCGCCAGTAGATAATCTTTATCAATATCTATATATATATCTATAGATATATATATATATATATATATATCTATATATATATATATATATATATGTATATATATATATATATAATTTCATTCAGGTTTTTTTGTTTTTTACAGATATAACAGCATTAGCCGCAAATCTACAATTCACCTTAGAACATGCTGATGAACATTATTAGAAGGTGTTCAGTTGGTGGTGATCAATGCTTCCCAGCTGCTTATGTAGTTAACCTAAAGAGTTATGAGATGTGGCTGGTTATGATGAGACAAACTAGACATCTCTCCACCCACTTAGGCAAAGGAGTCATATAACCAAACAGGGATGGTCCTGTGCATGTCAGTAAATCAGTCAATCAGCTATGCATTAGATATTATTATTTAACCCCTCCCAGAAGCAAACTAATGACCTGCTAGAGTGTCAGGACAGGCCCGAATTAACAAGATGCCCCGGGAAAAGTGAGGCCGCTATTATACAGATTATATAGGGTTAACACATCTCAGACTGAAGCACAGATATAAAACAGTATCCAAACAGTGAGTGGGGGCGCTAGGAACAGATAGGATATTCTACATAGTACTAGAGCATGCATTAAAATTACCGAACGTAATACGCATGTTTGTCAATGTAGAAACTGGCATTGCTTGAGTAGAAACTGTCAAACACTTCTTATGGAGGACATGTTTGAAGACCCCTCCAAACCTCCATATTACGAAGCATTCAAATATTAATAGGGCCTTAGGTTTTGTCTTATTCTGTTTTAATGGACTGATGACTGTAACAATTTCATTGAACACAGTGATGGTTTTATGTATTTGTTGTATATATTCTCGTGATTTTATTTTGATGGGGTATTTTGTTAAGGCATATGCTGAGAACAATGCAATAAGATTTCCAATTACATATACAACTATTAATTAACTATAAAGGCAAGAGGCTCAAAACCCATCTAATGCACTCTTATCCACTCATACTTTACTAGACAACACCCATCCCTAGATATCAGGCCCCTTTAAAACTGATTAAGCATATTTTCATTGCACAGTTCAATCAGACATACTTTCTTAAACTGGTCCACTCGATTCATCGCGCTAAATCGTGTTTAGTCCATATTCAGACAGTGCATTTTGGGTGCAGCCTTACTGCACTCACAAAGATTATTCACACAGACTAAAATATGATTAGGTACAATTTGAAATAATTAAAGTTTTGCTAAAACAACAGTGTATGCAGAAACTCTCACCCATTCACAGAACGCTACCAGCTGTGAATAGAAAGAGGATAGAAATTGTAGAACTGACCTTAAAAAAACTATTTTACTTTGATTAGAGAAAAACGATATATTTATTGTATTTATAGGAGTTTGTAACAAGAAAAAAAACTTAAGCCTGATAGTGGGTGCAAGTAGTGGCTTATTGCGTCAACAGTCAGCACTTCTCAGTTTACCAACGAGGTGTCGTGGTGCTAATAAGCCTATGCAACAAATTAGCAGCCAATCGCACACAGTGAGAAACCAAGTTCTGAAGGCCTTGCGGTACTAGAGATGATTACTCCATGGCTGAGTGAACATGTAGGGAAAGAGAATTCCAGGTCTTGCAAGTATGATTTCAGAAGGAACTATCACCCTGTTGAGCCTTCCTGATCTAAGGAACTGGGAGAGTGAAAGAACTGACAAAGTGAAGCTGACGGTATGGTTGATAAAAATTAAACATCACAGATAGAAATCCTGGACATGAATCATGTTAGATTTTATGACAAATGCATAAATATTTAAAGACCGCTCTTTTTGCATTAGGTAATTGTTAGAAATGGGATTTCTGGTTGGCTAAGGCGTGCGCCAAAGCCAGGCAGAGACCACCACTCTAGTCAGGGCGAGGGAGTTACATGCCAAAGATAACCCCTGCTCACCCCCTTGGTAGCTTGGCACAAGCAGTCAGGCTTATCCCGGAGGCAATGTGTAAAGCGTTTGCGCAACACACACACACAGCAGCAACACACTAGGTACACCACAAAAGGAACTCCACACAAGGTTATATAAAAAATAGCCTTTGTATTATAAAAACACATTAGAATGCAATCACATACATAAGCACACTGTGCCCACTGGCACGGGCAATATTCACAGGGGATTATATACAGGACCAGGGCAATCGGGCCCTGGTCATAACCATCAGAACAGGTAAGTAAAACACAAGTAATGAAACACCCAATAACTACTGTTATAATAATGACCTTAGGCATCACATTAGCATAACCACACTATGCATAAATCACATTTGTCCTAGGCATCACATAAATGACATGGGGCAATAAATCACCTTAGGCCCCAAACCTCATTAGCATAGACGTGGTATGCATAACATCCTCAGCATCAATGTGTTACACATTAGGGATCACATTAGGGCCTTGCGCCCTACCACATAAAACGGACCCCCAGGCCAACTGGCCTTCTCCAGGGCTCAAATGCCCTATGTCCAGAAATGTCAGGGCTCTACAGGACCGTCTACCGGCCCTCTGGCTGCCAATGCAGCAAACCAAAAAGTGCGCAGGTGCATAAGCCTAAACGTGGCAGCTGCCCACTAATTGCTGGGCAGCTGTGAACATGAGCCCGAGCACCAGCGTGCCTCCTGAGCCCCTCTCTGGGACTCCTAATTAGCAAATGTCCCAACGTTGCAGCGGCCCGCAACTGCGGTGCCCCTGTGAAAATCAGCAAACCCTGGCAAGTTGGAGCCCCCTTTGGGACTCTGAGTAAAAGTATGCAAAACGTGGCAGCTGCCCACTGTCAGGTGGGGCAGCTGGAAAATCAGCGCGGGCACCCATGGCACCCTAGGCACGGTCACAGGGGGCAGGCACCGGCAATGTGCCCCCACACACCCCCCAACCACCGTACAATTGAGCCCCACTCACCGGGCTTTTCTGTGGCTGTGCAGGCTCCGTCTCCTCTGGGCTCCAGCCGGTTCCACAACACGCGGGGCTCTCTCCGCTTATGAGAGCCCCGCCTCTACTTGGGCACAGGCGCTGAGGATCCTCCTCACGTCGCCCGGTCCCTCTTACCGGCTCTGCAGGCAAGGCTCCCCCGGTCTCCCTGACAGACGCGGGGTCGGACCACACGCGGGGCTCCCTCCGGTACACGGGGGCCCCGCCTTCCTTGGTCAGACTTCCTCTTGGGAACAGGAGCGCGGGGTAGGCTCCCGTCTGCTTCCTTTCTTCCTTTGGGCACAGGGGCGCGGGGTAGGCTCCCATCTGCTTCCTTTCTTCCTTTGGGCACAGGGGCGCGGGGTAGGCTCCCGTCTGATTCCTGCTGCTTGCGGAGCGCCCCGCCCACAACCAGGCCGCTCTGCCTGGCTTCCGGGTCGACACGGGCAGCGCGGCGGCCCCTCTTGTCGATCCTCTATGTTCTCGGCAGCGGCCTCACGCGGGGGAGCCAGAACCGGCGGGGTGGGCTCCCGCTTCGGTTTTTAAAAAGTATAAATACGCGGGGTGGGCTCCCGCTAGCGAAAGAAGCAGGAATGCGGGGTGGGCAACCGTCGATAATTAAATTCAAAGCGCGGGGTGGGCACCCGCCTTTTCAGAAAGGCAGGGAAATCCCCAGGCAGCAGCCCAGAGCTGCAAATTAAAAATAGAAGCGCTCTCTAAGCGCTAGGGCAAAGTCTCCAGCACTCTCCCCAATACAGGGAAAGCGCGCCCAGGGATAAAAGTCCCAAGTCCAGGGAAAGCCCTTCAGGATGAAGGGGGGGCAAAGGCTGGGCCCAGGCAGGCCAGCTCACAGGGCCCTCCAGCAGGGAGGCAGTCCCTAGTGGCGGTTCCTCCTGGAGCCCGGCAGCGGCAGGCCCCCTCAAGGCAGGAGAACAGCACAGCACTGAACATGTTCATGGGGTCACAGCCCCTTCTTTTATACACCCTTTTTCTTTGTGTCACAGCACAGGGCTTGGGGATACCAGTCAGAACTGGTTTAGGGGGGATTTGGAGCACTTTGTTTTCGAAGCTCCTCTTCCCCTTTGTCAGGTGGGGGCTCAGTGATCAGACACACCACAGGGGACAGAGCCAGCATTGTACAGCCTAGGCACAGTCCTATTAAGAGTCAGGGGATTACCCCTCCCACTACTCTTAGCCCAGGTGTCCCATTCAGCCTAGCTGACTCACCCTGCCCCTCCTGGAGCCACCCACACCTCTCAGCTCCTGTCACTCACAAGCCAGACATGCAATTCACATCAGGCAGGCAGACACATAGCACACAGAAATGCCAACTTCTAAAAGTGGCATTTCTCCACCAGTCACCATAAATCTGCGCACACCATTGCGCAGCATTTATCCTCACGAGTTCATACATACTAAACTCGACCCTGCACTCCTCTCATACCAGGAAGTACGATGGACACACTTATCCACCATGCATTCCTATGGGAGGGCATGCCAATCTCACAAGTACACAGAGAGCGCACGCACTTTACATTGGACATCAGTGCTAAAGTGCCTAGAGGCCTAAAACCACCAACACTACACAGGGAAAAGGCTAGGTGACAGGCAAAAAGTTTAGGGGTGAACCTGCCAAAAGGGCCAAGTCCAACAGTAATCTGTAAGAAATTGAATTATTAGTTAGGGGGTGGTATCCCCACTCAGGCACCAACCACAATCCTTGTCAGGGTGAATCACAAAAGTCACTAAATTAACCTGTGCTTAACCCTCTGGTAGCTTGGCACAGAAGAAGTCAGGCCTAACTTAGAGGCAATGTATAAAGTATTTATGCAGCTCGCAAACAGTAATAAAGTGAAAACACAACACAAGAAAAATCTCAATCCAATTTGGAGAATAGAGTTCATTTTAATAAATAAAATGACACCACAATGAATTGGGTCCAATCAGTAGAACTGGAATTATGGATTTTAAATGTTTTTAGTGAAATCTAGCAGCTAAAAGATCAAAGCGCCAACCGCTGGTGTCTGGTCAGGCGAGACCGAGACAAAATCAAAAGTTAAAGCCTACTGAAATAGAGCATGGTTTGGATACAAGGGCCGGGTTGGGTCCGGTCTCGGCTTACCTTTGAACTTGGAAATATTTCTGAAGAAAAGTCCAGGAGAAGGTAGAGTTCAGCGGGACAAGGCAGCAGGCTGTGCCCGAGGAGGAGTCGTCGTCGTTGGGGAGCCACTGGACAAAGTCTTGTTGAAGCTGTTGATGATGGCAGGAAAAGGCTCAGAGTGAGAAAAGCTGGACTTTCAGGCCGAGGAAGTAGTCATCATCAATGGGGAGTCAGTCACCATTGAGCCCGGTGAAGATTTTTACCTTCGGGTTTAGACAACTTTTTGGAAGTCAAAAACCTTCAGAGGGACAATGCTGCAGGCTGTGGCTGAAGGGGGCTCCACGAGGCCAGATACTGTTGCTGACAGGTCACACTGAAAGGGATTTGCTACAGTGTGAGAAGAACGTAGCAGGAGCTACCATTGCACATTGGGCGGATAGATTGACGGATAGGCCCCAGTCTTCTGTTGGACTTCCAGGAAGTTTTTGGTGTACAATGTCCCCAAGCTTTAGGGTCAGGCAGGAGCAGTGCCACCAACACCCTTTTTAAGGGTTCAGGATCTGAGGGGGCACCACTTGGGAGTGAGGGTTCACTCCAGCAGAGGCTAGGTGCAGGGTTCAAGGCCTCATGAGCTTGCTATGTCCCTCTAGCTCACACAGGAGGCCAGTCAACCAGCCCTTGCAGCCACTTCTGGTTGTCCCGGGTTCAAAGAGGTGGTCTAGTTATCCTTCAAGCAGCAAAGCAGCTCTTCAAGCAGTGAGGCAGTTCTTTGGTAGCAGCATGGTAGTCCTCCAGTGGCAGGGCAGCCCTTCTGAAATCTTCCACAGATCCAGGCGTGTACTGAAGAGTTGTTCTTAGGGTCTACTATTTATACCCGGTGCCAGCCTTTGAAGTTGGGGGATTCCATATACTACCCCCACATCTGGATCTGGAAAGTTCTTCCATTCCCCAGACATAATTCCAGAAGCCTGAGGTGACAATCGGCTGGTGCCAGGTTCTTTGTGTGTACTGAATCCAAGCCCTTTGAAGTGTAAGTAGGCAGGGAATAGCTCCGCCCCCTGCCATCTGAAAATACTGAAAATATTAATGTAAGGAGACAATTCTGATGGATCAAATATTACTGTTTTTGCACCGAATGTTGATAATTGGTTTTTTGACTGTAGATATATTGTATTTTTTTAACAGATTGCCGGTGTTTGAAAATACATGAGGGAACTTTTGACAAATTGCTAGCATCTACTCTTTAACAGCTTTTGATATAATATGGATTTGGACTTATCTATTTTCAGTTACACTTCAATAACAAGATGGTACTAGTTGATTAGTGATGTCCAGAAGACCAAATTATATAAATATATAATTAATTTGATTTATAGATGGTGATTTATAAGCCACAGTGAACAAGATAAGAAGTGAATAAAGTCCTGTTCTCTGTCCTGGTATAATAAGATATGAGGTGAGAACTTTGAAAAAATAATAAAAGTAGAGGCCCTTTTATATTTTAGAGGCCCAACCTCCCCACAACTAATTGAGGTACAATTATATAATAGGGGAAGGAGATATGTTTTTGATTAAAGGGAGATTTGAATATATAAATGACAAACTTAGGGGTAGAAACAGTGGGGCCGATTCCGATCTCGGTCGGAGGCGCACCCAATACTATTCGGTCGGGAAAAAAGCCATGCGAAAGCCAGTTTCCCGACCGATCCGTACAGCACACCGAACGAGCAAGTACGATGCGCACAACAGCAAAGATTCCGGCCGAGCCGTACTCACCCAAACCAGGTCCTGTTCTCCGACCGAGGCGAATCCGGAAACGCCGAATCGAGTCGCACGGAAGGGAAAATGCAGCCCCGTCCGGCCGGACAAGTACGATGCGCTTTCCGTACGCGCCGAACCCGTCGCTACGCACGGCACGTCAAAGCATCCGGGAGAGGCGCACATAAGCTCCGAATCGCGCCACAACACGATCCACGGCTACGAGACGAACACAGCACAGACGAGGACGACGCGAAGCGACGAGGACGAAGCGAAGCGACGAGGACGAAGCCAAGCGACGAGGACGACGCGAAGCAACGAGAAGGACGAACGACACGAACCAACCATGAATCCCTTCGTCCCGATCATACCAAAATTCTACATCTACTACCGGAACAGGCACGGACGCGTACGGCGCAGAAGGTAAGTCAGACACCAACCACAAAACACATACAACACGTACACGACACATCACACACATACACTGGGAATCTGAATATACTTACACCAGCAGCACCATAGGGGCGGGATGCCCATCACCAATGCCACATATGCACACAGGGGCCTGAATGCGCGCCACCACCCCAACCCAGGGGGCTGGATGCCAACCACCACAACCACCCTTAGCCAGGGGGTGCCAGATGCCCACCACCACTACCACCCTTAGCCAGGGGGCTGGATGCCCACCACTACTACCACCCTTAGCCAGGGGGCAGGATGCCCACCACTACTACCACCCTCACCCAGGGCGGGCTGGATGCCTACCACCACCCTTAGCCAGGGGGCAGGATGCCTACCTCTACTACCACCCTTAGCCAGGGGGCAGGATGCCCACCACTACTACCACCCTCACCCAGGGGGGCAGGATGCCCACCACTACTACCACCCTTAGCCAGGGGGGCTGGATGCCTACCACTACTACCACCCTCAACCAGGGGGGCAGGATGCCTACCACTACTACCACCCTCAACCAGGGGGCAGGATGCCTACCTCTACTACCACCCTTAGCCAGGGGGCAGGATGCCCACCACTACTACCACCCTCACCCAGGGGGCAGGATGCCCACCACTACTACCACCCTTAGCCAGGGGGCAGGATGCCTACCTCTACTACCACCCTTAGCCAGGGGGCAGGATGCCCACCACTACTACCACCCTCACCCAGGGGGGCAGGATGCCCACCACTACTACCACCCTTAGCCAGGGGGCAGGATGCCCACCACTACTACCACCCTCACCCAGGGGGGCAGGATGCCCACCACTACTACCACCCTCACCCAGGGGGGCAGGATGCCCACCACTACTACCACCCTTAGCCAGGGGGCAGGATGCCTACCTCTACTACCACCCTTAGCCAGGGGGCAGGATGCCCACCACTACTACCACCCTCACCCAGGGGGGCAGGATGCCCACCACTACTACCACCCTTAGCCAGGGGGGCTGGATGCCTACCACTACTACCACCCTCAACCAGGGGGGCAGGATGCCTACCACTACTACCACCCTCAACCAGGGGGCAGGATGCCTACCTCTACTACCACCCTCACCCAGGGGGCAGGATGCCCACCACTACTACCACCCTTAGCCAGGGGGGCTGGATGCCCACCACTACTACCACCCTCACCCAGGGGGGCAGGATGCCCACCACTACTACCACCCTCACCCAGGGGGCAGGATGCCCACCACTACTACCACCCTTAGCCAGGGGGCAGGATGCCTACCTCTACTACCACCCTTAGCCAGGGGGCAGGATGCCCACCACTACTACCACCCTCACCCAGGGGGGCAGGATGCCCACCACTACTACCACCCTTAGCCAGGGGGCAGGATGCCCACCACTACTACCACCCTCACCCAGGGGGGCAGGATGCCCACCACTACTACCACCCTCACCCAGGGGGGCAGGATGCCTACCTCTACTACCACCCTTAGCCAGGGGGCAGGATGCCCACCACTACTACCACCCTCACCCAGGGGGGCAGGATGCCCACCACTACTACCACCCTTAGCCAGGGGGCAGGATGCCCACCACTACTACCACCCTCACCCAGGGGGGCAGGATGCCCACCACTACTACCACCCTCACCCAGGGGGCAGGATGCCCACCACTACTACCACCCTCACCCAGGGGGCAGGATGCCCACCACTACTACCACCCTTAGCCAGGGGGCAGGATGCCCACCACTACTACCACCCTCACCCAGGGGGCAGGATGCCCACCACTACTACCACCCTTAGCCAGGGGGCAGGATGCCCACCACTACTACCACCCTCACCCAGGGGGCAGGATGCCCACCACTACTACCACCCTCACCCAGGGGGCAGGATGCCCACCACTACTACCACCCTTAGCCAGGGGGCAGGATGCCTACCTCTACTACCACCCTTAGCCAGGGGGCAGGATGCCCACCACTACTACCACCCTCACCCAGGGGGGCAGGATGCCCACCACTACTACCACCCTTAGCCAGGGGGCAGGATGCCCACCACTACTACCACCCTCACCCAGGGGGCAGGATGCCCACCACTACTACCACCCTCACCCAGGGGGGCAGGATGCCTACCACTACTACCACCCTTAGCCAGGGGGCAGGATGCCCACCACTACTACCACCCTCACCCAGGGGGGCAGGATGCCTACCTCAACTACCACCCTTAGCCAGGGGGCAGGATGCCCACCACTACTACCACCCTCACCCAGGGGGGCAGGATGCCCACCACTACTACCACCCTTAGCCAGGGGGCAGGATGCCCACCACTACTACCACCCTCACCCAGGGGGGCAGGATGCCCACCACTACTACCACCCTTAGCCAGGGGGCAGGATGCCTACCTCTACTACCACCCTTAGCCAGGGGGGCAGGATGCCCACCACTACTACCACCCTCACCCAGGGGGGCAGGATGCCCACCACTACTACCACCCTTAGCCAGGGGGCAGGATGCCCACCACTACTACCACCCTCACCCAGGGGGGCAGGATGCCCACCACTACTACCACCCTCACCCAGGGGGGCAGGATGCCTACCACTACTACCACCCTTAGCCAGGGGGCAGGATGCCCACCACTACTACCACCCTTAGCCAGGGGGGCTGGATGCCTACCACTACTACCACCCCCACTCATAGGATGGACAATGCATGACACAACAAGCACACCACAACCTAGGGAATGCAAGATTAAGACATCCCCCACCACCATGACAAGCGTGTGAGCAGGCTGTGTCAAATGCCTACAACACCGAACATGACATTGAACATACAATGTGACCCCTAGCACATGTGCCACACATATATGTGTGTGGCACCCACAATGCAAGCAGCCCATGACCATTGTGGCAATGGGGCCTAAACCCCCATCATCACAGTGACCAAAAGGCAAGTGTGGGGTCCATAGCTGAAGCACATTTTGACCATTGTGGCAATGGGGTCTAAACCCCATCATCACAGTGACCAAAAGGCAAGTGTGGGGTCCATAGCTGAAGCACATTTTGACCATTGGGCAATGGGGTCTAAACCCCCATCATCACAGTGACCAAAAGGGAAGTGTGGGGTCCATAGCTGAAGCACATTTTGACCATTGTGGCAATGGGGTCTACACCCTCATCATCACAGTGACCAAAAGGTAATTGTTGACAAAGAAAGAGCTGCAACTGCCAAACTGCATGGATCATTCCTGGTCACAGAACCAAAAACTCATCTGTGGCAAAGTAGTGTATGTGTCCCATTGCAACATAAATTGGGGGAGCCAAATACTGCAGTGCAAATGAGACATTCCTTTGGCCATGTGCAGACAAACAACACCCATGGGGGCTGAGACCGTCAACAGTCATCAATGACACAATGACAGAAGTGACCATCAGAATGCAGACCCACATATTTGCACCAATGGGCACACAAATGCAGATACCCTGTGGAGACAGCAGATGTGAGGTGAACAGATACCATACCATGGCAGCAATGGGACACACAAACCATGATCACTGTGCTGACCGATGACCTAGGAGTCCCAGGGACAGCAGGGGAAACACACCAAACAACATACAGCCAATGGCACACCCAAGATATGCCAATGCAGTGGTGCAGATGCACAAACACAAACAGGCAGACCAACACTGTCATCATACACAGCAGGTGAGGGGTGGGGGTGCCAGTGTCCCCAGGCAACAACACAACACATGAGGAGAGCTGAATACCAATCATACAGATGTGCATACACTGCCACACTAAGGTAACTCATGGATCCAAATCCCCTATGTGGGCAAGCAGGCATTGACAGGTGAGAGGGAGCACAAAACACACATGTCACACAGGCACGTAGGAACAACAACTGACACAGCAAGTCACAGACACACCACAGCACCACCCCCAGGGCCCCCACAATGTGGTGACCCTGGGCTGAATAAAAATACCACTGTGATGACAAAGCTAAATGTCGTTCACACTGTGAACCACAGTCAGGTGTCCTGAGCAACAAACTACCATCACACCTACACAAGCACAAATCAATCAGCATGGCCAGTAAGCCAAGGCCAACATGGAGGCAGGGGCCTAGCCGGGCAACAACTCTCATCTGCACACACTCAAGACCACACCCCTCGACCTCCAACAATGTGCAGCAGTGAAGTACACATGCACTGGTGACATTGCACATGCACCCATGACTATTCCAGGGTGGTGGGTGGGAACCAAGCTGTAGAAACACATCACACATGGACACTCAACAAGACTCCTGAATGTCTGACACACTGCACACTACGCTGTACATGGACATGACGGCAATACCACACCGACCAATGGGATCCCAGCCACAGTCACACACCAATGAAGAAGCCAAGGTCACCCACAAAGAACACACATAGACAACAACCAACATTGCAGCCCGGACCCTAAGGAGTGCCAGCAGTCACACACACAACGTGTCACAATCACTGAAAGATAACACAAACTGGAAATCACATGACAGGGGCAAACAACAAGTGCCAAAGGGAAACCTGACTGTGACCCATCTGCGTCAGCACACAAACTCTGCCCTGACAGCAAACACACCTATGGGTGACACCCTGATGACCAGTAATGTGCCATGCACCCACATCACAGAGAACACAGGGAGAAGACTTTGGGGGAACATAGCTCAAGTCAGCAAGCATCACAAACAGGTACAACACTAGGGATCACAGCATGCGCAGATGAATGGAAGTGAACACACAGACATGCACATACAACACACACCTTGGGCGCAGGCAATGTCACACGTGTACACACTGCCATGAGGGGACTCCACTCCTGTGTGAGGAAAGCTGTGCCATATGTTGCCTCAGTAGGGCCCCATCATGTCAGCTGAGCACTTGGTCACACAATCAACAATTAGCACCAAATGAGGGCTCCCATCACATCAGCCTGGTCATGGATGTGCCAACGGAATCATCAGCACAGATCCAACACACTTGTATAGCAATGTTGCACTGACTACACGGATGAGTCCCTCCCCATTGATGCCCAAACCTGCATGTCCACTGGAGATGGCAACACGGTCAGGGAAGTAGACAAATGCAACGATGGCAGGCACAACAGATGTGCAGGGGTGGAAGCCACAGATATGAAATTGCCAATGTAAGTAGGAAACCCATTGCCAAATACTGAACACATGACACCCTCAGATGCTGCTATTGATGACATGGATACACCACATGATAGGACACATTCCCCTGGACCACATGGGTTCCTGCACAGTAACACTTCATAATCATGAGACCAGATATCACCATCACTGCAGCAAGGGCATGGTTAGCTGCACCAACAACATGTACATCTGAAGCATGAGCACTAGAGAAAAGAAAGTTGCTTTATTCAGCATATGTGTTGAGGCCAAACGAAGTCCTGAAAAAGAGCAAAGGCCAATGGCCAGTCCATTGTCAAAGTTCAAACAGGGTGACACTGGCAGATGTCACCCTACGCATGCCTGCACAATACCAGGGACAATCCACTAGGAGGGGCAACCGGGGGCAGGCCAGGCACCGCAGGGACAGGATCAGGGCTCACCAGGGGAGTCAGGGAAGGGGTGGTGGGTGCTGGAGAGCCACTGACAACTGCAGTGGAGGTGTCTGACATGGTGTGTGCCGGCACAACTGGGGGCATGACACAGATGTCGTGGGTGCCGGCACAACTGCAGTGGACCCTGCAGATGGGGTGGACAGGTCCGCCACTGCAGTGCCCAAGTCAGACAGGGCGGTAGTGGACTCCACTGCAGTGCCTACCTCCAGGGGAGGAGAATGGGGAACAGGCAAGGTGGGTTGGACAGAGGGGGGACACCCTCACCACATCAGTGGCACAGACAAGCGCAGCGGGGGTGTGGTGCTGGGAGAGCAAGTGGCAGGGGAGAAGGCCGGAGCATCTTGGGGATGGTATATCTGTGGGTGGGGGAACCTGGGGCAGGGTGTGGTGGGGGCACCTGTGCAGTGGGGGCCTGAGGGATGGAGGACGGAGACCTTGTGCCTGAGCTGCAGGGCGGTGGCGGGGTCTTGCTCTTAGCACTCCGGGGGACTTGCGGGTGGGGGCCTCAGTCCGTCTGCGCCTGGGGGAGGGTGTCCGGGGGCGAGGGCACTCTGCTCCGTGTGGGTGGGCTTCCTCTTCCCCCGGGATGCTGGAGCAGCTTCATCGGTGGGGAAGAGGCCGAGGTCACAGAGGAAGAGCTGCTGTGACTTTGGGGTTGCAGGTGAGGCAAGGGAGGGTGCTTTGGAGGGAGAGGGAACTGAGGACTGCGCTGTGCATGTGGATGCGTGTGTGTGTTCCAGGGCCCCATCCCCTGTGAGTCTGGCTTCAGTCCCCTGAATGTGCGTGCGTGTGCGTTTTGTCATTGGCGTGTGTGTCAGTGTGCTGGATGTGTGTGTGCTGGTGTGTGCCAGTGTGTGTGTGCCTGGGATGGGTAAGGTGCTGGGGAGTGTGGATGGAGCAGAGGCAGGAGGGGTGAGGGACCGTTTGAGGAGGGACACTGCTGCCGTCAGGGAGGAGTCCATGGACCTATTGCCCCTCTGTAGGTCAGACATGCCCGATGAGATGCCCTCCATGAACGACACCAGCTGAGTCAACAGCGCGGTGTGCGCATGGAGGACACTCAGCATGGCTGTCTGCCCTACATGGAGCTGGCGAAGGAGGTACACAGACTCCTCACTCAGGGCAGCAGGGGACACAGGGGCAGGGGGTGCGGTGCCTGGCCCAAAGGAGACACGCTCCCGGACATGGGAGCCTCCACGGACCTGGGGAATGGGAGCCGATGGGAGGGCGGTGGTGGTGCTGGTGGTGGCGGGGACAGCAACACTAGCTGGGGTGTGGTGGCTGCTGACACCCACCTCCACAAGGGAGTCATCCTCCGAGTTGCTCTGGTCCTCAGCTGAGGTGGATGCTGCTGAGGACTCCTCGGTGTGGCTCCCTCGCCCTCCGTGCCACTGGGTCCCTCCGACCACTCCTCGGCTGCTGACCCAGTCTGGCTCTCCGGCTCCTCCTGGTCCGTGGAGCTGTCCCCTTCCGTGGCCGTGGATGTATCTGCAAACAATGGGGAAACAGACAGACATCAGTCACCTGCACATAACGCACACACCACTGTGAGCACAGCACATCACAGAGCAAGCCCTGGCATCATTAGTTGTACATTGCTAAAAGTGCACTAATTGAACAGGAGAAGTCAATTGTCAGTCTGATGCCAAGCATGGCACTCACATCCCACATGGCCTTGCACCCATCTGTCTGGTGTCTGTTGGATTGCAACACCCCAGTGTTGACACATGCACCAAGTACACAGTAGTTGGACAGTGCAGAGGACACGGTGTGGACACATCACAGCTCTTGCCACTGAGTCAGTACAGGTTTACGGATGAAAGGGATGCCCAGAGTCAAATAGGAAATGCATGTGATGCATACCAGCGACAGACACCATGATGCACCCATGTCCTGATAGCCAGCGCCACTATGGTGTGCATGTAGCACATGTCACTCCCCTGCAGGATCACCAATCAGTAGACACATGCCATGGCGGAGGCATGACTGCAAAGTCATACATCACTGGCTCAGTGATGTATGACTTTGCAGCCAGACAACAACACTCTGCACTGTGTCACAATAGTAGGTCATGGGGAATGCAAGTCCTGGAGCTGCACAAGTGCACATGTACATCCCCCCACAACACATCCTCTTAACCCTCATCTGTCCAGGTCATACCTATTGGACATATGGGAGACCTGTGACACTACCCTCTGAACCTGAGCCCCTCACACTCTGCTGTGCATGGGGAACAGCTGCCTGAACTTCACATTTACATGCCCCAGTCTGCATGGGCAGCTGATCAGACACCTATGTGTCACACAAGTATCGTCTCCTATGGTCACATCTCCAGTGGCATGCTGAGCCCCTACCAAGAAACTCCACAGCAGTCCTGGCGACTAATCCACAGCACACTGACACAGAGGCAGACACCTGAGGGGCAAATCACTGTGCACAATGTGTCCTCTGATACACGGGAGTGGGAGTACAGAGTGTATTGTATGGCCTGGAGTAGGCATGACTGTCCAGCCCCACATGAATGAGGGATGAGCCCTGGACTGTAGGCAGCTGGCTAAGTATGTGTGACACACGTCATATACATACTCCTGGGGCCCAAACATTGTTCCCACCCGCAGCATGGGTGTGTGCCAGGTACCCCAGCCACATGTGGTGGATCAGCTCAGCAATTGGACCACAGATCAAAGTAACACGCTGAATACATGTCAGAATACAGGCATTGTGTAAGCAATGGACCCACCCATGATGCCCACCACAGAGTCAGGGAAACAGATGCTGTCTCCCACCTTGAGTCAAGCAAACTGCAAGGACACAGTCCTAAGTGACAGAATTCCCTGCATGTAAGGGCCACACCTGGGTATCAGATGAGGAGTGGGCAGTGCACAATAGAGGGACATGGCTCCTGGACAACATGACTGCTGTACTGTGGCAGTTCAACCTGGCCCGAGGAGGGCACATAACATGTTAGACAGAGTACACAGTGCAGTCTTTGACTCACCCCCTCCTTGCTGCTCTCTGGCCTTCAGCTGCCCATCCAGGTCTGGAAAGACCACCGCCAGGATCCTGAGCATGTGGGGGTCAGGGTCCGTGTTCCGCCCCTCCTGCGAGGAGGCGACAGCTTCAGCTGGACCCGTGCAATCCTCCGGGTCCAGCCCCGAAGGTCCTGCCACCTCTTTTGGCAGTTGCGGATCCGGCGCTTGTAGACCCCCACGGACCGGACAGCCCGGACGATGTCCTTCCAGATCTCATGCTTCCGATGGGCAGAAGCCTGTCAGGATGACAAAGTGATAAGGACATTACTACACATGCAACATATCCGTGCATGACACAGTTGCATATACATGTCGCAATCACAGGGGCACATGGTGTACCCAGGCAGTGCACGGCTGCCCATGGACAGTTTTCCAGAAGTCACTACATGGTATCATAGCATGGGGAGTAAAACCCTGTTCAGAAGCACTGTCACTGCACCATACCTGTCCAGTGCAAGTCACTACACACTATGGGGGGTGACAACTACTCAGTGAGCCTGCTAGCCAGTGGTGTGCTGACTCTCAGCCTTGCTAGTCAGACAAAATGCACATTCAGAAAGGCAGTGCACAGAACACTCACCTGCTCCCCTGGTGTCCCATACAGCTTGCTGTACTGTGGAAGTAGGCTGTCCAGCAGGGCCTGGTTCTCTTCAAGGCTGAAGGCTGGGGCTCTCTCCACAGTACGTGCCATTGCAGGGTCCAGAGGGGCAGAGACAGCAGCAGTGCAGTGGCAGATGTCGTCCTGGAGCATGTAGTGCAGGCAAGTGGGCTCTCAGGGGAACATGCAGCAATATATATGTGCTGGAGAGGCAGATACTGTCCCTTGTGTCCAAAGTGATAGGTCCAAGTCGTTTGCATCTTCTGAATCTGGCCAATCCATGGAATAGCAGCACCAAAACACGCCCACAGCATCCTTCAAATCTTCAACTTCATGACATACATGATTTTGCAACATTGTTGTGGGTGACCAACTGATTTTCCAGCAACCGACTCGCTCGAATATTCGAAAACGCGTCCGTTGCCAGGCAAGCCCATTGTCAATGGGTGCGCACCGATCGGTCCATTGAGGTACAACGCGCACAGGGGTACAACGCGTACCCGCACACATTGAAAGCAATGGGCCGGCCGGAGGCACCGATCGGTCCATTGCTGTTCAACGCGCACAGGGGTACAACGCGTACCCGCACACATTGAAAGCAATGGGCCGGCCGGAGGCACCGATCGGTCCATTGCAGTACAACGCGCACAGGGGTACAACGCGTACCCGCACACATTGAATGCAATGGGCCGGCCGGAGGCACCGATCGGTCCATTGCAGTACAACGCGCACAGGGGTACAACGCGTACCCGCACACATTGAATGCAATGGGCCGGCCGGAGGCACCGATCGGTCCATTGAGGTACAACGCGCACAGGGGTACAACGCGTACTCCGCACACATTGAATGCAATGGGCCGGCCGGAGGCACCGATCGGTCCATTGAGGTACAACGCGCACAGGGGTACAACGCTGCACCCGCACACATTGAAAGCAATGGGCCGGCCGGAGGCACCGATCGGTCCATTGCTGTTCAACGCGCACAGGGGTACAACGCTGCACCCGCACACATTGAATGCAATGGGCCGGCCGGAGGCACCGATCGGTCCATTGCAGTACAACGCGCACAGGGGTACAACGCGTACCCGCACACATTGAATGCAATGGGCCGGCCGGAGGCACCGATCGGTCCATTGAGGTACAACGCGCACAGGGGTACAACGCGTACTCGCACACATTGAATGCAATGGGCCGGCCGGAGGCACCGATCGGTCCATTGCAGTACAACGCATCACTGTACATGTGACTGGCATATGTCAGCATGCCTGTCTCAGATGGACATATGCCAGCCACAGATAGCTCCCAGGGAGTGAGGGGCACACCTACATCACGACAGCCTGTCCAAACCTTATCATAAGGCATGTAAGGCTGCATTTCCTATTGTGTGTATGTTGGTGTACATGTTGTCCTGTGGGTGTCACCTGTGGGCAGCCACCCCCAGGCTGTGCACGTGTTAATGGGGACAGGATCCTGGGTGTTACGTGTACGTGACCACTGTGATGTGCAACTGTTCATATCTGTGCATGTGCCATGGTCACATTTCACAGTGGTGTTTGTGTATGTCATGTCACATACCCCGTGAGTCCCATGTGGGACGGTATGTTTGAGCCAGGGTGTCCCAGTGGCACAATAGTGATGGCCCTCCACAGTCTTTGTGCATGTAGTGTTTACAATGTCTCTGATTTCATGTGCACAATGGGAGACAGTCTCCACATCCACGTTGTGTGTGCATGGACTCTGATGTTGTGCGTGTGTGTCACAGACGTCCATGGCTCTCCTGCCATGGCAAGTGTGGCCACTACCTGTGGGGGTCATGTTTGTTTTGTTGTGGTGTACACATGACACTCCAGGTGATGCCAGTGTCCATGTGGCATTACAGGGTCCCTGGGAATGTGCCTGTCGTTGAGCTGTGGTGCCTGGGGCACATCTGTCCTCACATGTCACTGGGGGTGACTGTGACACAGCATCATGATATCCAATGGGCCAACCTGGGACAAATTGATGCCACCTGTAGGACCGTGTTGACAGATGTTGGCCATGTATGTACCATAAATGTCGTTCCGGTACTGCACACTTCATGTAGTTGTGCCTCATGATGATGTATGTTGGGATCTTGAGTGTGTTCAATGCCGCATATGTGGGGTGACTGACGATCTTGCTTACTTCTCCTCTGCACTGCAGGGCTCCTGCTGTCCATCGGCCATTCCCAGACCTGGCAACGATGGTGGAACGGGACAGCATCCGACGGTACCGCTTCACCAGGCAGCTGATTGAGGATTTTGCAGTGCAGTTGTCCCCACATTTGCAGCCTGGCCGGCCGTATCCTACAGCGCTGACCCCCAAGGTGAAGGTGATGGCAGCCCTACACTTCTTTGCCACCGGTACCTTCCAACATACTGTGGCGTCTGCTGGTGGGATGTCACAGACCATGTTCAGCCGTGTGCTCCGCGATGTTTTGGCGGCAATGTTGCTCTTCCTGAACCGGTACATCTATTTCCCTAGACTGCGACGACTCACTGACGTGAAGAGTGACTTTTATGCCCTGGGGAGGATGCCGCATGTAATTGGCTCCATTGATGGGACACATGTGGCTTTGGTACCACCACAGGCCCAGGAGCAGGCCTACAGGAACCGCAAGCACTACCACTCGGTCAATGCACTGGTGGTGTGTCTTGCAGACATGACCATCACACACGTGTGTGCCCGTTTCCCTGGTTCAGCACACGATGCCTTTGTGATGAGGAGTAGTCGCATCCCCAGGTTGATGGCACAGATGCAGAACCAGCGTGCCTGGCTTGTCGGTGTGTACTGACTTTGTGCCATTGTGTGTGATCTGATCTGTAGTATTCCGCCCACTTTTCCAAGTCAGCTGATGTGCACTTGTCTGTCCGTAGGTGACTCGGGATACCCCAACATGCCGTGGTTGCTGACACCCCTCAGGAACCCTGTGACACCTGCCCAGATGCGCTACAATGAGGCACATGGTCGGACCAGGAGAGTGATTGAGCGGACCTTTGGTCTCCTGAAGAGCCGCTTCCGCTGCCTGGACAAGACCGGAGGGTCCCTCCCATATGCCCCTGCGAAAGTGTGCAAGATTATCATCGTCTGCTGCATGCTCCACAACCTGGCAGTGCGGAAGGAGTTGCCTCTCATCCAGGATGACGATGACCAACATCCGCCACCTGTGGAGGATCCTGGCCTGGACCACGATGCCAGTGACGATGATGATGATGATGGTGATGGTGATGTCCGCACACAGCTCATCACCAACTTCTTTAGCTGAATGTGAGTATCCTGAGGTGTCATGTGAATGATGTGAGTTGGCATGATGTGTGGGTGGTGCTCTGGTGCTGTTGGAGTGTGTCCATGGGCTACTTGACAGGATGTGTGTTGCGATGTGTGGTGACAGGTGGGCTGTACTCCCCAACAGTGTTGACATGCTAACTTGGTTCTGGGTGGGTATCTTGTAACATGTATTGTGCATGAGTTTTGCTGTTCTGTCCTGTACTGCATTGCTTTTGACTGTGTGTCATTTCTGTCCTTCACAGGGTACTTACAGATTCGTTTGGTCAACTGTGTCCACCGACGACGTGATTGCACATCCAGGCTGGTAGCTGTTGTGTCCCTACAGGTGATGTGCGCCACACCCATGGACTTCCTTCTGTCTACAGTTGTTGACTGTGTGCCCGCTACCAGGTGGGGTTACCTTGCATCTGTAGTGGTTACGGCATGTTGCTACTGTGTAATAAACCTGTGCTTCACTTAGTGATGTGCGTTGTCTGTGGTCACACATTTGACTGCCATTTGCTTACTGCACCTGTGGGCTACTTGACTACAACTGGGAATGGGTGTGGTGTCTGTGCATTGCACCGTCTTCCCTGGCAACATCAGTGTAGGCAATGAGTCAGATGGCCTAGGTGTGTATGTGTTGTGTAGCCCTGGTGGTGTGTCTCCCTCATATGTGTCACGTTGCCTGTACTCACATGCCTGTGTTGTCCTTGCTGTTGCAGTTCGCATACACTGTGTAATTTTGCAGTTCATCATCCCCATAACAGCACCCACGTTGGAATCACGACAGAGGCAAGTATGGTGTATTAGTGTGTTTATTGTGATAATAGTGCATAGGATGGATTGTGCTGTACATGAATCTTGCAATCCCAAGTTCCTAGATGAATAGAAAGTCCAGGTAGACAGGATCCCCAGTATCGGGGCCACAGTTGTCTGACACATTGTTCCAACTTGTACTCCCATGCAATGTGTGGGAGTAGTGTTGCCATCAACAGGGTGAACAGTCTGTGCACAAAGGCGAAAAATCCAGAACAGGTTCAGGCTTCCTGGGAGTTGCGCTTGGCCATCAGCCTCTCACTTTCCCTCCTCGGGCGACCCCTCTTCTTGGGGGCCCTCAAGTGCAGGCTGCTGCGGTGCAGGGGACTCTCCGCCAGAGTCCTCCTCCCTCCCTGTGGCAGTTGCAGTTTGTTCGGTACCAGATGTTGTTGGCACACAGGGAGGTGTGGACTGGTTGCTGTTCATCTGGCGGAGGCATTGTAAAATGTCCCTGTGCACCGCCGTCATCTCATGTAGTACATCCCACTTGGACTCCACGCGGGTCATGTGGGAGTCCACACGTGACATGTGGGAGTCCACACGTGACATGTGTGACTCCACTTGGGACATGTGGGAGTCCAAGCGGGCATGATGGGCAGCCTGCTGCTGTTTGATGTCTCTGAGGAGCCCCACTACCTGGCTGAGCTCTCCGGTGCTGGACTGGTACGCATCAGCTATGCGTACCAGTTGTGGGTCTTCATGCACACCAGCAACGCCTGCAAGCAGCGACCTCTGTCTCCCACCCTCCCACCACCCCTGCTGACATGTGCAGTGTGTGCAGTTGCACGCACAGATAACCCTGGTCCACCTTGGGGGTTGGTGGTGGTGGTGGTGTCCATGGCCCCAGGTTGGTCCAGGGTCACTGCGCTGGTGTTGTTCCTTATTCTGTCCATGTCGGCAGGGATGGTATTCGTGGTGACAGTCGTTGAGGGGTGGGTGCAGGGGTGCAGCTGGTGGACCTGCTGGTGCTGCAGCTGGTGGTCCTGCTGGTGCAGCATGTTGACTTGCACCGGATGTGCCAGGTTGTTCTTCATCGTCCGAGGAGGACAGAGGCTGTACGACGCCAGTGAGCTCGGCATCCTCTTGAGCCTGGGACTGGGACTCCTCAGCGTCTGCTGCTGTGTCCCTATCATCACCTGTTTTTGGGAGACACAAACAATGTATGTCATGTTTCTGCAGGCATCAGTGGTTGACACACCTGACAGTTGTGACTGTGCCTCGGGGTGCGGGCCTGTACATTGTATTGTCCTAAGTCATCACAGTCAGGGGTTGATATTGGTGTGGCACATTGTCCTGCATTATTTGGGCATTTCTATGTATTCTCTGGGGTGTGAACATGGTCTGCATTGATTGTGTTTGGTTGTCAGCCAGACCTCCTTCCCACCCACCCACCCACCCAGTCAGTTATCCCACCATGGAACGTGCTTGCATTGCAGGGAGTGTAAGTTGTCTCTCAGGATGTCAGTCAGTGGTGTCCTGCTGTTTGTTGGTGCACAGTTGGCAGCAGGGCCTTGTGCTCCCCACAGCAGTAGCCAGTGTCAGCCATCTTGTGAGTCCTTCTCCACTCCCTGTGATGTGAGCATGGTTCAGGGTGGTGTTGATGGGACAGTTGTGGGGGTGAGCTATGTCTGTGACTACGACTCCCATCATGCTATTGCCTCCACCCCCCTTCCCAGCATGCCCATGCTTCCTTCCTTTTGACTCTGCTTCCCTGTGGGGTGGGCTGGCTGTGCTGACAGGATGGCTGGGAGTGTTGTCCTGGCAGTTGTTTGGCTAAGAGTCCCAAGAGTGTCCCTGTGCTTCACACAACATAACCCAGGGTGGTGGTGCTTTGTGGGATCTTGTGTTAGGATGGAGGGCATTGCATTCTACCAGGTGGGTACTGTGGAGTTTGTGTTGGGGGGGTGAGGGGAGGTGCTGGTGACTATAGTCAGTGCTGCAAGTCCCCCTTCCCACCCAGCCAGCCAGATATCCCACCATGGAACGTGCTTGCATTGCAGGGAGTGTAAGTTGTCTCTCAGGATGTCAGTCAGTGGTGTCCTGCTGTTTGTTGGTGCACAGTTGGCAGCAGGGCCTTGTGCTCCCCACAGCAGTAGCCAGTGTCAGCCATCTTGTGAGTCCTTCTCCACTCCCTGTGATGTGAGCATGGTTCAGGGTGGTGTTGATGGGACAGTTGTGGGGGTGAGCTATGTCTGTGACTACGACTCCCATCATGCTATTGCCTCCACCCCCCTTCCCAGCATGCCCATGCTTCCTTCCTTTGACTCTGCTTCCCTGTGGGGTGGGCTGGCTGTGCTGACAGGATGGCTGGGAGTGTTGTCCTGGCAGTTGTTTGGCTAAGAGTCCCAAGAGTGTCCCTGTGCTTCACACAACATAACCCAGGGTGGTGGTGCTTTGTGGGATCTTGTGTTAGGATGGAGGGCATTGCATTCTACCAGGTGGGTACTGTGGAGTTTGTGTTGGGGGGGTGAGGGGAGGTGCTGGTGACTATAGTCAGTGCTGCAAGTCCCCCTTCCCACCCAGCCAGCCAGATATCCCACCATGGAACGTGCTTGCATTGCAGGGAGTGTAAGTTGTCTGTCAGGATGTCAGTCAGTGGTGTCCTGCTGTTTGTTGGTGCACAGTTGGCAGCAGGGCCTTGTGCTCCCCACAGCAGTAGCCAGTGTCAGCCATCTTGTGAGTCCTTCTCCACTCCCTGTGATGTGAGCATGGTTCAGGGTGGTGTTGATGGGACAGTTGTGGGGGTGAGCTATGTCTGTGACTACGACTCCCATCATGCTATTGCCTCCACCCCCTTCCCAGCATGCCCATGCTTCCTTCCTTTTGACTCTGCTTCCCTGTGGGGTGGGCTGGCTGTGCTGACAGGATGGCTGGGAGTGTTGTCCTGGCAGTTGTTTGGCTAAGAGTCCCAAGAGTGTCCCTGTGCTTCACACAACATAACCCAGGGTGGTGGTGCTTTGTGGGATCTTGTGTTAGGATGGAGGGCATTGCATTCTACCAGGTGGGTACTGTGGAGTTTGTGTTGGGGGGGGGTGAGGGGAGGTGCTGGTGACTATAGTCAGTGCTGCAAGTCCCCCTTCCCACCCAGCCAGCCAGATATCCCACCATGGAACGTGCTTGCATTGCAGGGAGTGTAAGTTGTCTCTCAGGATGTCAGTCAGTGGTGTCCTGCTGTTTGTTGGTGCACAGTTGGCAGCAGGGCCTTGTGCTCCCCACAGCAGTAGCCAGTGTCAGCCATC
>CAWUFW010018316.1:0-226408 GCA_963921515.1 Calotriton arnoldi
GGTAGGGATTTGTGTCCTTTATATGGGTGGAGTTGTGGGTGTGTCTTTGTTCCCTGTTTCCCCCAGTATTTATTGGCTTTGTAATTGCTTGTTTGGCCTTTTTTTTGTGTTTTTTCCTTAGTACTTTTTGTGCATGTAGGAGACGTTCTTCTGACCGAGTCGGACCCTGCAGTTGTCTCGTGCAAGCTTCTCCGATTCGTTCACGCTGTGTTTGTGCTGTTTTCTGTGCTGCGTACGCGTCGGTCGCGGTGTATTGGGTTGCTTCGGCTCGCAGTTTTGTATGCGTGTCGGTCGTACGGCTTGGGCTCCGTGCGACTCAGTCGTGTTTTCCACGCGTTGCATCGTACTTGGCGGGTCAGAGTTCGCGGGTACGTTTCGTTCGGGATTCTTCCTGGTGCGTGTCGGTCGGTTCGATTCGCGTGGTTTTCCGGCCGGATAGCTGTTTTCCGCGCGGTTCGGTTGTTCGGCTTGTGTTCTGTACGAGTTGGTCGGATTTTGCACGCTTCTCATCGTACTTTGCGGGTCGGGCTGCACCGGTACGTGTCGGTCGGAATGAATTCCGGCTCCGAGTCGGTCGGTACATTTTCCGGCCCGAATCGGAATCGGCCTCTAAGTCTTGAAATGCGACATCTGCCAGCAGAAGAAAGGTTCCACCGTAACACGTCCAGCACAGACACCATTATTAATATCTGACAAACCACTAGCGTGTGTTTACTTGGTCCACTGTGGCTCCTTACAAAGAGATGGGGCTAACAGGTATATCATGGTTGCAGTGCATTCCTGCTCAAGATTCCTATGGGTGTGGCCCCAATGCTCAGCTGACGCTCAAACTGTTATAAAAGATTTGCAAATCTTTATAGGGACATACGCAATTGGCACATTACATTCTGACCAGGGCCCTGCGTTTAGCTCTCGGGCTTACAAGGAGGCCATGCGAGGATTGGGTGTAGCATTGCGGTACTCCTCTCCGTACCATCCAGAGGGAAACTCGGTCGTGGAGAGGAAAAACCGAGACTTAAAGCAGTCTTTAACAACTAGAGTATTAGGCACGGGTGAGAGTTGGGTAAAACATGGAGTATGGAGTACAGCGAGCATTGAATAACATGCCAAGAAGTTCTCTAGGGGGGGTCACTCCATATGAGGTCCTATTTGGGACAAGAATGTGGGTACCTGATCTTGATTGTGAAGGCGCAGTGGCAGATGAAAAGCCTTTTGACATCCATGATCATTTGGTATTTTACAGGATCTAAATGAATCCAGGACACAACAAAGTAATGTCCATATGAAGCAGACCGCCACTGGGGAAGTCAAATCAGTCACGGCAAGACCTGTCTGGATCCCAAAAGTTGGGGATCTGGTCAGAGAGAAAATAGCGGACAAGAAAGAATTTGGGCCATCATACAGAAAGCCTGCACAGGTCCTAGCAGTTGAAGGAACAAGAACTGTACTTCTACCGCCTCTTGCTAGAAAAAAGGAGAAAAGATTTGTCTCAATCGACCTAATCAAACCACACTATGTGGCCGATACTGAGTTGTAGGCCACGTGGACTCCAAAGTAGCAGATGCCCTCCTCTCGCTACAATTCAGGATGTTCAACCGGAAAGATGCATCACGTTCAAAGAGTCTCCTGCACGGAATGATGGACTATGCAATAATGCTTTGGAATTCATTCCCCTTGAACCTGAAGTTCAAATTCAGAATCAAAATGAAAGACAGATTTCAATTTGACCAAATACAGATGTCTACATCAACATGCCTCAACAAGAGCAAACTACGATTTCCACAAATCCTGATGCAATACCAACAATTGATCGAACTGCTTCTGGCTACTTCATAAACTTTGATACGTTTTATTTGGATCCAAGTGAACCTGAAACGATGCCAGCCCAGAAATTGCGCAAGCAGCAAGTTAAAGACTTTCTGAACTTTCTTAAAAAGACTTACCTGGTATCACAGTGGGTAGAACTATGGGTAATTACCGGGATACTTTCTTTCTTTTCTGGTTAGGCTTAGTAATAGTTTTTAGCATGCTTGTTAATGGAAAATACCTTCGACAAAGCTCAGCAGCCCAAAAGGTGAATTTAATTTTAAAACCACACCAATCATCTCATCGAGAGCAAAGAGACTTGTGTGAACATTACAGCAGTTCCTATACCTGATGGTATAGTTTGGGACAAGGTTGATTTTGATATATTTGGTCTGACCGAACATTTAAGAATTCCTCATTTATTTAAAATATCGTTGAGTGATATCATTACCTCAAGTACATTTTCCGATGATTGGGACTTTGAAACTGTAAATAATATGTTGTCTGATTTAGAAAAATCTGTTGCATTTTCTAATAGTGAAACATTGGAGAGCACATCAGATTTCGAAACAATGTGTTGTTATCAACACTATGGTCATCATTTTCTGCATAAATCTGCTAATCCGAGAAATGTGTTCACATACCACCAGTGGGAACATTGTCCAACACCGCCGAAAGGCAGTTCAAAAACATTTACACAAAAGTTTCCATATTTTTCAGGGTTTAATATGTCTGACCCAGCCTCATATTATTATAAGGTTGCACCAACATCAGCACAGAAAAATATGTTAACAAACACCAAACAGATTTACTCTGCTTCCTTTATTGCCCAGTTGGCTGAACAAGGTTTCGACTTATGGAAAGACACCATAGACTTAAAATCAGTCTGGGGTACTAGAGAATGGCAAGTTCAGGGAACGGAAGCTTTGTTTAGAACATGCCTTATCCATCAACAGATCATGTTTTTGAACGAGACAGTGCAACAGACGTCTTGCCTTGGACTAGCCAAGAACAAAGACTTAAACACACCTCGGCTGCCGACTCCATCACACACCAAGGGTAACATAACATCACGGAAAGAGATTACAGTAGATGACATTATACAATACAACAGATCAGACCCCGATTGGAAGAAATGGTTGATTTGGCCCACAGACACCAATAGTTGTCAGGCGAGATTCATGGGTAAAACCAAAGGGTTCGCTATCCATAGGCCAGATCCACATTATGTACAGAGAGAACATCCAGGAGTAGTGACATCCTACAGTGTTGGGAAGTTGTGCCTTGATCGGCTAAAAACCTCAACACTCACAAAGGTGAAACAACACTTATCCTTACTGTCACAGGATGTGGATCTCAGGGATTATTTATTAGGTCCCTGGAAGCCACGTCAGAAACGTTTCATTTATGCTGTCTACAATGAAATATGGAAAATATCTCAAAAAAGGCCGCGGACAGATTACGTGAAATAGACCGTATTAATCTAGAAAAATCTCTAGCAGTGGTAGACAATGGGTTAACTACATTGACCTTCAGGATATATTCCTTAGGCAACATTGTATCTTCTGCGATAGACATACTAGAACAGGATTTGGCCATATTACAACACGGGCAATCTCAATTACGTTCTATTATGTTGTTAAGCTGGACGCTGCAATCTTTGCGTGCAGGCTATGTACCTTGGCGTTATATTAACAGCACGTCTCTGTTCTCTGAATACAATCTAACAGATAAACAGATAGAAATGGCACAAAGGGGAGCAAAATATACAATGCAGCGTATTGAAAAACTGGATAGATTAGCATTTACAGTGGCAGAATTACCATCCACAGAATGGCTAATCCATGGCCACATAACTCTACCGGTCACTACTTTTCAGTTTCAGTATTACCTTGAACAAAAGCAGGCAGGCAGATATGAAGAAATGGGTAAGGAATACATTAAGGAATCATGGGTATTACCATACAGATTTCGATGCTGGAGTGGGGGATCGAGAAGTGTTTCTAAGCGGTACAAACTGTGAGAACACTCTAAGTGGATCACTCATATGCCAGGATATAATGCTGCACGGGGCTTGTAATGGTTCTGCAGCGAACTTGTCCTGCCATTTGAGGGGTGCCCCAGCTGCAGTGACATGTTCCACTACACTACCCTTCATAATATGGCCCACATGGTTTGACCTTTAATTCCCTGGTCGCCACCCAATTGGGGATCTCATTTCACTGGGTCCTCCATAATTATGAGCAACCCCCCAATGAATGATGCAACTTGCTCAACCTTCCAATGTTTAATTTATACCTAACCACTTACAAACTGCTGGTTTTATTGTAAACTTGATAGATGTGATTTGTTTGTGCCTTCAATGGCTATCAAATGTATATGGCCAATCCGTGTGGCCAATAATGTATAAAACTCTTGGTTTCTGATTACATATTTTGAATGTATACTTCCTTTTATCTGAAACAACTTTATTCGAGACCGTAAAATGCATAACTTTCACATATGCACTAATGGCCTTTGTATGTGCCACCGCGCTACCTGTTTTCTGAACCATGACCGTGTAAATACTTTGTAATTTAATGCCCTGACAGACGCGCATCAGGCTGTCAAATTGGCTTACACAGCCTGCATACACAACATCACAGGCAGGAGTGCGCGCGATACTAGAACGGGTCGCACACTGTAATGCCGCAGACAGCATCCAGCTGCTGCGGCTCTCCATGCACGTTACGCTTGACGTGAATTTCACGTCAAGCTGTCCCGGTTTCCTTTTTAACCGGCAATCAAGCACTTTCTCTTGAGACTGCTGGATGCGACATCGGAGCACTCCCATTCAAGGTAAGCGGGATCTTCGAGAAATGGCCCGGTTTTAATTGTGTATGCCTCTGTCAGCAGCGGCCTAAGTCCTATGTTTTTTTTAAATAGGATACATTCCGGAATGTGTGGATCGGGCGCATTGGACTGAATCATTAGTCCCCCTGCTGTGCGCACCTTTGACAACAGTGACCTAATCCTCTCAATCTTATCAACAATTTAAAGAGGTAAGATTGGGCCCCCAAATGGCCCCGCATTACTTAGTTTAAGCCCTGACAGCTGTAGCTGTTTTCTTTGAGTTACATGAACATTTTTTATTCTTAGATTGAAAAGACGATCACCACCCACCAATGCTGTTCAAGAGAGAACACTTCCTGATTACTTCAGGTAAGAACCTCTCCTTTCCCTGAGCACAACACCTTGTCTGCACCCCCCCCCATTTGTGCCAGTTTTAATATAATTTACCTTCATCTCTTCAGATCATCGTCCTCTGTGCGACATCTTTTAAAGCAGTCTTAGGAGAAATTTCCCATAATGAGTGAGTATTATATTTCGGTTGTTCTAGTTGGAACTTGCCTGACACACATGAATTTATTTTATTTTAGGCTGTCTTCCCCCTTCACCCTCATCTTGTCCTGAAGAAGACCCGCCATGACGTTTTTTAAATAAGGCTTACGTCAGGGTCGAAACGTCGACGTTGTTATTGGTTCAGTTCCTTCAGGTCATCTGGTCCTAAATTAACAATCAATCGTGCATCCTACCAGAGACACTGATTTCCCCTTTATACTGACCATTTTGGTTTCCTGTTTATACTGAACATTTTAGTTTTTCCCTACCGTGTATAATATTTTTTTTTTTTTTTTTTTTACGGAGTTTTATATAGCACGAACTGGACCCGATACCTCGGGTATCAGAGCGCTGTACATAGCACCAGTTTCATTACATGAGGACACATTAATTTTTGTTAGGCACGGGGAGATTAAGTGATTTGCCCAGAATCACAGGGGGCCCGATTCACAGAACTAACTTACGTCAAAATCCTAAACTTACAACAATTTTGGTATTCACAGAATGAACTTACACATTTGGGTATTCACAGAATGAACTTACACATTTGGGTATTCACAGAATGAACTTACTCATCCTAACTTTATGTCCGCACTCGGGCCGGAATTTCCGGCCCGGTGGTGGAGATTCCGGCCCGGAGGTGGAGATTCCGGCCCGGAGGTGGAGATTCCGGCCCGGAAGTGGAGAATCCGGCCAATGGTGGAGATTCCGGCCAGTGGCGGAGATTCCACCACCGGACGGAATCTCCACCTCAGGGCCGGAATCTCCACCTCCGGGCCGGAATCTCCACCTCCGGGCCGGAATCTCCACCACCGGGCCGGAAATTCCGGCCCGAGTGCGGACATAAAGTTAGGATGAGTAAGTTCATTCTGTGAATACCCAAATGTGTAAGTTCATTCTGTGAATACCCAAATGTGTAAGTTCATTCTGTGAATACCCAAATGTGTAAGTTCATTCTGTGAATACCCAAATGTGTAAGTTCATTCTGTGAATACCAAAGTTGTTGTAAGTTTAGGATTTTGACGTAAGTTAGTTCTGTGAATCGGGCTCAGGATGTTCAGCGTCAATCCTGAGACTCGAACCTAGTTCCCCAGATTCGAGGTCGACCGCCCTATCCGTTAGGCCAACTCCTCTCCCAATCTGTATATATATTTGCCTCACTCATGTATAAAACACACTCACTTCACCCATGTCACTGAGCACCGTAGTTTTTTCACTATACTGAATGTCACTCCACTCATTAAGTGAATTGTTGACAGCCTTACCGTATAATGCATAACAAGGTTTCAAGTAAAGGCATATGATGCAGCATAAAATTGTTTGTTTTTTGTCTTCTTGTTCCAACTTTATGACTAATGCATAAATATATGTTATATGATTAAACCCTTGAATCCAAAGCAATTGCTCTCACCCGACAGAACCAATTGTAGCTTTCTATAAGCAGTGATTACTCCAGCATTCAGGCTACTTTCAAATGGGAGTTACTTGATGCTGAACAGTCAAGGCTGCTGCGGAATGCTCCCGGGCATCGCATATCTGGTAACCGTGAGCTCCAGGGTTACTTGCTGTATGCACGTATTGTTTCCACCGACACATACAGTCAGGGAGCGCCGTTATGGCCTTCGCTGAATGTTTCTTTAATACGGTTTGATACTCTAAGCAGAATGAAAGCCATGCTTTTACAGAAGTCTGTGCCCTTATCCTCCGCCCAAGAGACTTTTGATCTCCATATCGCAAGGTTTTCGGCAGAGATACAGGCGCTTATCCATACAAACTGCCCTTTCCATTTCGCAGAAATGGTAAGTCGTATCTTTAACATGTCTGATACGACAGGCATAGTCCACCTATTTAAGACCATAGGTTCTGGACTTCTGGGCACCTTTCAGACGGTACTTGGAGTTATACCAAACTTCATACACTCCGTATTCGGACGCATCTTTGGAGTACTTCCGCTCATCCTGTTTCTAGTAGCGTGTATCCTGATTGTTTTCCATCTGCTACGCAATGGACGTCCCAGTCACCAAGGAGATGGAAAAAGCACTCCTGGAGCGTAAATACAGTGACCGCATGGTACAACATCTAGGCTCGCCTCACCTAAGAGAACTAAGTCCATCTTGGTTCTTGTCATTTCGACCAGTCTGGATGGACTGCATCTTACCTGTCCTCCGATGCCTGTTTTGCGGAGAAGAATGCATGTTAGACCTTTGTTTGACACTCCCATCATGTGCACAACCGGACGTAAATGCTTTACTGGACCCGATAACGGCCCATGCTCTGCAGTGTCCTCAGCGTATTCCGATGTTGATAGCGGCATTCCTTGAGCCCCCACAGGTAGTAATAGCACCTGTTGGTATGGACACCGGCTCCTCCTCTGACACCCAGGCTTTGGACGGCACACAGGCTGCCCCATCACCAGCTGCGGACAGTGTGGAACATCATCTGTGCTCAATTGACGTACTCTGCGAGGTGCTACAGGGGCCGTCTACTGCGGAAGCAAGCAACGAAAATGTTGCGTCTACCAGCCAGGACACATAAACATTTGACTCATTTGGCTCGTCGTGTGCTGGGAGAAATTCGTTTTTTTTTTTAACAAGCTCAATTTTGGAACACAAAACACGAAATTGACATTCCTTAAATCTATTGGGCATACATGGCTTTCTAATGCTTATAGTACTTCGGACTATAACTAAGGACACTTTAGAGCTATGGCTTGCATAAATTATTTTTTAGACAGTTTTTAAGTTTCTTAGAATTTTTTAGAAGTTTTAAACATTTGAGCTCAACCGATGTTTTTATAAACTTTGTGCGCACCAATATCTAGTTAGGCTAGTAGTACAGTAATAAGTTACATATGTCGTCCAGTCGGAAGAGCAGTGGGTGTTATATTCCTTATAGGTACCCTATATAGACGCAGGTAACATTGCAACCTTTCACCTATATTCTTCCCTACATTACATACATAACTGTTCTTAGGGACTGACCTTTTACCTAGATACGACACTGCATTCAGAACGCAGGTTTTTCCCTAGTTCAAATCTCATACAGTATGCATGAGGCTTCTTGGAAGCACAGCAGGACTAACAGCAGGACTAACATCTCCTGTATAATATCTCTATAAAGTTCAGGCCCGACGTCATCCTTTAGGCCGACACAGTAACACAGCAAGGTAGGACCCCTGGGGAGACCTATGGGTATATATACATCACATCTTGCTTAGAAGGACAGAGGAGACCGAGACTTCCCGGCTGACACAGTGACCAGAGACGCTGAGGTTCCTGCATGCAGACACTCCAGCTCGCAGTAGTCTAACATCCCTCGCGGGGTGTCCAACTCGAGACCAGGACGGGGTCCCATATTCTCTCATTCTCAGGTAATGGGGTTGACTAGATCCTAGAGGGATTCTTGGCATAACACCTACACAGATGCTAGGTACATTTAGGTACATCTAGTTAGGGAGGCATTGTAGGAGTACGCACTTTTTATCATGTGTTTTATATACTTGTATGTATTCATGATTATTGCAAGATGGTAGAACTTTACCATCCCTTTACTTTCGTAGTGCTTCTAATCATATATCTCTGCTACTGTCTAATGGTAGTTGCAGCTCATCTATTCTACACTAGAATAACAACTGTTCAATAAATTCTTATTGAAAACGCATAGCCTGTTTATTCTGTTAATCTCTCCGAGACAAACTAAGTGAGCACGAGTAACTGAGCGAAAGGTAGTATATTGTTTCCACGATTCTGAAGGATCAGGGTTGTCATGTTCTGAGGTTGCCAAGAACTATTCTCTCCCCGATAAGAGGAGATTCTAGTGGCACTGTGAGCTAGCTGATACAGACAGGCTAACATACCCGGTGGGGGTGCACAAAATCAGTCTGCCACCAGTCCCACAGTTTATGTTATCCAAACGCGCAGATCCTGTATAGGTTATATGGAACTACACGACAATACCACTATTTTAGTATATGGTTAGGTCTCGCCCTGGAGCCCACTGTGTATTAGTGCTATTTACCATTGTTTCTGTGCTACAGTATTGTGTGCTTTGTGAGTATCTTCGTGCAGAAGATATTATGTCGATGCTTAAAGAGTGTTATATCAATAAATACATATTTTTATAACTACTGTGTGGTTCTCCTTTCATTTAACCAATACTATAAGGTTGCATTTTGGTAAAACAAGCTGCTTAACATTCCTTCAAGACTAAGCCTGAAGGCTGCTCTCCACAGCTACCACTTGGATAGGTTTCTAAGGTTATCTTTGACCTCTTAAATCACCATAAGGGTTGTTTGGACTGGTACAGGGTGCCCACTTTAATTAGTGATACCAAAGGGGATGATGGACGGAGCGTTAGAGCAAATCAAACACTCACCCCCAGTCAACTGATCTGGGTTTAATCCATCATCATTCTTTAGCTCACTCCACCACCCCAGTTCAGACATGGCCATATGCAAATCAGTCTGACACTCTGCCTCATGGGAACAGTCCAGCACGAACTGCCAAGCCATGTCTTCCCTTGACCGGAAACAAGCATCCTGGGACCGGTTTCGGGTTCAAAACCCTCATCAGCCAGGCTATCTTGAATCCAGTGGCAAAGTGAGCAAGGGACCCACGTCTGGGCATACCCTGCCAACTTAGGGCGAACAAAGCGATACCAAAGGGGATGATGGACGGAGCGTTAGAGCAAATCAAACACAGACGTGGGTCCTGGGCTCACTGTGCCACTGGAATCAAGCTATCCTGGCTGAAGAGGGGTGAAACCCTGAAACCGGTCCTAGGATGCTTGTTTCCAGTCCAGGGAGGACCTGGCTTGGCAGTTCGGGCTGGACTATTCCCATGAGGCACAGGGTCAAGACTGATTTGCATATGGCCAGGTCTAAACTGGGGTGGCATGGTGAGCAAAAGAATGATGGATTTAACCCAGATCTCTTGACTGGGGGTGAATGTTTTGATTTGTTCTGCATTCCGTCCATCAATTGTGTGTCTTTTGCTTTCTCGCCTAAGTGCGCCAGGTATGCCCAGACGTGGGTCCTGGGCTCACTGTGCCACTGGAATCAAGCTATCCTGGCTGAAGAGGGGTGAAACCCTGAAACCGGTCCTAGGATGCTTGTTTCCGGTCCAGGGAGGACCTGGCTTGGCAGTTCGGGCTGGACTGTTCCCATGAGGCACAGGGTCAAGACTGATTTGCATATGGCCAGGTCTAAACTGGGGTGGCATGGTGAGCAAAACAATGATGGATTTAACCCAGATCTCTTGACTGGGGGTGAATGTTTTGATTTGTTCTGCATTCCGTCCATCAATTGTGTGTCTTTTGCTTTTCCGCCCTAAGTGCGCCAGGTATGCCCAGACGTGGGTCCTGGGCTCACTGTTCCACTGGAATCAAGCTATCCTGGCTGAAGAGGGGTGAAACCCTGAAACCGGTCCTAGGATGCTTGTTTCCAGTCCAGGGAGGACCTGGCCTGGCAGTTCGGGCTGGACTGTTCCCATGAGGCACAGGGTCAAGACTGATTTGCATATGGCCAGGTCTAAACTGGGGTGGCATGGTGAGCAAAAGAATGATGGATTTAACCCAGATCTCTTGACTGGGGGTGAATGTTTTGATTTGTTCTGCATTCCGTCCATCAATTGTGTGTCTTTCACTTTAATTAGTGGACAGCATATACCAGGCCAACTTCTCACAGTGAGTGATTACGAGAGTGGCTGTACAGGTGAGTGTGTGCTTGTGTCAGTGACTGTATAGGAGAGTAAGTATGTGTTAGTATCTGTATGAAAAAATGAGGTGGTGTGTGTATAACTGGAAAAGATTACAATCCATATTGGGTTCTCTAAATTTTAGTAGAACCTACATTCCAGATTACACAGAATGGGTGAAACAATTCTACGACTTAATAGGTCCAGACTTTTCCAGTACACATTGGACTGAGGAACACACAAATATCTTACGTTCAGTACAAGCTGACATGGTAGCTACAAAACACTTACACACACGTGTAAACACGACAAACCTGGTGATCTGCGTCATCGTGGGGACATCTGGGTTCACCTACATTATGTTTAATTAAAGTGACACACTACCGATTGCATATAAATCACATTTATACACCAATGCTGAAATGCATTTTGCACCTACAGGAAAAATACTGACAGCGGTACAAACTGCTGTGGTGCTAAAGCGTTACATTCACGATGGATACAATGGGCTAACTCGTTCACCGCAACAGATGTAGACTACAAGTTTGACTCTACACTACAAACACAAGCTTTTTGGAGTACGAACAAGAATATCCTCTGCCTAATGAAATAATGCGTCTAGAACGCTATGATTACATCATATACACTGATGGTTCTGCCCAGCCTACCATATGGACAAAGCACCAACATTCTGCAGCATGCGCTATTGTGAAAGGGCACATGCACAATGGAGAATTCCATCCTGAGAAAACCTCCACACTGTCACTTGGTGACTGCACTTTTGGCAGGGCTAAAGTCTCTAATTCTGGCACTGGAAAATATGGATCCAGGATACCCCCCACTTAATGTGCGTGATTCTTATTACTGTGCCCAGTCTTCGAATGAACATCTATATTATTGGAGCCACAATGGATTCAGAGATTCAAAGGGTTGAACAATCAAGCACAAAATGTTTTAGGACAGGTGGCAAAGCTGAAAGATTGTTTGCTACGGACTCATGTGATACACACATTGAGTCATCAACGTGCAGGCGTACACGTTGCAGGAAATTCCATGGCTGATCAAGCTACAAAAGCAACAGTTTGCAATGCTGCTGTTGCTGCAACCACTCTTTTAAGTATGAGGATAGACAGAGACATCATAATGGCTGTCAATGCTTCTTGCAACAACACTAGTTTGCCGAAAGGCTTTCCACGCAAGCACTCCTACAAGTTAGATGCACAAAACATACCATATGCTTACACTCCTGGAGTGGGGGATACAGTAATGCCTCATTCTGATCGCAGGATGGGTTTCATTTTAGCTGCAAATGAGGGCCTTGCATCAGCATATTCAGGGTTGGATGCTACAATGTAATTATTGCAGCAACGCTACTGGTGGCCTGATCTTCTCAAACAGACCAAGGACTTTGTCCTTAAATGCAACATCTGCCAGCAGATGAAGGGTTTCACTGTGGCGGTTCCACCACAGACACATCTACTGATTTCAAACAAGCCTCTGACTTGTGTTTACCTGGACCGTTGTGGCCGTTTGTCATCAGATTGGGTTAATAAGTATATCTTGGTAGCAGAGGATTCCTGATCTTGATTCTTATGAGTCTGGCACAGCGGTCGGCTGACGTCCGAACAGTTATTGAGGATCTGCGAGTCTTCATCAGGACATGCACAGTAAGCACATTACATTCCAACCAGGGTCCTTTGTTTAGCTCTAGGGCTTACAAAGAGGCCATGGGAAGTTTGGGTGAGACCCTGCGTGTCTCCTCACCATATCATCCTGAGGGAAATTTGGTTATGGAGAGGAAAAACCGTGACTTAAAGCAGACTTTAACAGCAAGGGTATTATGCTCAGATCGCAGTTGGATCCATCACTTATATGGGGTGCAGAGGGCACTTAACAACCTGCCTATAAAATCCCTGGTTAGTCGGCCTCCCTATGAAATACTCTTTGTGGTTAAGATGTGGGTTCCAGACTTCGACAATCCCAGCACAGTGGTGGTGGAAACACTGTTTGACATCACTGAACATTTGGCTGTTTTACAGGAACTGAATGACTTGCAGCACAGACAAAGCAGTATGTCCAAGTAAAATGCACCACCACTGGGGAATTGAAAGATATAACAGCAAGGCCTGCCTGGGTCCCGAAGGTTGATGATCTGGTCAGGGAGAAAATAGTGGCCAAGAAAGAATTTGGGCCATCTTACAGAGAGCTTATACCTATCCTGGCAGTTGAAGGTACTAGAACTGTACTTCTTCCGCCTCTTGCCGGCCACAAAGACAAAATATTTGTCTCCATTGATCTGATCAAACCATGCTTTATTGCCGATTCTCAACAGCAAGCTATGTGGGCTCCTGGGTAGCTACCTGCTTCCTTTCGCTACCATGCAGGAAGTTCAGATGGAAGCTTGAATAACTAATGAAGCAACAAACAACATCAACGAAATATGCCTTCTACCTTTTGCTAGACGGCAACTGTACAGTCAAGTAGTACAGAAACACAGATTTTAATTCAGAATCCTGACAAGAACACTGTCTACGTCAACATACCACAGATCGAGTCATCTCCAGTTCTACAAAACCTGCTGAGCTGCCAAAAATAGATTGAACAGCATCTGGCTACTTCATCAACTTTGATGATTTTTCTTAAGATTTATCAGATCCATCACCACTGCCACCTCTATCATTCAAAGCAAACACAAGTAGATGATGGACGGAGCGCTGAAACTTTTCAGACACTCACCCCAGTCACAGATCTGGGTTGAATCCATCATCGTTCTTTAGCTCACTTCGCCACCTCAGTTCAGACCCAGCTATATGCAAATCAGTCTTGACTCTGTGCCTCATGGGAACAGTCCAGCCCGAACTGCCAAGCCAGGTCTTCCCTGAACCGGAAACAAGCATCCTAGGACAGGTTTCTGGGTAACACCCAGCATCAGCCAGGCTAGCTTGAATCCAGTGGCAAAGTGAGCAAGGGACCCACGTCTGGGCATACCCTGCCAACTTAGGGCAAACAAAGCAAACACAAGGAGATGATGGACACACCACTGAAACTTTTCAGACACTCACCCCCAGTCACAGATCTGGGTTGAATCCATCATCGTTCTTTAGCTCACTTTGCCACCTCAGTTCAGACCCAGCTATATGCAAATCAGTCTTGACACTGTGCCTCATGGGAACAGTCCAGCCCGAACTGCCAAGCCAGGTCTTCCCTGAACCGTAAACAAGCATCCTGGGACCGGTTTCTGGGTAACACCCTTCATCAGCCAGGCTAGCTTGAATCCAGTGGCAAAGTGAGCAAGGGACCCACGTCTGGGCATACCCTACCAACTTAGTGCGAACAAAGCAAACACAAGGAGATGATGGACGGAGCGCTGAAACTTTTCAGACACTCACCGCCAGTCACAGATCTGGGTTCAGTCCATCATCGTTCTTTAGCTCACTTCGCCACCTCAGTTCAGACCCAGCTATATGCAAATCAGTCTTGACCCTGTCACCCTGAGTGGGATGGGTATGCCCAGACGTGGGTCCCGTGCTCTCCATGCCAGTGGAGACAGGCTATCCTGGCTGATGAGGGGTGAAACCCCAAAACCGGTCCTAGGATGCTTGTTTCCAGTCCAGGGAGGACCTGGCTTGGCAGTTCGGGCTGGACTGTTCCCATGAGGCACAGGGTCAAGACTGATTTGCATATGGCTGGGTTCAAACTGGAATGGCATGGTGAGCAAACAAACGATGGATTTAGGCCCAGATCTCTGTACTGGGGTGAATGTATGACATTGTTCTGCATTCTGTCCATCAACTGTTCTTTTTGCCTCTATCATTCAGGCTGAAAGTGTACATTTTCTATCTTTGGCTGAAAAGGACATACTTTGTTTCTCCATGGTTACATCTTTGGATTACAATTGCATTACTTTTCCTTGTCCTCTGGATTGGTTTGGTGACAGTCTTTTTTCTGCTTTTGAATGGACACTATCTCCCAGAACACTCTGCAGTACAAATGGTGAACTTGATTCTCAAACTGCATTCGTCATCACACAGAGAACGAAGAAACTTTTCTCTGGTGAACATTTGAGCTGTCCCAGTTCCTGATGGAATTGTTCGGGATAGGGTATTGTATGATGTGTATTACCCCACTGAAATTTTACAAATCCCTTATTTGTTTAAACTATCATTGATTTATGCCATTGCCCCTAGTACTATTTCAGACGTTTGGGATATTGATGCAGTGCATGAAATGCTAGAAGATCTAGAACATTCTACTAAGTTTTCTTCTGATGAATTGTATGATGGTACATCTAATTATGATGAAATGTTTTTTTCAACATTACTGTCATCATTTTCTGCATTAAGCAAGTATTCCAGCTGCAATTTACACAATGAGTACATTGCCCTACATTACCACGGGGTGGTTAAAAACATTTGCACAGAAGTCTGCTTATTTTACTGGTTACGACACATCTGACCCAGCTTCTTATTTTTGTAGGCTTGTACCATCACCAACAACAACAGAATATCATAAAACACACTAAGCTGATATACTCTGCTTCTTTTCTATCCCAGCTGTTAGAACAGGGTTTTGACTTTCGGAGGGACACTGTAGATGTAAAATCGATTTGGGGGACAAACGACTGGCAGGTTCAGGGAACTGAGGCTTTGTTTAGGGCATGCCTGATACCACAACACATGATTTTCCTGAACAAAACTGTGCAACAAACATCATGTCTTGGATTAGCTAAGGCAAAAGATTTGAACCCACCACATATTCCCACATTCGCAAGTTTTGAAAACTGGCAGCAGTAGGAAACATTAGACACCATGCTACACATTGGCACATACAATTCGTCAGACCCCAATTGGAGGGGCTGGTTAGATTGGTTATTAGACACTAACGGGTGTCAGGCATGATTCCTAGGTAACACCAAGGGTTTTAAGGTCAGTAGGCCTGACCTGTGTTCTTTGCAGTCTGAACACTTTGGATGATCAGAACTTACAGTATTGTGAAGTTTTGGCTCGATTGACTAAAAACCACAACACTGTCTCAGGTGAAGCAACGCTTGTCCCTTCTATCTGATGACCTGAAACTACGGGACTTTTTATTAGGTCCTCAAAGACCACGTCAAAAACGCTTCTTGTGTGCAATATACAATGAGATATGGAAAGTTTCTCTACAGGAAGCTGCTGAAAGACTGCGTGAAATTGAGAGGGCCAATTTAGAAAAACTCTAGCAGTGGTTGACAACGGTATGACCACCTTATCCTCTATAATAAACTATCTGGGGAACATAGTGTCATTGGCAATAGGCATTATACAACAAGATATGTCCGCCTTACAACATGGGAAGTCACAGCTTAGGTCTATTTTTCTGTTGAGCTTGATGCTTCAAAAACTACGTTCTGGCGATGTACTGTGGCAACATATTAATACCACAAGCCTGTTTTCCCCTTACCACCTTACAAAACAGCAAATACTCATGGCACGTAAAGATGCAAGGTACACTATGTAACACATAGAAAAATTAGAGAAGTTACCTTTCACCATTGTAGAAACTCCGTCTGGTGATTAGATAATCCACTGGTATATCACTCTGCCGATTTCAACATTCCATTTCCAGTACTGTCTACAATACCAGCAAGTGGGCAGATATGAAGCATTGGGGGAAGGGTTTGAACACGAGTATTGGGAATTACCTTTAAAATTTCAGTGTCGAAATAAGGAAACTGAAGTTTTTCTCAGCGGTTCTTAATGTGAGAAGGCTTTGAGTGGATCCTTAGTGTGCAAGAATGTTTTGCTTCACGGGCCTGTAACGCTTCAGTGGCAAACTTTAACTTGCAACTTGAAAGGTTCCCCAGCTGCTGTGATCCATCCGGCTTTCAGATTACTCTCTAATGGGCGTTATTTGATGCTTAACTATCAAGGTTGCTGTAGGATGAAACCAGAGGTTGCCTGTCTGGTGACACTGACTTCCATAGTCACTAGTTGTACCCAAGTACTGTTCCAGCTGCCCGTACAGTTACGGAGGCAACAGTTTGGCCTTCAATAAATCTTTCAAACGTGCATTTTGATGCATTGAGCAAACTGAAAGCCTTATTGTTTCAGAAATATGTGGCCTTAACATCTGCAAAAGAGCTGTTTGATCTTCAAGTTACAAGGTCCTCTTCAGAGATACAGTCGCAACTACGTACTAACTTCCCACTACATTTTGGACAGCTGGTGCACATCATTTTTAATATGTCTGATATCGTTGGAATAGCGCACTTTTTTAAACATATAGGCTCTGGGTTCATTAACATCTTCCAGACAGTTTTCAGAGTCATTACATCTTTTATACACTTCATGCTCTGAAGCGTTTTTGTCGGTCTTCCTCTTGTCCTGCTCCTGATTGCCAGGACTTTGATTTTAATTTTTCTGCTTCGCCATAGATGTCCCATTTCAAGAACGGATGGAACAGTCACTACCACATGTGCTGCTGTCCCCTTAATGCATGGTGCATTGCTTCGGTGCACCTTTGCTTCAAGAACTGAATGAGCATGGGTTCTTATTATTTCGGCCTGTTTGGCTACACTTCGTGCAGCCGTATTCCGCTGTGCACTTTCGAGTGCGCTTCGGACTTGTACCTAGGAGCGCAATTGGTTGAGCCTTCGGACATAAATATACTGGTGGACCCCTTAAAGGTCCATTTGTGTCGCTGGCCACTGCATATTCAATTGCGTCTGACCACATTTTACAAGCCTTCCTGGTATGCTTCTGCTCCTAGTGAATTGGATTTTGGCTCTGGTTCAGTGGATCTTCCATTGGCCGTGTTTACTCCCACAGCAGGTGCTGTGGGGGCTGGATGGGAACGGATTTTCTCCATAAACCTGCTTCGAGTTGTGCCTCTGGGATCATCGTCTGTGGTTGCTGGGAACAGAGATGTTTTGCCTACCACTCAGAACTCATAACAATTGGCTATTCCGTTTGGTGGTAACTTTGAAATATGTCATCACATGGAGAGAGAGGAGTTGGCCTAATGGCTAGGGCATTCGACCTCGAAGCTGGGGAACCGGGTTCGAGTCTTGGCAACGACGCTGAACATCCTGTGATTCTGGGCAAATCACTTAATCTCCCCGTGCCTAACAAAAATGAATGTGTCCTCATGTAACACAACTGGTGCTCATGTAAAGTGCTCTGATACCCGATATCCTTGGGTCAAATTTGCGCTATATAAAACTCTGTAAAAAAAAAAGAAGTGAGGACTATAGAATCACAATTATTTTTAGAGAAGTGTAGCAAAGTGCAATGGTTTGTAAAAACTGCCCTCACCCACAACGAGTTGTGGCGTGCTTCATCATAGGGCTGCTACGACACCTCTGCGCAGACCAACGCTGGAGGTGGAGCAATACGATGGGGAAGACAATACAAACACACAGAAAAGGAAAAGGATCCCGGAAATGATAAGTGCAGATGGAAAGTCTAACAATAACTAAGGGATATCCTCATAATAATTTTATTCCTGGATACCCTTGTTAGGGTTAAAAGGTATCTCCCTACCAAAGGATGGTGGTGAGGTGAGTGTATTAAGCACCCTTCACCCATCAGTTCTGCGAAAAGGTCGACATGTTTGTGCCGGATTGCGTGTCTCTCTCGGCTTTCGTCAGGACTGCCGGAACACTATGCTAAATCCCTTTCAATCTGTATACAAGTTGTATAACTAATTACTCCACCTGTTACTAGTACGAGTGGTGGGTACCGTAATTATACTCCTGTTAGGATCTGTAAGTGAAGAGAAAAAATATATGTACAAGTGAAGAGAGTTCTTGTCTAAGTACATAGACGTGCATAAAGGTGATAAATTGTGATAACACCTCTATATTTGCTACCTTTGTCTTTCTTGCAACCCTTTGGTGCGTAGCGGCCTTTATATCTGTTATTTTATCACCGCTAGTGATGGGGCAATGCCCTAAATTGCTTGTGATTTCACGAATGCAGTTTATTTCAAACTGTTTTTGTGCCTTTATTAAAAACAAAGTATGAGCACACCTATCAATATTATGTGAGAAAATCATGCTTGTAACAAAAACATGCAAAAATCCTCGCGTAAACGCTTAGGTACTGTTGTCACAACAACTCGGCAGATCTTACCGAGTTTATCCTAATGTACCGCTAGAAATGGCACGAGAGGAGAGGGTGACCCCCTGTAGTCACACACTATTTGGAAAAATTGTGATTATATGCAATGGATTAGATGGATGTATCTTGCACAATTGCGCGTCTCGCAGTTATTCCTCTTACACACATCATATCCTGATTTCCCTATAAAGAGGAAAAATAAGGCATTCCTATTTCACTTCGTATCCCAGGCAAATCTGGCCCCTGCGCGACATGTGTGCTATGATCGCACACTCTGTTTACAAGCAAACCACCTGCCCTGGCCCCTCCTTACTTCGTCAAGGGTGGTGCGCTTCCGTACAGTTGTCCCTCCTGGTGCCGTGTTGGTACCCGGACGCAGCCCTCATGGTGCTGCTTAAGAGGCTCTGCTTCCCTTGACGTGTGCCAAGGGCGGTGAGTGGTGGCGTCATGACATGTATGTGTCTGTGCGCGTCACTGATGCTGGAACGCTGACCCTGTACGAGGCTGTGGGCGATGACTGGTGGCGTCATGATGCGAATGCGACTGCGCGCGTCACTGATGTTGGAACGCTGACCCTGTACGACGCTGTATACTGAGTCTATTCGAACAGCTGCCATCACAGTGTGTAGAGCACCCAATAACCCCTTAAGATCCCTGGTATGGATCTATCTTGGTAAGAGATTGTATTTGCGTTCATTGCCAATGTGTAAAGACGTGTCAGGACGTATTAATATGTTTCCATTCATGGCCAAGGGCACTGGACCAATACGGAGCTGTGTGGCAGTCAAGTTCAAATGCAGCAAAGTAGTGTCGAGCCGCGTAGGACAACAATGCACTATCCTACATGCGGCACAAAGCAAATAAGTCTCTCACAGAATGACCTTTTGAACCCATTAAAACAGTGGTGGCTCCTCCATAGGGGCGTGGGGGCGTCGCCCCCACTGCTTTCTCGCAGTGCGAGAAGCAGAAACATAAAATGGTAAAACTACTATTTTATGTTTCTGCTTCTCGCACTGCGAGAAAACAGAAGTGCCTGGAGTGCCTGGTTGGGGGCGGGCGTGTGGGCGGTCCTGCTCGAGGGCAGGGGGGGGAGTGGCTTGCCCACTGTTGTGGGTACTGACTGTTTGGTCGGTCCCAGGGCTGACCAACCCAGTCATGCGCAATCTCCCTTTTTTTCTATGTAGGCTGCTGCATGCAGCCTACATAGAGAAAATGGCCCGGCTGGGGCGCTCTCCGCTGCGCCTCACCAATCACAACGCTGCCATTGCAGCGTTGTGATTGGCTCAGGTGAGGGGAGGGAGGCTGCTTCCTGTTGGGAAAAGTTAAACGCAGGACCCGGCCACTGCCAGGAGCTGAGGCGGCGCGGGACTCAGGACCCGGTAAGGTAAGTTTTTATCTTTTTAATTATAACCCCCCCCCCTCCGTGACCCCTACCCGCGAGTCCCCTACCCGCGACTGCCATGTTCCACCGGCCGCGATTATGTGCGTGACCTGTAATCGCAATCACATACGTTGCAGCCACATTATGTCGCATGTTATGTGGTGGGGTCCTTCTTTCTAAGCCACGACTTGTTGCCACAGAAGTGTTGCAGTGGGGTGTAGGGCTCCACACTGCACCGTGCTGTTGTACTGTATTTGCGCTGGGATGTAGTATACTCAATGCCACGCAATATAACTTTTAACTTTTAACTTTTAACTGTTCATATTTGAATTTTTTTTCTGGAATTGTATTATTATGTCATGTTGATGTCACCTTATGTTAGGTGGTGCGCTGCAACCATCACTTAATTGAATTATTTTTTATGCCTTGTTATGACTTATTGCTTGACACATTCCACCTGTTACACCGCTTTAACCACAAGGTGTGGTATTGTAATAGTAATATATTCCTGTCGTTCTCCGCTGTGCACTGTGCATTTCAGCCACTTCTAACACTATGCCATGCATAATGCCCGTGCCACGCTTGGTTTTGTTATTACATGACAGTCTCCCGCCATGTTATCTCAGGCTGCAGTGTTATACGAGGTGTGCCGTTTTAAACCTTCTGCATGCTCGGCCGTGTTGTAGTTTATACGTGCACCTTGCTCTATTTTACCACTTCCCATGTTTCAACTGGTACACTATTTAAGTCATACGTGTTTTTTGTAAGATGGAATAGTTTTGAAACAATACAATAAAGTTATGTCATGTTATATGTGTATTTGAGCAAATGTATATATATATTTATTAGGTTATTGTCATCTATGTTAATTTATACTGTTCGTGCATTTGTTTGCTATTTTAATCATACGACGTATGTATAATCTTGTGTTATCGCACATTTATGACATATGTATGTCATGTAAAGTCATGCCATGCTGCAGCACATTTACATCACACGACGTAATTCTGTCATGTTCTGCTTCTTATCACGTAATACGTTTGTGTCATGTTATCTTACGACGTATTTCATGTTGGTATGTCGAGCTTTCAAGGCGGTAGGAATACTGCACACTTATAAAATATGTATGTCCTGTGTTATGATATATGGCTTTCATCACATGGTTTTATTGTATGGCATTGTACTGTATTTCTAAGTCGTTTCCTGACACTTCTATAACATAATACGTTATTTATATTCTCCACGCCATACCACGGCCTCCTTTTAATACTATAGGTACGTGGATCTTGCTTTGCTATGCCAAGCCATGCTGCGCCTGTTATTCCAAATTTGAATTGTATAATATTTTTGTGCCGCTGTACATCATGCCGTGTATGTGTAGGGCATCCCGGGGCATTCTATGCCGCGGTGCACTACAATATATTTGCATCCTTTTATTGCATGCTGCCATTAGTTATATCAGTCATTCTATTTCAGGGCACAAATTATATATTTTTGTAATTGTATAAGTCATAATGCATATATGATTCATTTCTTTGATTCTGTGTCATGGTGCATATATATTTGTGTCACACTATGCCACAGTACAAATAAATATATATTTAGATCATGCTACGTACATATGATGTATTATGTATGTACCACCACAGAGCATGACCAGTCATACCAAGATACATTTGTGCCATTCAATGTTATTGTACATATAATTATATATTTGTGACATGTGGTGTCATACATGTTTGTGTTATTCAATGTATGATATGTGTGTTCTCTCATTTATGATGTGGTTAACTATATTACCCCCTCCCCTGCCCTTGTTTCACCTCCAGATCACCCTCTAATATTCCTTTACCTGTTTCCCTGTTTACTCCAAGTATTTTTGTGACATGTGTCAATGTACGGTTTCTAATACCTCATGTTTTAATGTAAAGCGCTGTACTACCTCACAGACTAGGCGTGTTCTAAAATATTTTAAGTGTTTCAAAGTATGTGCTGTGTCATGCTACACCTGTGGTGACATTTTAATCAGGCATTATTTCGTTCGCTTCTGTATTACTGTCCCCCAGGTGTGCTCATGCCATGGTACAGTTTATGAGTCATGCTCCCTTTTATTCACCTGCCATGATTCTGTTGTGTTATTCACACGTGCATGGCAGCGACACTGTTCTCTCATTTATTTTTGGCGTTCTTCACATTGTAACATCGGGTCTTAGAGCAGTCCAGTTCATGCTAGTTCAGGGCCCAGTTTAGATTATGCTTTGTTATGATACAGTTTAGATTGTATGGTGTCACAGGGCAGTCTAGTGTTTAATATTTGAGTACCTAGTTAAGATTAGGCTTTGTTGCAGTGCAATGCAGGTCACAGGGCAGTCAGTTTATACTATAAACGGTTCAGATAACGAAGCATAATAGTGCAGTACAGATATGGCTGCCTCATAGTGCAGTTCAGGTTAGTATGTCTCAGTGCAGTTACATTATACTGCTGCATAGTGTGGTTTGGTTTTTGCTAGCTCATGCTGTCCGCTGTAGTTGTTGTTTCAGGTGCAATAAGTTTAATTTGAAGTTACTACTTAAAGATCATCTTAATCAGGAGAAATCAAGTACAGCCACACAAATGTGGAACAGTCACCTTTTGAGAAGTATATTTAAACATAAGCATCTACAGACAATTTGAATTCTAGTGTGTGCTACGTAGTCACTAGTAATTTGCTTGAAAATGCACCATTTGTCCACTCTTTTTTCAAAATTTTCTCGGGGGGAGAACCCCCCCGAACCATCCGTAGGTTGTTCGGGCTCGCTCGCTACGCTCGCTCGCTGCAGTGCAGTACAATAATTATTTTACGCCTCACCACTTTCAAATCTCACCAGCCGCCACTGCATTAGAACTAATCCACTAATGATGAAACAAAGAATACTGAGTATGGGAAGCTGACACGAGGTACCCCCAGCACAAATCTGAGCTAATGGTGCTACCATGGCATTATCAATCAGCTATCTGTATTTACTTTGATCTTATCAGTGAAGGCTCCAGTTGGGTACTTGCACACTCATGGCCATCCCAAGGTGATCCATGGGATATCATCATTGAGGCCACGTTCATGAATGCGCAACCTGTACACCCATTTTTGTTCTCGTAGAAACAAGACCCTGTTGGGGTCCTTCGTGTTGGGTGCGATATATGGTTTATCTAGTACTGTCCAGTACAGATAATTCACCGTGTGTTTCATTTCTGCATAATGAGTAGTGAACCGTGTCATTGTCCTTTCACACCTGATATTCCTTCGATGTTCCATTATACTCACTTTCACTTTCTGTGATGTCATCCCCACATATATTAGATTGCATGGACATCTGATCATATATATCACATTCGTTGAATTACAATTTGTATGTCTGCGTTGTTCCCATGGGAAGTTAAGCACTGCGTCTACACTCTAGGTGTTTGCAGTGAGCCTACAGACATCACAGGAACCACATCTGGTATGCCCTGTCACCGGAGGGAGCGCCCACAGGGCTTGTTGCTCTTTCTGTATTACTGGACGAGGTCTTGTGCGGACTAGATGGTCCCTGATGTTAGGACTCCTCCTAAAGGAGAACAGTGGTTTCTCCAGGTTTAAGCCATTAGAATTGAGTATTGGCCAATGCTTAAGAAAGATGCGTTTCACATGTGTAGAGGCCGTATTAAATGTTGTCACGCAAATAGCGTTTTTGTTAGAAGGCCTTTTCAACTTTTCCAGGAGGGCCTCCCTATGGCAGTTCTGTGCTCTCTTCTGGGCTCTCCGAACGATTTTAGTGGGTTATTTCCTCCATTCCAGTTTCCCTGCTCAATTTACCGCCTCCTTCTTGAAATCCTCAAGGTCGGAGCAATTTCTCCGCAAGCGCAAAAATTGCCCTACAGGGAGGTTCTCCCTGGGAGATTTCAGATGGAAACTCTCAAAAAGCAGGAGCCAATTTCTGTCGGTGGGCTTATGGAAAACCTGTGTGATCAGTTTGCCTCCATTAGGTATTATTTCCAGATCAAGGAATGGTAAGCATTCTTTCGTAATCGTGGAGGTGAAGTGTAAATAGGGGTTCTGGCTGTTAAGCCATAGTAGAAAGTTCTTCAGTGATTGTTCATCGCCCTTCCAAATGAGGATGACGTCATTTATAAAACGTCTCCACATCCTAATGTTGGATGACCAAGGGCTTTCAATAGTAAAAATGTATCTGTGTTCGAAGGCTGATACATAAAGACCTGCTAGGCTCGGCCCGAAGGCGCTGCCCATTGATGACCCATGTGTTTATAAGTAATAAGTCCCTTGGTACTCCAAAACGTTTTTAGTGAGCGCTAACTCAGCCAGGTGGATGATGAATGATCTAGGGGTGCAATACAGCCATTCCTGAGCATAGAGGATCTCCTCTACCACCCTGAGTGTTTCCATTTGGGGGATATTGGTGTACAAGGATTCTATGTCCAAGCCCACCAGGAATTCCTCTTCTGGGTCAAAGTCCATATCTGTGAGTAGAATAAGGACATCGGTGGTGTCCTTCAAGTATTCCTCCCTACTCTGTACTAAAGGTTTAAAGAAAAAATCGCAGAATTGCGACAGTGGTTCCAGTATGGATCCAATACCTGCAACAATCGGCCTGCCAGGTGGTGGTCTTGGAGCTTTGTGCACCTTGGGGAGCGTGTAGAAGTACGGTGCTATCGAGTCTTTCTGTGACAAGAAATTGCCTTCCTGCACCGAGATCCAGTCATTGCTGGTGGCCTCCTCTATCACAGTAGTAATCTCCTGTTTCAATTCTGGAGTAGGGTCTCTTGGGAGGACTTTGTAATTTCTTGCATCACTGAGTAGTCTAGTGCACTCCTGGTCATATGCTACTCTTGTTTGGAGTACTATGACCCCTCCCTTATCTGCAGGCTTTATGACCTTGTTTTGGTTATTCTTCAATTGGTCAAGTGCCTCTTTCTCCTCCCTAGTGAGATTTCTGAAGTGTTGCGTGTAAGTTTTGGCCAGCTCTTCCACCTTATGTGTTACCGCTCTTTCAATTGTGATGGCTTCGAGTGGGAGTACGGAGATCACAGGTGTGAAATTGGATTTGGGGCGGAGATTGGTATCTCCTCAACCGTCTGTTATTTCTGTTTTTAATAACGGCACAAAAACTGTTTGAAATAAACTGCATTCGTGAAATCACAAGCAATATAGGGCATTGCCCCATCACTAGCGGTGATACAATAGCAGATATAAAGGCCGCTACGCACCAAAAGGGTTGTTAGAAAGACAAAGGTAGCAAATGTAGAGGTGTTATCACAATTTATCACATTTATGCACGTCTATGTACTTATACAAGAACTCTCTTCACTTGTACATATATTTTTCTCTTCACTTACAGATCCTAACAGGAGTATGATTACAGTACCCACCACTCTTACTAGTAACAGATGGAGTGATTAGTTATACAACTTGTATACAGATCAAAAGGGATTTAGCATAGGGTTCCGACAGTCCTGACGAAAGCCGGGAGAGACATGCAATCCAGCAGAAACATGTCGACCTTTTCGCAGAACGGAGGGGTGAAGGGTCCTTAATAGACTCACCTCACCACCATCCTTTGGTAGGGAGATACCTTTTAACCCTAACAAGGGTATCCAGGAATAAAATTATTATGAGGATATCCCTTAGTTAGATTTAGACTTTGCATCTGCACTTATCATTTCTGGGATCCTTTTCCTTTTCTGTGTGTTTGTATTGTCTTCCCCACCCTATTGCTCCACCTCCAGCGTTGGTCTGCGCAGAGGTGTCGTAGCAGCCCTATGATGAAGCATGCCACAACTCGTTGTGGGTGAGGGCAGTTTTTACAAAGCATTGAACTTTGCTACACTTTGCATTTCTTCTCTAAAAATAATTGTGATTCTATAGTCCTTACTTCTTTATGTGTGATGAGGTTTACCCAGAGGAGGTCGAAGTAAGTTCATATCCCCCTCCCCCTTTTACTTGTGTGTTGGTCAGTTAGCACGGCCGCCGAGCTGTAGGAGTTTTGCTGTTCATTGGTAGAAGTTATACCTTTGAACGCACACAGTGGCCGTTGAGCCAAAATAGTTGAACACACCTACCACAAATCATGTCAGAACAACAGGGACTTGCCTATAATGAGGAAGCGGTCTTGGAAATTCTTTCGGGCCCTTCGTTATTAGGAGAAACTACCATCCACCAGGTCCTCACCCAAGGGGAAGGGTGGGACACTTTGGTAGAACTTAAAAAGACACACATAAAAGCCATCCTTCATGGGGCTGTTCTCACGGAGTACCTGAGGGCCAATGCAGCCCCTCGAGGACTTAAAGTAACAAACGAACCACTAATCTTCCTCGAAGACACCGCTTTCAGGAGGGATTGGGCTCTGATCGCGTGGAAGTGCACGAGAGATTGGTTAGTGCTAATCATCACCACTGCCAAAAGAATAGCAGATACTTTGTTTATTCAGATACAAACTAGTGAACAGGGCTTGAAGACAAGCGTGATACTAGCCACATACAAAAGAAAGCCAGAGGAAACAAACAAAGAAATAGGAGAATACAAAGACTATTTGTTGCAGTCAAAGATTAATAAATTACAAAAAGATCTGCAGAAATTTTCTAGGGAAAGAATATACCCATACACATCTGACGAATATATCCAGAAAAAGATTGAGGAAATGAAGAAAGGGCCAAGGGCAGGGAGAAGGAGTATGGATACCATAAGCTCAAGTAGCGAAGGGAGTGATTATGATAACAGACCAATGAGAAAGGGAAGGGGAAGAGGTAGAGGCCATTACCAGGGCCCACACTCTAATTACAACCCGATGTACCCCAACTACCCTGGCCAAGGATTTGGATGGCCTCCTGTGTTCCAACCGTTCCCACCAATGCAAGGGCCTCACAATCCCCAGTATCCACCGACACCGGTTCCTTTTTTAGGGAGAGGCAGGGAACGAGGCAGGGGAAAGCAAAGAGAAACACTAGGGGTACAGTGGGAGAACCTCAACCAGAGGGTGACAAGGAGCATGGCACGGGATCCCTCACCAGGGCCCAGCAGGGAGTGAGTCTAGTGATGAACCTGACGGACACCCTTCTCAAGGGCCTGGGCTTTGTCCCGACCAATACCTTGGACAGCTTCAAACTACGACAAGAATTGTCAGAATGTTTCAGAACAATAAGACTTAAAGTCTTCTTTGAGGGCGCCCAGAAATAAACAGACAGTAGAGGAGATACCAGTCTCCGCCCCAAATCCAATTTCACACCTGCGATCTCCGTATTCCCACTCGAAGTCATCACATTTGAAAGAGCAGTAACACATGAGGTGGAAGAGCTGGCCAAAACTTACACGCAACCCTTCATAAATCTCGCTAGGGCAGAGAAAGAGGCACTTGACCAATTGAAGAATAACCAATACATGGTCATAAAGCCTGCAGATAAGGGAGGGGCTATAATACTCCAAACGAGAGTAGCATATGACCAGGAGTGCACTAGACTACTCAGTGATGCAAGAAATTACAAAGTCCTCCCAAGAGACCCTACTCCATAATTGAAACAGGAGATCACTACTGTGATAGAGGAGGCCACCAGCAATGACTGGATTTTGGAGCAGGAAGGCAATTTCTTGTCACAGAAAGACCGGATAGCATCGTACTTCTACATGCTCCCCAAGGTGCACAAAGCTACAAGACCACCACCTGGCAGGCCGATTGTCGCAGGTATTGGATCCATACTGGAACCACTGTCGCAATTCTGCGATTTTTTCTTTAAACCTTTAGTACAGAGCAGGGAGGCATACTTGAAGGACACCACCGATGTCCTTAATCTACTCCAAGATATGGACTTTGACCCAGAAGAGGAATTCCTGGTGGGCTTGGACATAGAATCCTTGTACACCAATATCTCCCAAATGGAAACACTCAGGGTGGTAGAGGAGATCCTCTATGCTCAGAAATGGCTGCATTGCACCCCTAGATCATTCATCATCCACCTGGCTGAGATAGCGCTCACTAAAAACTTTTTGGAGTACCAAGGGACTTATTACTTACAAACACATGGGACATCAATGGGCAGCGCCTTTGCACCGAGCCTAGCAGGTCTTTATGTATCAGCCTTCGAACACAGATACATTTTTACTACTAAAAGCCCTTGCTCATCCAACATTAGGATGTGGAGACATTTTATAGATGACATCAGCCTCCTTTGGAAGGGTGATGAATAATCAGTGAAGAACTTTCTACTATGGCTTAACCCCTTCGCTGCTATGCCTTTTCCCCCCCTGTGCTAAGCCTTTTTTGGGCTATTTGGGGTAGTTCTCACTTAGGCCCCTGTAACTTTTTGACCACATAAGGTATCCACGCCAAATTTGTGTCCTTTTCTTCCAACATCATGGGGATTCTAAAGGTACCCAGGGTTTGTGGATTTCCCTGGAGGGGACCCAGAAATTAGCCAAAATACAGCTAAATTTAGTTTTTTGGGGGAAAAATGGGAAAAAAGGGCTACAGATGAAAGCGTCTGGTTTTTTCCCTGCAAATGGTATCAACAAAGGGTTTGTGGGGCTGAAATCACCATTTTCCCAGATTTAAGGGACTGACAGACTTTTGTCAGAAAACCAACATTTTTTACACAGTTTTGGCATTTTACTGGGATATAGCCTATTTTTGCTATTTTTTGTGCTTTCAACCTCCTTCCAGTCAATGGTAGAAATGAGTATGAAAGAAATAATGGATCCTGGAAAGCTATACATTTTAGAAAAGCAGACAAAATTCTGAATTCAGCAAGGGGTCATTTGTGTAGATCCTTTAAGGTTTCTGTATAGAAACTAACAGTTGAATATAGGAAAAATTGAAAATTAGTTGAAAAAAACAGCCATTTGTGCCAATGTTTTCACCTGTAACTTCTTCTAATTGTGACAGCTGTTTGAGAGCAGTATACCGTTACATCCGCTGGACCTTTTTGGTTGTGGGGATATATAGGACTTGTAGGTTCACCAAGAACCAGACGAACCCAGAGCCAATAACTGAGCAGTGTCTTGCAATGGTTTTTTATTATGTACCGAGTATAAAGCAATTAATTTGGGAAAATATATACATGGAAACTCGGTATGAAAGACACCTATGTATTTATGAAATTGGAACAAAATATAGAGTTTAGAAACAGTAGATATTTGCACATTTCCGAAATTGTGAGTACCCATACTAGCATGAGAATTATAGGTCATTTTTCAAAATGACTTCTTTTTACACATTGTCTTTCTTTTGGAAGGCAGAAATGCATCGAAAGTCAATAGGTAATAACAGTTGCTCTACAATTCTGTGTTACCCTAAGTCCCCCGATAAAAATGGTACCTCACTTGTGTGGGTAGGCCTAGTGCCCGCGACAGGAAACGGCTCAAAACGCAAAGTGGACACACTTTATTTTTACAGTGAAAACTTTTTTGCAAAGTGCCTAGCTGTAGATTTTGAACCCTAGCTCTGCCGGCACCTAGGGAAACCTAGCAAACCTATACATTTTTGGAAACTAGACACCCAGGGGAATCCAGGATGGGGTGACTTGACTGGCTCTCACCAGGTTCTATTACCCAGAATCCCTTGCAAACCTAAAAATCTGTCAAAAAAAACATATTTTCCTCACATTTCTGTGGTGGAAAGTTCTGGAATCTGCGTGGATCCACAAAACTCTACACACCCCGCGTTCCCCAAAGTCTTCCGAGAAAAATGGTACCTCACTTGTGTGGGTAGGCCTAGTGCCCGCGACAGGAAACGGCCCAAAACGCAACGTGGACACACCACATTTTCACAGTGAAAACGGATCCTTTTTTTGCAAAGTGCCTAGCTGTAGATTTTGAACCCTAGTGATGGAGCAAGGACTCGTAAGAAAAAGAGACTTGCTCGGAAGTAATCCTCTCATTTTACTTATTAACGAATTACTAATAATGTTTCGTAAATAATAACACGCACCACACGTTGACGTCAACAAAAAGGGCCGCGCTAGCATTGGTCAGACCACGAGCGTGAGCCTGAGTTTGATTGGATAATTAGTTAGAAGACGCACTAGGATTGGTAGAAAGAGAAATTGTATGCAGGATTCTGATTTGACTGCCAGTGTGAGACGTGCAGATAGAAGATTTCAAGGGTTTGCAGAATACAATTTTATATATCGTTGATCTAGGATGTATGGAGAAAAGAGAAAGATGTCCTTAATAAAGAAAATTAAGAATTTCTTTAAGAAAGATAAGCCTGTGCTGACTAGGGAGGGAATTCCTATTCCGCCACCGAAGACACCTGCTTCTTTTATGATGATGGAAAGAGGATATCATACTTGTGTGTGGTTGGCAAATTGGATAGAATATACGAAAGGTGGAGTGCTAGCTTTTCCTGAAAATGGTACGTTTAACGGGAGAATTCTGCAGAATTTGAGAATGAGAATGAATGATTTAGAACCAAGACCTAGGTTAACTCAATACATGGCTTTAGAAGAGTGGGAGACTGAGTCATATGAACGTGAGAAATGCAGAAGTGGGAGATATAAAGGATTTTCCCCCAGATATTTGCATGAGTCACGCGAAGGTCAAATGAAACAATGGAGAAGAGCTATGGTATCAGAAGGTTTATATCCAGTGATAATGGCTGAGAAACAGTCTGGAGGAAAGTGTAAAGAGAAAACGAAACACATGAATACAACAGGATATGGTGAATCAGATGATGAGTTATTAGAAGATATTTTAATTAAAAATACACCACCGTATCAAGAAGCAACTAGTAAGGTTACCCCAAGTGCACCAGTGATGGGAATGCCTTTGACCCCACAAATTTTACATGATACGTCATTTAATAGGGTGCTGCAGGATAATGAGAGAGATGTTTTGAATAAAACAAGAGAAGAATTAGTTCATAAAATAAGTCAGTTGAATTTAAATGCTGAAGCTTTGACAGTACCAGTGACCATTGGTCCGGTAATCCCATTGTATGGAGATAAAGAGACTTGCCAGAAACCACAAACTGTAACAATTCCGTTAAATAGTCCCCGAAAAGTAGTAATAATTACAAATGATCAGGTCAGTGAAAGTGAGTCCGTATCCAGCAGCGTGAGGGGAACGGCTTACTCCAGCCCCCAGGAGGCATTGGGGCTTTCCCGCTTGACTCTTGCGCCAGGAGGCGCACAAAACCAACGGCGGGCTCCCGCAGCGCGGGTCGCCCGTATCCAGCGCCGTGAGGGGAATGGCTTGACCGGCTCGAACTCCAGCCCCCAGGAGGCATTGGGGCTTTCCCGCTTGACTCTCGCGCCAGGAGGCACACAAAATCAATGGCGGGCTCCCGCAGCAAAGCCCGGGCCAAGGGTGGGCCCGTCTGCACCAGGCTGAGGCAGGGCAGGGCAGGGCCTACTCTCTTTCGCCGTACTCCCGGGTGATTGAGTTTCTGCGGTTCACCTCAGCCTGCAAGGACTTTTCTGACTGATATGGTGAGAGCCACATGGGGACCTGGTGTTTGACAATTTTTTATTGATTTTCCCCCTTGGTTTTCTCAGCTGCTTCCCGTTAAATTGATATCCGGTGCTGGGCCCCATCTTTGTTCCTGGCACTACGAGCGTACTACTCTTTCAAAAGTAGGGTTGTTTTTTACCTGGACTATAACTTTTGTTTTTTTTATATATTGATTGCACTTGGTTTTATCCTTAGTTTCATGCAGTTTTATGCAGTCTGACTTCTGTGGTCCATTTTAACTTTCTCGCTTACCTTCACATGCACTTTACTGTTTGAACTTAACTTGTCTTACCTACCTCAGCATACACATTGCACTTTGGATCTTTTATAGTGTGGGACCAGTTTTTAGATCTTATTGTACTCTGCACCTTTTGCACTATTGGCGCTTTGTACCATCTTGCACTGTATAGATGATATAGATTATATTGGCACTTGCACTTTATTAGATCCAAATAAAGTCCAGCTCATTCCCTAATTTACCAACAGCATGGGGAAGAGGAAAGCGAAAGGCCCAATCTTCGGGCCCAGACCAGCTAGCAAATGCTGCATGCCATGAGACTATGGATAGGATTGAATTGATTTTAGTAGATTGCCACACCATTGCAAATTCAGATACTACCATCCCCTTGTCCCCTGGTGGTATTCAAACTAGTAATGATAATGTTATGGGTCCACAGTCCTCTTGCTCCCCCCAACCAACCCAGGCAAAAAAGGTTATGAAACAGATCCCTCTGATGTTTAGATCTAATAAGAGGCGCAAAGAATTACTTGATGACAAACTTTCGGGCGAGACCTCCTCTGATTCCTCGCCTGTAAAAAAATCTGCTAGATTGTCTTTGCGAGCACTTAAAAAGCACCGCTCTGGGCAAAGGAAGGACAAGGGTAAGGCGCCCGACGTATGCCCGACGTATGCGCCAATACTAATAATCAGGGGCCAATTTCCGAACCCACCACGAGTCATGCACTATTTTCTAGTATTGAATGTTCCAACAGATTCGACCCTCTCTGCCCACTAGTAGCAGAGGGCCGAGAGGAGGCGGGGAGGTCTGATCCTGTAGACACCAGGGGGGCAAAGAGTGATACGGGTGGGTCACAGCCACTTATAGACCTAATAGAAGCACTGAGAGCAGAGGTTCGCTCCCTCAAAGATGTAGTCACTTTTCTCCTGGGAAAGGTCGGCCATGCTAAAGGCGAAGTCCCTGAGCCTCAACACAAGAAGATCTCAGGTTTGAGGGACCCAGTAAGCCCAAAAGAGTGTAGCGCAGGCATTAGATCAGGAAGGTGTCCTATAGATCCTACTCACACTAGACTGTTAAATCCTTTATTGCCTATGAGTGTTCCCTATCAGCAGTCGTTTACTAGCAAGGCATTACAGGACCCTCCCTAGCTTCAACATCGGGCAGGGATGTCCATAGAGGTGAAGCCGCTCGTAATGCAGATCTATCCCACATGCGGGCTCAGGGGGAGGGACCAACTAGAGGGTTTGTGCGGGAGGGTGTGTATGTGAGACCTGAAGTGGAAGAAAGCCCCTCTCGGATTTTCCTTATGGAAGTCCCCAAATACAATGGCAGAACCCCTGAAAATCAAGAGTCCCTTACAAATAAGATCATACACTGGTTTAGACACACACGCCAATGCTACTCTATAATCAGGGATGACATCAGAATGGCTAAAAGATCATCATTGCCAAATACTCCTTGGGACATGATTGAGGTCACTTTCTATGATGCCGCCATTACCACTGGGTTGCTTTCCATGGAGGCCCGCAGGATCCCTCCCAAGAATTCCAGTATAACTATCAGGTATAGACCACTGTGGTGGGTCACCTTGTAGGCCCCTTCTGACGAATAGGGCTGATGGAAATAGTTCCAGTTGACCCCAGAGTTCGAAAATGTCATTGTACATGGGTAGGCAAATCCCCTATTGTCCCCCAAAACAAACCCACCAGAGTAATTACGTGGGAAATAGCTCTAGTGTACCCAGATCTCCAACTATAAATTCTCCTTCCCCAGTGTGCGTCTTGGTTCCGGACGTGGCTACAAACAATGATTGTGCCCCGGTCACTGAACCTGGGCCCGAGTTGGGCTTGAATGTAGGGGAGCCAAGTAGCAATGAGGATAGGTTAGCAGTGACACTGCAGCCCTCTCCTCTCAAGGTCCTGGTTTGGAACGTGGCAGGGATTAACAAGTTATTGACAGACCTAGAGTGGTGTACATTCATAGATTCCTTTGATATCATTTTATTCCAAGAAACGTGGAGTCTCTCTTGCCCGTACCGATCAGGTTATGCAACCTATGCCAAAGAAGCCACCAGGAGAGTGAGAGGGAGACCGTCAGGAGGCCTAGCAGTCTGGGTGAACATAGAGCTGGGGTGGAAAGTTAGACAGTTGCAGGTGGAGTCAGAAGACATTGTAGCTCTTGAAGTTAACAACAACAGTGGTATAAGAACGAGAATTTTCAATGTATACAACAGGGTAAAGAAAGGCATGGCTGAAACAGATACACTGCGCATCCTTGACAATGCATTAACCCAGTATTCCCACAATTCCCAGCTATTGGTCTGTGGGGATTTTAATTGCACATTTGAGCCTCTGGCTTCAGTCCCCGACTGACCTAACAAATGAATGGGACTGCGAATGGCAGGTTCCCCAGCTTGATTTGCCTTTGGTTAGGTGGAGTGCAAGAGGAGCGCAGTTGCTGGCACTTACTCTGCAGCATGATCTTAGAGCAACAAATGGCAGGACGCCCTCAGATTCAAAAGGGGACCCCACCTTTAACAGGTTCGCCCAGGAAAGCAGAATTGATTATTGCCTTGTTTCCCATAACCACTGGCATCTTGTCTTGGACATGGCCGTGGTCTAAAGGGTTGATAGCGACCACAATGCTCTAGCTCTGACCCTCGCAAACCAAGCACCTGGATGCACTGTAGATCGGGGTTGCCCGGATATTGGTCTCCTCTCAGTTGCCAACAATCAGAGGAGAATCAAGTGGAGCTGGGTTGAGACTCACCCGGAGGCTCTGGGTTTAGTTAAGGGGAAGGTCTCCGCACTCCTTGAAAAAGCCGCTAGTTCAACCATGGAGCAGGTTGACGATGAGATAGGCACGAGCCATGACCTCCTCTATAGAGAAATCAGGGATTTACTGGGCAGCCAGGGAAGCCGCAGACAGTGAAAACCAACATACAAAATAAGCAGGGAGTTTGGTATACAAAAGAATGCAGGCTGTCAAAACAGGAACTTCTAAAGGCAGTCAAGCTTAAATCTCGCCCTGATATAATGCTTTGCCATACTAAGTACAAACGAACCATTGAAAAAGCCAAAAAGGAATGGGAGGCTAGCGTCTGGCCATCGCCAAGGAGTGCTCTGTTAGCAAGGGACTCGAAAAAGTTTTGGAGTGTGGCTGCATACTGGCTAAAGGACAATAAGTGCCAGTTGGAACTTACGGTCCAACCGGAAGCCTGGGAAACCCACTTTGGTACCCTATATGCATCAAGAGACGAGATACTTGTGGGACAAGACGTAAGCCTGGCCCCTGAGGCACTGGACGCAAATGCCCTTCACATCTCGCTTGAGGAGACTCTAGCAGCAATTGCCTCTTGCACTTTAGCACGTGCGCCTGGGCCCGATCGTATCCCCAATGATCTCTATAAGGAGGACGTGGTCTTATGGGGCAGGTATTTTAATGTTTTAACAAACTCCATTTTAAGGGGTAGCCCCATACCCACCTCCTGGAAAAATGCAGAGATCGTTCCAATATACAAAAAAGGGGACAGAACTAAGCCTTCTAGTTTTAGGCCGATAAACCTCATCGATTCTTTGCAAAAGATTTTTTGTAAACAGATATTATCCCGACTCCAGGATAGGATTGTAGAGGCTGAAATCCTAAGCGATCTCCAGGCAGGTTTTTGTGTTAAAATGAGTACCCTTGATCAAACGTTCCGCTTGTCATGCCTATATTGGAAAGAAGTGCACATTAAAGGGGGGGGACTCTATGTGGCCTTCGTAGACTTGCGGTCCACCTTTGACCTAGTTCCCGGGCTAAACTATGGAGGGTCCTCAAAGATTTAGGTATGCCACACAACCTTTTAGATATTTTAATCAGACTGCATGCATCTAACACAGCACAGGTTAGGTGGGGGGAACAACCAAGTCACGAACACTTTCCCTGTGGACTGTGGTGTGAGACAGGGATGTGTCCTTGCCCCCACACTTTTTATTCTTTTTATAAACGATGTTATAAAATGGCTGGACAGGGATGGGTGCGATGCACCGAAGGTGGGTAGTCGAAGAGTTCCGGCCCTCCTCTTCGCTGATGACACTCTCCTGATTGCAAAATCTCCCCAAGGTCTCCAGCAGCTTTTAAATGATTTTATTTTGTTTTGTGAGGAACGAGGTCTGGTGCTAAATGAAACCGAAACAAAATACATGATTTTTAGGAAGGGCAGGGCCAATCGAAACAAAAGATAGGTCCTTGCAGGCAGCAGCAAGTTAGAGCGTGTGGAATTCTTTGATTATTTGGGCATTCGCTTAACTCCAACTTTGAGGTGGGACCAACATATTGACAAGGTAAAGCTGCAACTTATTTTCCAAACTGCAAACCTGGCGAACATACACAGAAATACCTTCACTAGGCAGTTGGCGCCAGCATTGGAAATCTACAACATGAAAATCTTAGGGGGTGCACTATATGGAGCAGAACTCTGGGGCTCTGGTAAAATAGCACCGTTGTCATTGGTCGAAAATCGATTCCTTAGATCTCTGACTAATCTCCCAGCAAGTACCCCGTTAGTTCCACTTTGTTTTGATTTGGCACACAGACAGTTGGTCCATAAAATCCATTACAAAGTCTTGATGTTTTGGTATAGATTGTGGACCGTGGAGGAATTGTCCCCATACCGGGAGCTTCTTTGCGAGCTCACGAAATCATCTACCATCAAATCAGTTCCATGGTTTAGAGCTCTGAGGGCAATTTTAGAGAAGCTAGGGATGTTGAGGTTCTGGTCTGACCCAGGAAGCATGATCACTGTCTCAAGAACAGCACTGAAGGAACAGTACTGGGAAGCCACATCCTTACAAATTGCACTTGATGCTCAGGGCAGTCTGACTATCAATTTCCTAGACTTCAAGTGTGTACCCTGCTTTGAAGACACAGTTGATGAAATTGTTCCTCCCTTGGCCCGGAAGCTGTTTTTCCAGTTTCGCTATAAAACGCTTCCGCTTAAAACTTTTTGCAAAAACTGGAGGTCAGGCTTTGAAAATAGCGTTCTTTGCCCCGCTTGCAATGCGAGTCCTGAGTCCATCACCCACCTCCTATTTTTCTGCCCATTCTATAAATCACTGAGGGCCAAGTGGATCATCCCGCTCTGCAAAATCATTGGCCCTGGTCACTATCTGGAGGTGCTCAGACTGTTAAGCACGGACACTAGTAGACTCGTGGTCTTTGGTCTATCCAGATTCTGGCACGCGGTATGGCTGAAAAGGTTCAAATGCTTGAAGTGATGACCATTGCCCAGCACTGGATCAATCTCAATGCACTTTAGTCTGAACATCATTTATGATTCTAAAGCTGATTTACTTGATGCTTTGTTTTGATTTCCTCGCTCCCTCAATTACGTTGATTGCCGCCTTTATTTTTGTAATTTTATTCCCTTTTAATTGCATTATATCTAATTATGTACTTTATATGTGCACTCTATACATGTCTTCTTTACTGTGCTGTGTATACTTTTATGACCCTGTGGTCGAAATAAAGTAAAGAAATGAAATGAGTCAGTTATTTCATTAATGGATCTCCCGACTGTAGAACCTTCAACTGAAACTCCAAAAAGAGTTACGCCTACAAATTTGAGAGAGAAGAGATCTTTGGTTCCTATAGGAACTGGAGGTGCAACAGTAGTTACCCCTGAAGATATAGAAAGATGGGCACAGGAAATAGATAATAGAAACCCACCACCAAAGATTTTAGATATCAGCAGATTGAAAGTGGAATTGGAAGAAATGATAGTGGGAAGTGTGAGCATAGAAAGATTGAATGTTTATAATGATGAAGAGTTATTATTCTTATGTAAGAGTATAACCAGGAGAGTGAGAGTATTTCATGAGAAATTAACAGAAGTCGCTTCAGAGATTGGAATAGATATAGGGAAATCGAAATTGTTGCAGAAACCATATCGAGTGGATTTTACTGACAAAGATTTAGAAAGTGTTAATGCGTCTGGAAAGAGACTACAGATAAAAGAGTTGATGAATATTTTGAGAAAATGGGGAGACATTGACAAATGGAGAATTAGGTGGATAAGAAAGAAAGAAGAGGTGCAAGCAAGAGAAGCAGCAGCTGCATTCCCAGTAAGAGAATCAGATAAAGTTGAGAACATTTGTCCAATGAGAGAAGTTCCTGGAGGTGGATATGTTCATGTTCCTTGGAGGAGACAGGATATTTTATCATTTACGAATGATTTCCCCAGATTGAGAGAAAAGCCAGTTGAATGGTATAAACAAGTGGAAAGATTTGTGAAGGATTAAAAAGTTTTATTGAAAGACCTGGATGGTTTATTTGACATTGTGGTACCTGCTGATTTATGGACAGAGTGTAAGATCACAATTGATTGGCCAAGTGAGGAGTATGCTAGAGATTCGAAGACAGGAGCACCCTCAGAGGAGGTGATGAAGAAATATCATCAAGTAATTACTTTCCTGGAAGGGAAAATTCCTCCTAAAGAGACAGATTGGGTAAAGATAGATAGGACAACACAAGAAGCAAATGAATCCATACATGCATATTATGAACGTCTGTTACAGGTGTTTAAGCAGTATAGTGGATTTGAGAACATTGGTGATAATGATATGGGACATTTTGTGTGTCGGTTTGTATATGGTTTGAAACCGGAGATTAGTCAGATGATTCAACAGCACATGTTGTGCTGGCAAAGCAAGACAGTGGATGAAATGTTAAAGTATGCAAAATATTGCGGAGACGACATTGAGGCGAGGCAAAGAAAGTTAAAGGAGAAAATGATGTGGGCACAGGTAAAATTGGCAGAACAGCAGGAGAATAAAACAAATACCCAGACTGATAATCAAGTGAAAGAGCAGAGTCAGAATGATCAAGTAGCGAATGGTAGCAAATTTAGAGGACGAATAAATAGAGAAGAAGCAAAGAAGAAGTTTCCTTGTCATGCGTGCGGAAAGCTTGGACATTGGAAGAACAAGTGTAAGAGAATTCAGAATAATAATGGGCCAAATCAAAATTTAATTCCACAGATGCAGAATGAAGTATTTTTGAATCAGCAGCAGCAGGTAGTTACTCCACAATATCAGGTGCCACCAGCTCCTATACCAAATTTTGTGAACGTACAAAAGTACAGTGCGAGCGCCGGATTCCAAGGAGAAAGTGGTAAGAATAATAGAGCAGTTACACAATATTTTTTGCAAAATGATGAAGGAAATTCGGACTGTGTGCAATGACGGTGCCTGAGGGGGGAGGAAGAGGAGTGCGTGCTTGGCGCATCCTTGCTGGTAGATCAGTCAGGTCCATTTGTTGATGGGAAAGTGGAAGGTAAAGACATCACTTTTCTATTGGATACTGGTGCTACCCGGTCTACTGTGAGAACAGCAGACATCCCTAACCTACCCCTCTCGGGAGAATCCATCCAAGTTGTAGGAGTGTCAAATCAACAGATTAGAACCCCAATCACAAAACCAATGGAGGTGCATATTGGAAATTTTAAAGAAATGCATTGGTTTGTGGTTTGTGACTCCAGTCCAGTAAATCTGTTGGGAAGAGATCTACTGTGCAAAATGAATTGCACGATCTACTGTACAGCAGATGGTGTCGCTTTCCAAACCCCTGATGAAGATGTTATATACAAAATGATGCTAGCCAAGCAAGGTACAGAAGTAGATGGGAATATTTTCATTAGTGACTAAAGGTGATTTGCCGGAAGAATTGAGAAACACAGTGAACCCAGAAGTGTGGGATTTTACAGGAAAAGATATTGGGCTAATGGCGAATGTAGATCCAGTTAAAGTGACAGTGAAAGAAGGTGCAGTTTATCCAAACACATGACAATACAAAATTAGTCCAGAAGTAAAAGCAGGAATTGCTCCAGAAATTGATCGAATGATTAATCAAGGCATTTTAAAAGAAATAATGAGTAGTCCTTGTAATTCGCCAATAATGGGACTTAAAAAGCCTAGCGGAAAATACAGAATAGTGCAGGATTTAAGAAAGATTAATAAAATTGTAGTGCCTTGCTGCCCAATAGTGCCAAATCCAGCAGTGATCCTTTATCAGATACCCTGGAATGCTGGTTGGTTTACAGTAATTGATTTATGCCAAGCATTCTTTTCTATTCCATTGCACCCAGATAGCCAGTATCTTTTCGCCTTTAGGTTTGAGGACCATATTTTGCATGGTGCCGAGTTCCTCAAGGGTACACAGAAAGTCCCTCAATTTTCAATCAAATACTGAAAAAGTGTCTGGAGTCATTAGTTATGCCCAAGAAATCAGTTCTGGTTCAGTACATTGATGACCTATTGGTGGCATCAAAAACACGAGAAGATTATGTCACTGATAGAATTGCATTACTGAACCATTTGGCCGAAGGAGGACACAAAGTGTCTCCAGAAAAATTGCAATTCTGTCAACAAGAAGTTAAGTATTTAGGGCATAAAATAGAAAGAGGAGTTAGAAAAGTGACACCAGAAAGAATAAAAATAATCAAAGAGATGCAGCTACCTCAGACAGAAAGAGAAATGAGAATGTTTTTGGGAGTGGTTGGATATTGTAGGCAGTGGATTAATGGCTTCTCCATGCTAGCGAAGCCATTGATACAATTGACCCGGAAAAGAGCGAAAGACCCAATTGATTGGAATGATGAATGTTTGGAAGCTTTTGTAAAATTACAAAATTGTCTGTGTGAGGCCCCTGCCTTACGTATGCCTGATTATTCAAAAGAATTTGCGTTGTTTTGCTGTGAGAGAGAAAATTGTGCACTTTCAGTTTTAACACAGAGACATGGATTGAGCCGACGTCCAGTGGCGTATTTTTCTGCCACCTTGGATCCAGTGGCTTCAGCTTTACCTGGCTGCTTAAAAGCAGTAGCTGCTACTTGTATGAGTCTGGAGCAAAGTGAGTCAATAGTGATGGGACATTCTGTAAAAGTTTACGTTCCACACTCAGTTGAAATTCTCTTGACAAGAACAAGAACGCAACATCTCACTCCTAGTCGACTGACTAAGTATGAAAGAGTGATTTTGGGAGCAGAAAATGTGACAGTGATAAGATGTACAATCATGAACCCTGCCACATTATTACCAGATCCATGTAATGAAGAAGTGAAAGATGAAATTGATCATGATTGTCTGGATGTGACTGAATTGTGCACTAAGCCCCGCCCTGATATAAGAGAAACACCATTGAAAGAAGCTGATCACGAATTATTTGTGGATGGGTCTTGTCTAAGAATTGCAGGAGGAGGATTAAGTGCTGCATATGCTGTATGTAAAATAACAGGGGTGGTTGAAGCATCCTGTTTACCGGGAGTCAAATCTGCAAAAGTAGCCAAATTGGTGGCCTTAACAAAGGCATGCAAAAATGGAAAAAATTGGAGAATAACTATATTTACGGACAGTCAATATGGTTTCGGGGTTGTGCCCGATTTTGGCCAACCCTGGATGGAAAGGGGATTTATGACTTCTTCAGGATCTCCTATCAGAAACAGAAAAAATGTAAAGGATTTATTGGAAGCATTACAATTGCCGAAAGAAGTAGCAGTTGTTAAATGCGCTGCACATCAGTCAGGAAATGACTATGTGGCAGCTGGCAATAGATATGCTGACCAAATTGCTCGATACTGTGCAAGAAATACAATGGCAATTAACAGAAAAATTGAAACGGGTGAAACCAGCTGCCAACTTATGTTTTTCTAAGTTCCAGAAACATGGGATGAGATTAGACAGTTGCAGGAAGAAGCTGAGGAAAAAGAAAAAGAAATTTGGATAAAATCAGCTTGTACAAAAAGAGCAGAAGATGAAGTGTGGGTGTACTTAGATGGCAGACCAGTCATGCCAGATTGTCTGCTCTCTCAAATGGCAAGAGTATACCATGGGACAGCTCACATAGGCAGGGATTCGATGATCAGATTATTCAGACAGAGTTGGTATAATCCAAAGTTTAGGGTAGTCGCAGAGAGCCTTTGCCAAAGATGTTTAATATGTCAGCAGCAAAATCCAGGCAGGAAGACAGTGGTCAGTTGGGGAAAGATTGGAAAAGCAGAAGGACTTTTCACAAGATTGCAGTTAGATTTCATTGAGTTGCCTCCTTGTAATGGACTAAAATATGTACTTGTCATAGTGTGCCTGTTTTCGAGGTGGGTGGAGGCATACCCCACCAGAAGAAATGACAGTCTTACAGTTGCTAAACTACTGTTGAGGGAGTTGATTCCTCGTTTTGGTTTTCCAGTCACTTTGGAATCAGATAGAGGACCTCATTTTAATAATGAGATAATTCGATTAATCTGTGCTGCATTTAACATTGAACAAAAACTGCACTGTGCTTATCGTCCAGAGGCTTCTGGAATAGTTGAACAGCTAAATGGCACAATCAAGTCAAGATTAGGGAAAGTGTGTGCATCCACAATGCTGAAATGGCCAGATGCATTACCTCTTGTACTGATGGGTCTCAGAAGTATTCCTGACAGAAAGACAGGAATGAGTCCTCATGAGGTACTCATGGGAAGGGCAATGAGACAAGAATTTATTCCTGGAAATAAATTAATGAATATAACTGATGATCTGGTATTGGACTATTGCAAAGGATTGGCTGAAATGGTGCGTTCTGTCTCTCACCAGGTTGGAGAAGACGCAGTTGAAAGGCAGCCAGACCAAGCACATGATTTGAATCCTGGAGATTGGGTGTTAGTGAAGAAACACGCAAGGAAATCGTGCCTAGCACCCAGGTGGGATAAACCACGTCAAGTAATACTAGTCACTACCACAGCAGTGAAGTGTGCAGGTTTACCCAATTGGATTCATGCTAGCCATACCAGAAGAGTTCCGAGCCCATCTGAACAACAAGAGCAGCCACTGACTGAGGTGGCTGAAAGGTCAGAAGTTGAAAACTGTGACATTGAAGAATCTAGAGTGATAGATTCTGAAAGACAACTATATGACGAACAGCCAAGTACAAGTCAGGAAGAGTGGATACCAGCAATTGAAATACCTGATGATACTGTTGAAACAAGAAGAATAACCAAATTGAAGAGACAGGAAGGTAGAGAGGAAAAGACAGGGGAAGAAGAACACTCTCAGGTAGAAATAAACAAAGACACTGATGAACCTGAGCAGGGAAAGACAGATCTAGAAGAACAAGTTCAGGCAGAAGAAGAACAAATTGAAATAAGACCTGAACAGGATCAGGTAGAACTAGAAGAACAAGTTCAGGCAGAAGAAGTAGAACAAATTATAATAAGACCTGAACAGGTAGAAGTAGAAGAAGGTCCAAGCACAGAGAATAGAGAACAAGGGCAGATTGTGCCTAGATTGAGTGAAAATAAAAGAACTTTAGAAAGAGACAGAGAAGGTGAAAGTGCAGTTCAGGTCAAAAGAGTTAGAAAAGGAGACAATTGGCCAGAAGGAGTGAAGAAATTAAGGTATTATCTGAGAAAATCAGAAAAGAAACCAGAGCAAGTGAATGAGGTTACGAGTCAGATGCAATCTAAACAGACCTTAGTAAAAGTTACGCGAAGAAGCCCGAGATTGAGAAATCTGAACAGAAAATACAAGGCCCCTGAGTGGACCTATGTCATACTAGAAGAATTTGAAAACTTAGATTTAAGTGAAGAATCAGAACAGGTTCATGTTGCACAGATTGATGAAAGCAAATTAAGACCTCCTTAACATAAAAGAAAAATTAAACAGACAAAGAAAGAAAAAGAGAAAAGAAATTTTCTCAGATTAAAATGACAGAAGATGAAGGCACTGGAAGACCAAAACGAAATTTGAAAAGAAAATGTTTAAGATTTTGCTTATGTAGCATTTCATTAGTAGTATTAGTATGGTTATTTTTAACAATAGGAGTACCTTTGTTGATGGAAATAAGTAACAAAAACAATACGATTAATAAGGAGAAAGTAGATGGAATAAAAGAAACTAGAATAGAAATAGGGGTAGAAGATGAAACAAACTATCATAATGAATCAAACAATGATTCGTCTTTAAATGTGTTTACTAAATTGTTATTTCAGTATGTTAATACAATGGAGATTAGTAATTGTTATGTTTGTATGAAGTTACCCTCATCAGTATCAGAAGGGGTGACATATCACCATATACCTCTAACATATGGTGTGTCATGTAGTGTTTTATCAAGTTTATTTTATGCAACAGGGAGACTTCAGTATTTTTATTCAAATCTAGATGTAGTATTTTCAGAATTGCCTATTAGAAAGAATATGAATCCAGTAGCTAGTAGTAGGAATGCACAGTTTATGGGTGAATTCTTTTTAACAATGAGTTCAATAGATATAGCTCAGGCACACAAAAATAACTTAACTTGTACATTATGTGAAGAAGAAAAATAGTTTTGAATTTAGTAGAAGAAAGGAGACAGGATTTAATAAAGAAAGCTGCTGAACAGAAAACCCATGTACCTCCATGGGCTGAGAAAGAGGGAATTTATGCAAAGGGCGAAGCTCATGCTGCGATGTCCCTAGACTTTGTGAAGAAGGGAAAATTCTGCCTCCATAGATTAAAGACAGATTACAATAACATTTTCCTTGGTTCCAGTGAATGTGAACACAACTTCCTAATTTTAGGAGGGTGGGGACTAAAAGGGGGAACTGATCCTGTATTTCCAGGTATCTATTATGTTTGTGGGAACAATGCCTAATATAGGCTACCCGCAAGATGGTACGGAAGCTGTTATTTTGGAATAGTTTTTCCAAAAATATACCATGTGGACAGAATCAATGGAATCAATAGAAAGTCTAATGGACTAACACGTAGAAGAAGAGCTCGTTTTTCTGAAATAGTAGGTGATATATTTAGTGCATTGATACCCTCAGTTGGAGTCATTCTAAATTCACAGAAAATTTGTAAATTATCAACCATAGTTGATCGTTTTTTTACAGATACTGCAGGAGGATTCTTAATGATTAACACAGAGATGGTTGCAATAAGGTCTATCTTTTTACAAAATCGTCTTGCTCTTGATATTTTATTGGCAAAAGAGGGCGGAGTCTGTGGTATGTTGAAAATTCAACATTGCTGCACATATATTCCGGACAAAAGCAAGGAAATTAAGGAATATATTGGAAATATTACAAGAATGCATAATGACTTGACCCAACTGGAGGTTGACAGTGTATGGGGAAAACTAACAAAGAGTATAACATCAATAGGGAATTGGTTTACTGATTTTGGGAAGAGTTTTCTAGATCAAATAATATTGCCAGTAGTTATAATAATAACAATAATTATGATAGTGATGATTACATGCAAATGTTACAGAAGTAAGGGAACGAGAAGGATACATGTAGAAAGGGAAGGAAAAGGAAAGAAACGAAAGAGAGAATATGGAGAAATTCAGCTAGAAGAGATGAAAGGAAAACTGTATAAAAAGATGAAAGATTTGGAAGGGAAAGAAGTAAATGATGACATAAAGAGAAAAGAAGGAGAAACTGAGATGTGCTAAAGTTGGCATCTGGAATGGGATGGGTAATTTTGTGATGGCTCAAAATGCCATCAGAGAGGGGATTGATGGAGCAAGGACTCGTAAGAAAAAGAGACTTGCTCGGAAGTAATCCTATCGTTTAACTTATTAACGAATTACTAATAATGTTTCGTAAATAATAACATGCACCACAGAAACACGTGGGTTAGTGAAGCTTGCATATGTGTTTTACTAATGCTATTAACATGAATAAAGGACTAAAACCGCTTTAACGGTGAATCTTTACCGCGCATGCGTCAACTGCATCTAAGCAGTATGACGGAATAAGGCTTGGAGGGAAATTCTTGTGCATGAGCAGAAAGCACTAAAATGGCGTCTTTAAGACCCACATGCATGGCACCTGCTTAGCCGAAATGAAAGCAAGCTATTTTACTAATGCTAATGCGGGGAAAGTATTAATAAGTAAAGGTGGTTAGAGTAGAGATGGGTGGTATACAGTGTGATCATTTATTTGTGAAATTAATATTTGTTCTTTTGACTTTATTATTAGTGCGCATTTGGGCCTTTCACATTTATCTGAATTGAGCCGACTGATTCAAGTCTGCGCATGCTTACATGAGAAGTTTATACGGAAGGATGACCGAGGCTTTGGGTACAGGCCAAGGACGAGAATGATGTGCCCTGAGAGCGAAGGGTGAAGAGTTCAATTATGAAGATTTCTATTCATGCTTTTTTATAATTTGTTGCAAATAAAGTTTGGACATGTATGGGAACGAAAGAAATGAATAAAGTTTAAGGGGATGGGTTTTGCAAACAATGGATTGATAGAATAAAAGTAATATGTAAGCATGGTGTGATGATCATCCCCCTTGCCTGACCAATTAGATTCCGTACATTTACGATATTGAAACTTTAGTAGGTGGTACATGATGAACGAAAGGTATAATTGAGGTAGTTTTTAGTTAGTTAGAAGAGAATCGTCGAGAGCTCGGGATGCTGTTGGTGCTGTGGGTGGTGCTGATGCTGGGAGAGACACTGTGAGATGCTGATGAAGAAACCGAATGCAGAAACTTCTATCCTAATTTAATTAGGTTAGATAAGAAGATCGCGGAAGAATCTCGAGGAGGAAGAGAGTGTCAGAGAGGGGTGCGATGCAGTCGTCGGTATTTAGTGAGGTCAACTATCCTGAATCCTGTCCTGAAGTCTTTGTCTCCTGATCTATCCCGGGGGACCCTTACCAGCCCTTTGGCCAGGGGGTTTGGTCTTCACACCATTCTTGGTAATTATAATTTCATGTCGATTGTAGATTTTCTTTTCTCTCTGTCCTCTCCTTTCCTGAGCATTTGTCATTGAATGAGTCCGAAATATATGCTTGATGTTTAATCGATTGAATTGCTTTTTCCTAGATGATGGTGAATGCACTGTAATTTTGAGACGATTCACATGCATTTAATTTAGATAAAGATTTTAAAACTTCCCGAGTCTGGGGTTATTTACTTTAAGAAATTAAAAGAATAGTTAAGAGTTAAGTTAATTATCACCATCAATTAGTTAAACTAATGGTCCATCCACCAGAGGAAAGAACTTTTTGATCAGTAAAGGTTAGTTAGGAATGTTAAAAATAACTAATCTTGAGAAATATGAAATTATAAACTAAACCCCAGCGGTCTACTCGATTCGAGTGTGAGTTTATGGGCCCAGGTGAGTATATTGTAGTGGAGTATCTGTTGTTAGTATACCGCTGGATCACTAGCTCTGCCGGCACCTAGGGAAACCTAGCAAACTTATACATTTTTGAAAACTAGACACCCAGGGGAATCCAGTAGGGGGTGACTTGACTGGCTCTCACTAGGTTCTGTAACCCAGAATCCCTTGCCAACCTAAACATTTGTAAAAAAAAACACATTTTCCTCACATTTCTGTGGTGGAAAGTTCTGGAATCTGCGTGGATCCACAAAATTCCACCCACCCCACGTTCCCCAAGTCTTCCGAGAAAAATGGTACCTCACTTGTGTGGGTAGGCCTAGTCCCCGCGACAGGAAACGGCGCAAAACGCAACGTGGACACACCACATTTTCACAGTGAAAACAGACACTTTTTTTGCAAAGGGCCTAGCTGTAGATCTTGAACCCTAGCTCTGCCGGCATCTAAGGAAACCTAGCAAACCTATACATTTTTGAAAATTAGACACCCAGGGGAATCCAGGATGGGGTGATTTGTCTGGCTCTCACCAGGTTCTGTAACCTAGAATCCCTTGCAAACCTAAAAATTTGTCAAAAAAAACACATTTTCCTCACATTTCTGTGGTGGAAAGTTCTGGAATCTGCGTGGATCCACAAAATTCCACCCACCCCACGTTCCCCAAAGTTTTCCGAGAAAAATGGTACCTCACTTGTGTGGGTAGGCCTAGTGCCCGCAACAGGAAACGGCGCAAAAGGCAACGTGGACACACCACATTTTCACAGTGAAAACGGACACTTTTTTTGCAAAGGGCCTTGCTGTAGATTTTGAACCCTAGCTCTGCCGGCACCTAAGGAAACCTAGCAAACCTATATATTTTTGAAAATTAGACATCCAGGGGAATCCAGGATGGGGTGACTTGACTGGCTCTCACCAGGTTCTGTTACCCAGAATCCCTTGCAAACCTAAAAATGTGTAAAAAAACCCACATTTTCCTCACATTTCTGTGGTGGAAAGTTCTGGAAACTGCGTGGATCCACAAACTTCCACCCACCCCGCATTCCCCAAAGTCTTCCAAGAAAAATGGTACCTCACTTGTGTGGGTAGGCCTAGTGCCCGTGACAGGAAACAAACCCAAAACGCAATGTGGACACACCACATTTTCACAGTGAAAACTGACCCTTTTTTTGCAAAGTGCCTAGCTGTAGATTTTGAACCCTAGCTCTTCCGGCACCTAGGGAAACCTAGCAAACCTATACATTTTTGAAAACTAGACACCCAGGGAAATCCAGGATGGGGTGACTTGACTGGCTCTCAACAGGTTCTGTTACCCAGAATCCCTTGCAAACCTAAAAGTTTGTCAAAAAACCACATTTTCCTCACATTTCTGTGGTGGAAAGTTCTGGAATCTGTGTGGATCCACAAAATTCCACCCACCCCGCATTTCCCAAAGTCTTCCGAGAAAAATGGTACCTCACTTGTGTGGATAGGCCTAGTGCCCGCGACAGAAAACGGCCCAAAACGCAACGTGGACACACCACATTTTCACAGTGAAAACTGACCCTTTTCTGGCAAAGTGCCTAGCTGTAGATTTTGAACCCTAGCTCTGCCGGCACCTAGGGAAACCTAGCAAACCTATACATTTTTGAAAACTAGACACCCAGGGGAATCCAGGATGGGGTGACTTGTCTGGCTCTCACCAGGTTCTGTTACCCAAAATCCCTTGCAAACCCAAAAAAGTTATTAAAAAAACCACATTTACCTCACATTTCTGTGGTGGAAAGTTCTGGAATCTGCGTGGATCCACAAATTCCACCCACCCCGCATTCCCCAAAGTCTTTCGAGAAAAATGGTACCTCACTTGTGTGGGTAGGCCTAGTGCCCGTGACAGGAAATGGCCCAAAACACAACGTGGACACACCACATTTTCACAGTGAAAACGGACTCTTTTTTTGCAAAGTGCCTAGCTGTAGATATTGAACCCTGGCTCTGCCGGCACCTAGGGAAACCTAGCAAAGCTATACATTTTTGAAAACTAGACACCCAGGGCAATCCAGGATGGAGTGATTTGTCTGGCTTTCACCAGGTTCTGTTACCCAGAATCCCTTGTAAACCTCAAAATTTGTCCAAAAAAACACATTTTCCTCACATTTCTGTGGTGGAAAGTTCTGGAATCTGTGTGAATCCACAAAATTCCACCCACCCCACATTCCCCAAAGTCTTCCGAGACCAATGGTACCTCACTTGTGTGGGTGGGTCAAGTACCCGCGAAAGGCAAGGGCCCAAACCAATTGAGGCGACATCAAAATTACCTATCAGAAAACAACCTGGTTTTGCAAGGGGGGTCCCATGAGTTTTTGGCCCCTGCTCGGCGGCCATCTATGGAAACCTACCAAACCCACACATTTCTGAAAACTAGACACACGGGGGAGTCCAGCAAGGTATGGCTTGTGTGGGTCCTCCAACATTTCCCTACCCAGAATCCCCTGCAAACCTCAAATTTAGCTGAAAAAAATCACTTTTTTTCTCAAATTTCTGTGTGGGAAAGTTCTGGAATCTGCGTGGATCCACAAATTTCCTTCTACACAGCATTCCCCCAGGTCTCCCGATAAAAATGGTACCTCACTTGTGTGGGTGGGTCAAGTACCCGCGACAGGCAGGGGCCCAAAACGTATTGAGGAGACATCAAAATTACCTATCACAAAACAACCTGGTTTTGCAAGGGGGGTCACCTGGGTTTTTGGCCCCGGGCTCGGCGGCCATCTTGGGAAACTACCAAACCCACACATTTCTGATAACTAGACACCCGGGGGAGTTCAGCGAGGTATGGCTTGCCTGGATCCCCCAGCGTTTTCCTACCCAGAATGCCCTGCAAACCTCAAATTTAGCTGAAAAAAATCACTTTTTTCTCAAATTTCTGTGTGGGAAAGTTCTGGAATCTACGTGGATCCACAAATTTCCTACCACCCAGGATTCCCCCAGGTCTCCCGCTAAAAATGATACCTCACTCGCGTGGGTGCGTCTAGTACCCGCGACAGGCAAGGGCCCAAAACGTATTGAGGAGACATCAAAATTACCTATCATAAAACAACCTGGTTTTGCAAGGGGGGTCACCTGGGTTTTTGGCCCCGGGCTCGGCGGCTATCTCGGGAAACTACCAAACCCACACATTTCTGAAAACTAGACACCCGGGGGAGTCCAGCGAGGTATGGCTTGCGTGGACCCCCCAACGTTTTCCTACCCAGAATGCCCTGCAAACCTCAAATTTAGCTGAAAAAAACAAATTTTCCACATATTTTTGGGTGGAATCACCGTGCCGGCACAAATGTCTTACCCCACAGCGTTCCCCTCAGTCTCCCGAGTAAAATGATACCTCACTTGTGTGGGTGGGGCAAGGGCCTGTGACTGGGAAGAGCCCAAAACATAGGGATTAAGTGTATAGCACCGAAAATTCTAAGAGCTACATTTTTAAAAAAATACGTTTTTAGCCAATTCTGCATTGGACACCCACACAAGTAAGGTATCATTTTACTCGGGACACTAAGGATAACGCTGTGGGGTAAGACATTTGTGACAGGAGGAGTCCTAACATCAGGGACCATCTAGTCCGCACAAGACCTCGTCCAGTAATACAGAAAGAGCAACAAGCCCTGTGGGAGCTCCCTCCGGTGACAGGACATACCAGATGTGGCTCCTGTGATGTCTGTAGGCTCACTGCAAACACCAAGAGTGTAGACGTGGGGCTTAACTTTCCATGGGAACAACGCAGACATACAAATTGTAATTCAACGAATGTGATATATATGATCAGATGTCCATGCAATCTAATATATGTGGAGATGACATCACGGAAAGTGAAAGTGAGGATAATGGAACATCGAAGTAATATCAGGTGTGAAAGGACAATGACACGGTTCACTACTCATTATGCAGAAATGAAACACACAGTGAATGATCTGTACTGGACAGTACTAGATAAACCCTATATCGCACCCAACACGAGGGACCCCAACAGGGTCTTGTTTCTACGAGAACAAAAATGGGTGTACAGGTTGCGCAGTCATGAACGTGGCCTCAATGATGATACTGAGGACTCCTTCAAGAGTTTCAAGGGCTGCATGAGAGACATCGCGATGTGGATGAACAATAATAAACTCAAACTCAGCGCGGGAAAAACAGAGGTGATGTTTTTTGGGAAGGAGTCGCCCCCAGCGCCGGATCTCTGGTGGCCACTGGAGATGGGATCACCCCCTGCCCCTGCAGCGATTATAAAAAACTTAGGCGTGACATGGGAGGCTGATCTTTCATTCTCGGCCCAAATACGGCAGGTGACAGCCACCTGCTTTAGTAAATTGAAAAACTTGCGGAAATTTCTGCATCTGTTGCCAGAGGAGTGCCGTAAAATCATAGTCCATGCCATGGTGACATCTAGGCTGGACTATGCTAATGGCCTCTATTTGGGCCTGCCAAAGTACTTAATCAGACAACTGCAGATGGTCCAAAATGCGGCTGCGAGACAGATTAGGCGTGTTCCATTCCGCCATCATGTCTCTCCGCATTTAAAAGAGCTCCACTGGTTACCGGTGGTGAAAAGAATTGAGTTCAAGGCTCTGACTTTGGCTTTTCGAGCTATGCATGGTAACTGCCCCAGCTACCTGCTGTTACAAACAGACTCGCTCACTAAGGTCCAACTCACAAAAGCTGCTCTGCATCCCTCGCTTTAGGAAGGCTCGCTTGGGTGGCAGATCCTTCACGGTTGGGCCGCCAAGTTATGGAACTCTCTGCCAAGCAACTTCAGCAACATTGATTCAGAACCTCTTTTTAGGAAAGCGATCAAGGCTTGGCTCTTTAGGTCAGAGTAGGGGTGGGGCCTTGGCTCTAGGCTTTCCATCTGCGAACTATCTTCCGCTAGAGCGCTGGGACACCTCAGTTTGAGGTAGCTGTTGCGCTTTACAAGTGTCTGTATTATTATTATTATTATCCCATGGACCACCTTGGGACAACCATGAGTGTGCAAGTACCCAACTGGAGCCTTCACTGATGAGATCAAAGTAAATACAGATAACTGATCGATAACGCCATGGTAGCACCATTAGCTCAGACTTGAGCTGGGGGGTACCTCGTGTCAGCTTCCCATACTCAGTATTCTTTGTTTCATCATTAGTGGATTACTTCAAATGGGGTTCAAAATGTCATTTTGTGAGAGACTTATTTGCTTTGTGCCGCGTGTAGGATAGTGCATTGTTGTCCTACGCGGCTCAACACTACTTTGCAGCATTTGAACTTCACTGCCACACAGCTCCGTAATGTTCCAGTGCCCTTGGCCATGAATGGAAACATATTAATACGTCCTGACACGTCTTTACACATTGGCATTGAACGCAAATACAATCTCCGACCAAGATAGATCAATACCAGGGATCTTAAGGGGTTATTGGGTGCTCTACACACTGTGATCAAAGCGATACAAAAGGGGATGATGGACGGAGCGTTTGAGCAAATCAAACACTCACCCCCAGTCAACTGATCTGGGTTTAATCCATCATCATTCTTTAGCTCACTCCACCACCCCAGTTCAGACATGGCCATATGCAAATCAGTCTGACCCTGTGCCTCATGGGAACAGTCCAGCCCGAACTGCCAAGCCATGTCTTTCCTGGACCAGAAACAAGCATCCTGGGACCGGTTTCTGGCTATTCAGCCGTCATCAGCCAGGCTAGCTTGAATCCAGTGGCAAAGTGAGCAAGGGACCCACGTCTGGGCATACCCTGCCAACTTAGGGCGAACAAAGCGATACAAAAGGGATGATGGACGGAGCATTTGAGCAAATCAAACACTCACCCCCAGTCAACTGATCTGGGTTTAATCCATCATCATTCTTTAGCTCACTCCACCACCCCAGTTCAGACATGGCCATATGCAAATCAGTCTGACCCTGTGCCTCATGGGAACAGTCCAGCCCGAACTGCCAAGCCATGTCTTTCCTGGACCAGAACCAAGCATCCTGGGACCGGTTTCTGGCTATTCAGCCGTCATCAGCCAGGCTAGCTTGAATCCAGTGGCAAAGTGAGCAAGGGACCCACGTCTGGGCATACCCTGCCAACTTAGGGCGAACAAAGCGATACAAAAAGGGATGATGGACGGAGCGTTTGAGCAAATCAAACACTCACCCCCAGTCAACTGATCTGGGTTTAATCCATCATCATTCTTTAGCTCACTCCACCACCCCAGTTCAGACATGGCCAAATGCAAATCAGTCTGACCCTGTGCCTCATGGGAACAGTCCAGCCCGAACTGCCAAGCCATGTCTTTCCTGGACCAGAAACAAGCATCCTGGGACCGGTTTCTGGCTATTCAGCCGTCATCAGCCAGGCTAGCTTGAATCCAGTGGCAAAGTGAGCAAGGGACCCACGTCTGGGCATACATTGCCAACTTAGGGCGAACAAAGCGATACAAAAGGGGATGATGGACGGAGCGTTTGAGCAAATCAAACACTCACCCCCAGTCAACTGATCTGGGTTTAATCCATCATCATTCTTTAGCTCACTCCACCACCCCAGTTCAGACATGGCCATATGCAAATCAGTCTGACCCTGTGCCTCATGGGAACAGTACAGCCCGAACTGCCAAGCCATGTCTTTCCTGGACCAGAAACAAGCCTCCTGGGACCGGTTTCTGGCTATTCAGCCGTCATCAGCCAGGCTAGCTTGAATCCAGTGGCAAAGTGAGCAAGGGACCCACGTCTGGGCATACCCTGCCAACTTAGGGCAAACAAAGCGATACAAAAGGGGATGATGGACGGAGCGTTTGAGCAAATCAAACACTCACCCCCAGTCAACTGATCTGGTTTTAATCCATCATCATTCTTTAGCTCACTCCACCACCCCAGTTCAGACATGGCCATATGCAAATCAGTCTGACCCTGTGCCTCATGGGAACAGTCCAGCCCGAACTGCCAAGCCATGTCTTTCCTGGACCAGAAACAAGCATCCTGGGACCGGTTTCTGGCTATTCAGCCGTCATCAGCCAAGCTAGCTTGAATCCAGTGGCAAAGTGAGCAAGGGACCCACGTCTGGGCATACCCTGCCAACTTAGGGCGAACAAAGCGATACAAAAGGGGATGATGGACGGAGCGTTTGAGCAAATCAAACACTCACCCCCAGTCAACTGATCTGGGTTTAATCCATCATCATTCTTTAGCTCAATCCACCACCCCAGTTCAGACATGGCCATATGCAAATGAGTCTGACCCTGTGCCTCATGGGAACAGTCCAGCCCGTACTGCCAAGCCATGTCTTTCCTGGACCAGAAACAAGCATCCTGGGACTGGTTTCTGGCTATTCAGCCGTCATCAGCCAGGCTAGCTTGAATCCAGTGGCAAAGTGAGCAAGGGACCCACGTCTGGGCATACCCTGCCAACTTAGGGCGAACAAAGCGATACAAAAGGGGATGATGGACGGAGCGTTTGAGCAAATCAAACACTCACCCCCAGTCAACTGATCTGGGTTTAATCCATCATCATTCTTTAGCTCACTCCACCACCACAGTTCAGACATGGCCATATGCAAATCAGTCTGACCCTGTGCCTCATGGGAACAGTCCAGCCCGAACTGCCAAGCCATGTCTTTCCTGGACCAGAAACAAGCATCCTGGGACCGGTTTCTGGCTATTCAGCCGTCATCAGCCAGGCTAGCTTGAATCCAGTGGCAAAGTGAGCAAGGGACCCACGTCTGGGCGTACCCTGCCAACTTAGGGCGAACAAAGCGATACAAAAGGGGATGATGGACGGAGCGTTTGAGCAAATCAAACACTCACCCCCAGTCAACTGATCTGGGTTTAATCCATCATCATTCTTTAGCTCACTCCACCACCCCAGTTCAGACATGGCCATATATATGCAAATCAGTCTGACCCTGTGCCTCATGGGAACAGTCCAGCCCGAACTGCCAAGCCATGTCTTTCCTGGACCAGAAACAAGCATCCTGGGACCGGTTTCTGGCTATTCAGCCGTCATCAGCCAGGCTAGCTTGAATCCAGTGGCAAAGTGAGCAAGGGACCCACGTCTGGGCATACCCTGCCAACTTAGGGCGAACAAAGCGATACAAAAGGGGATGATGGACAGAGCGTTTGAGCAAATCAAACACTCACCCCCAGTCAACTGATCTGGGTTTAATCCATCATCATTCTTTAGCTCACTCCACCACCCCAGTTCAGACATGGCCATATGCAAATCAGTCTGACCCTGTGCCTCATGGGAACAGTCCAGCCCGAACTGCCAAGCCATGTCTTTCCTGGACCAGAAACAAGCATCCTGGGACCGGTTTCTGGCTATTCAGCTGTCATCAGCCAGGCTAGCTTGAATCCAGTGGCAAAGTGAGCAAGGGACCCACGTCTGGGCATACCCTGCCAACTTAGGGCGAACAAAGCGATACAAAAGGGGATGATGGACGGAGCGTTTGAGCAAATCAAACACTCACCCCCAGTCAACTGATCTGGGTTTAATCCATCATCATTCTTTAGCTCACTCCACCACCCCAGTTCAGACATGTCCATATGCAAATCAGTCTGACCCTGTGCCTCATGGGAACAGTCCAGCCCGAACTGCCAAGCCATGTCTTTCCTGGACCAGAAACAAGCATCCTGGGACCGGTTTCTGGCTATTCAGCCGTCATCAGCCAGGCTAGCTTGAATCCAGTGGCAAAGTGAGCAAGGGACCCACGTCGGCATACCCTGCCAACTTAGGACGAACAAAGCGATACAAAAGGGGATGATGGACGGAGCGTTTGAGCAAATCAAACACTCACCCCCAGTAAACTGATCTGGGTTTAATCCATCATCATTCTTTAGCTCACTCCACCACCCCAGTTCAGACATGGCCATATGCAAAACAGTCTGACCCTGTGCCTCATGGGAACAGTCCAGCCCGAACTGCCAAGCCATGTCTTTCCTGGACCAGAAACAAGCATCCTGGGACCGGTTTCTGGCTATTCAGCCGTCATCAGCCAGGCTAGCTTGAATCCAGTGGCAAAGTGAGCAAGGGACCCACGTCTGGGCATACCCTGCCAACTTAGGGCGAACAAAGCGATACAAAAGGGGATGATGGACGGAGCGTTTGAGCAAATCAAACACTCACCCCCAGTCAACTGATCTGGGTTTAATCCATCATCATTCTTTAGCTCACTCCACCACCCCAGTTCAGACATGGCCATAAGCAAATCAGTCTGACCCTGTGCCTCATGGGAACAGTCCAGCCCGAACTGCCAAGCCATGTCTTTCCTGGACCAGAAACAAGCATCCTGGGACCGGTTTCTGGCTATTCAGCCGTCATCAGCCAGGCTAGCTTGAATCCAGTGGCAAAGTGAGCAAGGGACCCACGTCTGGGCATACCCTGCCAACTTAGGGCGAACAAAGTGATACAAAAGGGGATGATGGACGGAGCGTTTGAGCAAATCAAACACTCACCCCTAGTCAACTGATCTGGGTTTAATCCATCATCATTCTTTAGCTCACTCCACCACCCCAGTTCAGACATGGCCATATGCAAATCAGTCTGACCCTGTGCCTCATGGGAACAGTCCAGCCCGAACTGCCAAGTCATGTCTTTCCTGGACCAGAAACAAGCATCCTGGGACCGGTTTCTGGCTATTCAGCCGTCATCAGCCAGGCTAGCTTGAATCCAGTGGCAAAGTGAGCAAGGGACCCACGTCTGGCCATACCCTGCCAACTTAGGGCGAACAAAGCGATACAAAAGGGGATGATGGACGGAGCGTTTGAGCAAATCAAACACTCACCCCCAGTCAACTGATCTGGGTTTAATCCATCATCATTCTTTAGCTCACTCCACCACCCCAGTTCAGACATGGCCATATGCAAATCAGTCTGACCCTGTGCCTCATGGGAACAGTCCAGCCCGAACTGCCAAGCCATGTCTTTCCTGGACCAGAAACAAGCATCCTGGGACCGGTTTCTGGCTATTCAGGCGTCATCAGCCAGGCTAGCTTGAATCCAGTGGCAAAGTGAGCAAGGGACCCACGTCGGCATACCCTGCCAACTTAGGGCGAACAAAGCGATACAAAAGGGGATGATGGACGGAGCGTTTGAGCAAATCAAACACACACACCCAGTCAACTGATCTGGGTTTAATCCATCATCATTCTTTAGCTCACTCCACCACCCCAGTTCAGACATGGCCATATGCAAATCAGTCTGACCCTGTGCCTCATGGGAACAGTCCAGCCCGAACTGCCAAGCAATGTCTTTCCTGGACCAGAAACAAGCATCCTGGGACCGGTTTCTGGCTATTCAGCCGACATCAGCCAGGCTAGCTTGAATCCAGTGGCAAAGTGAGCAAGGGACCCACGTCTGGGCATACCCTGCCAACTTAGGGCGAACAAAGCGATACAAAAGGGGATGATGGACGGAGCGTTTGAGCAAATCAAACACTCACCCCCAGTCAACTGATCTGGGTTTAATCCATCATCATTCTTTAGCTCACTCCACCACCCCAGTTCAGACATGGCCATATGCAAATCAGTCTGACCCTGTGCCTCATGGGAACAGTCCAGCCCGAACTGCCAAGCCATGTCTTTCCTGGACCAGAAACAAGCATCCTGGGACCGGTTTCTGGCTATTCAGCCGTCATCAGCCAGGCTAGCTTGAATCCAGTGGCAAAGTGAGCAAGGGACCCACGTCGGCATACCCTGCCAACTTAGGGCGAACAAAGCGATACAAAAGGGGATGATGGACTGAGCGTTTGAGCAAATCAAACACTCACCCCCAGTCAACTGATCTGGGTTTAATCCATCATCATTCTTTAGCTCACTCCACCACCCCAGTTCAGACATGGCCATATGCAAATCAGTCTGACCCTGTGCCTCATGGGAACAGTCCAGCCCGAACTGCCAAGCCATGTCTTTCCTGGACCAGAAACAAGCATCCTGGGACCGGTTTCTGGCTATTCATCCGTCATCAGCCAGGCTAGCTTGAATCCAGTGGCAAAGTGAGCAAGGGACCCACGTCTGGGCATACCCTGCCAACTTAGGGCGAACAAAGCGATACAAAAGGGGATGATGGACGGAGCGTTTGAGCAAATCAAACACTCACCCCCAGTCAACTGATCTGGGTTTAATCCATCATCATTCTTTAGTTCACTCCACCACCCCAGTTCAGACATGGCCATATGCAAATCAGTCTGACCCTGTGCCTCATGGGAACAGTCCAGCCCGAACTGCCAAGCCATGTCTTTCCTGGACCAGAAACAAGCATCATGGGACCGGTTTCTGGCTATTCAGGCATCATCAGCCAGGCTAGCTTGAATCCAGTGGCAAAGTGAGCAAGGGACCCACGTCGGCATACCCTGCCAACTTAGGGCGAACAAAGCGATACAAAGGGGATGATGGACGGAGCGTTTGAGCAAATCAAACACACACCCCCAGTCAACTGATCTGGGTTTAATCCATCATCATTCTTTAGCTCACTCCACCACCCCAGTTCAGACATGGCCATATGCAAATCAGTCTGACCCTGTGCCTCATGGGAACAGTCCAGCCCGAACTGCCAAGCCATGTCTTTCCTGGACCAGAAACAAGCATCCTGGGACTGGTTTCTGGCTATTCAGCCATCATCAGCCAGGCTAGCTTGAATCCAGTGGCAAAGTGAGCAAGGGACCCACGTCTGGGCATACCCTGCCAACTTAGGGCGAACAAAGCGATACAAAAGGGGATGATGGACGGAGCGTTTGAGCAAATCAAACACTCACCCCCAGTCAACTGATCTGGGTTTAATCCATCATCAATCTTTAGCTCACTCCACCACCCCAGTTCAGACATGGCCATGTGCAAATCAGTCTGACCCTGTGCCTCATGGGAACAGTCCAGCCCGAACTGCCAAGCCATGTCTTTCCTGGACCAGAAACAAGCATCCTGGGACCGGTTTCTGGCTATTCAGCCGTCATCAGCCAGGCTAGCTTGAATCCAGTGGCAAAGTGAGCAAGGGACCCACGTCGGCATACCCTGCCAACTTAGGGCGAACAAAGCGATACAAAAGGGGATGATGGACTGAGCGTTTGAGCAAATCAAACACTCACCCCCAGTCAACTGATCTGGGTTTAATCCATCATCATTCTTTAGCTCACTCCACCACCCCAGTTCAGACATGGCCATATGCAAATCAGTCTGACCCTGTGCCTCATGGGAACAGTCCAGCCCGAACTGCCAAGCCATGTCTTTCCTGGACCAGAAACAAGCATCCTGGGACCGGTTTCTGGCTATTCAGCCGTCATCAGCCAGGCTAGCTTGAATCCAGTGGCAAAGTGAGCAAGGGACCCACGTCGGCATACCCTGCCAACTTAGAGGCGAACAAAGCGATACAAAGGGGATGATGGACTGAGCGTTTGAGCAAATCAAACACTCACCCCCAGTCAACTGATCTGGGTTTAATCCATCATCATTCTTTAGCTCACTCCACCACCCCAGTTCAGACATGGCCATATGCAAATCAGTCTGACCCTGTGCCTCATGGGAACAGTCCAGCCCGAACTGCCAAGCCATGTCTTTCCTGGACCAGAAACAAGCATCCTGGGACCGGTTTCCGGCTATTCATCCGTCATCAGCCAGGCTAGCTTGAATCCAGTGGCAAAGTGAGCAAGGGACCAACGTCTGGGCATACCCTGCCAACTTAGGGCGAACAAAGCGATACAAAAGGGGATGATGGACGGAGCGTTTGAGCAAATCAAACACTCACCCCCAGTCAACTGATCTGGGTTTAATCCATCATCATTCTTTAGCTCACTCCACCACCCCAGTTCAGACATGGCCATATGCAAATCAGTCTGACCCTGTGCCTCATGGGAACAGTCCAGCCCGAACTGCCAAGCCATGTCTTTCCTGGACCAGAAACAAGCATCATGGGACCGGTTTCTGGCTATTCAGCCGTCATCAGCCAGGCTAGCTTGAATCCAGTGGCAAAGTGAGCAAGGGACCCACGTCTGGCCATACCCTGCCAACTTAGGGCGAACAAAGCGATACAAAAGGGGATGATGGACGGAGCGTTTGAGCAAATCAAACACTCACCCCCAGTCAACTGATCTGGGTTTAATCCATCATCATTCTTTAGCTCACTCCACCACCCCAGTTCAGACATGGCCATATGCAAATCAGTCTGACCCTGTGCCTCATGGGAACAGTCCAGCCCGAACTGCCAAGCCATGTCTTTCCTGGACCAGAAACAAGCATCCTGGGACCGGTTTCTGGCTATTCAGGCGTCATCAGCCAGGCTAGCTTGAATCCAGTGGCAAAGTGAGCAAGGGACCCACGTCGGCATACCCTGCCAACTTAGGGGCGAACAAAGCGATACAAAAGGGGATGATGGACGGAGCGTTTGAGCAAATCAAACACACACCCCCAGTCAACTGATCTGGGTTTAATCCATCATCATTCTTTAGCTCACTCCACCACCCCAGTTCAGACATGGCCATATGCAAATCAGTCTGACCCTGTGCCTCATGGGAACAGTCCAGCCCGAACTGCCAAGCCATGTCTTTCCTGGACCAGAAACAAGCATCCTGGGACCGGTTTCTGGCTATTCAGCCATCATCAGCCAGGCTAGCTTGAATCCAGTGGCAAAGTGAGCAAGGGACCCACGTCTGGGCATACCCTGCCAACTTAGGGCGAACAAAGCGATACAAAAGGGGATGATGGACGGAGCGTTTGAGCAAATCAAACACTCACCCCCAGTCAACTGATCTGGGTTTAATCCACCATCATTCTTTAGCTCACTCCACCACCCCAGTTCAGACATGGCCATGTGCAAATCAGTCTGACCCTGTGCCTCATGGGAACAGTCCAGCCCGAACTGCCAAGCCATGTCTTTCCTGGACCAGAAACAAGCATCCTGGGACCGGTTTCTGGCTATTCAGCCGTCATCAGCCAGGCTAGCTTGAATCCAGTGGCAAAGTGAGCAAGGGACCCACGTCGGCATACCCTGCCAACTTAGGGCGAACAAAGCGATACAAAGGGGATGATGGACTGAGCGTTTGAGCAAATCAAACACTCACCCCCAGTCAACTGATCTGGGTTTAATCCATCATCATTCTTTAGCTCACTCCACCACCCCAGTTCAGACATGGCCATATGCAAATCAGTCTGACCCTGTGCCTCATGGGAACAGTCCAGCCCGAACTGCCAAGCCATGTCTTTCCTGGACCAGAAACAAGCATCCTGGGACCGGTTTCTGGCTATTCATCCGTCATCAGCCATGCTAGCTTGAATCCAGTGGCAAAGTGAGCAAGGGACCCACGTCTGGGCATACCCTGCCAACTTAGGGCGAACAAAGCGATACAAAAGGGGATGATGGACGGAGCGTTTGAGCAAATCAAACACTCACCCCCAGTCAACTGATCTGGGTTTAATCCATCATCATTCTTTAGCTCACTCCACCACCCCAGTTCAGACATGGCCATATGCAAATCAGTCTGACCCTGTGCCTCATGGGAACAGTCCAGCCCGAACTGCCAAGCCATGTCTTTCCTGGACCAGAAACAAGCATCCTGGGACCGGTTTCTGGCTATTCAGCCGTCATCAGCCAGGCTAGCTTGAATCCAGTGGCAAAGTGAGCAAGGGACCCACGTCTGGGCATACCCTGCCAACTTAGGGCGAACAAAGCGATACAAAGGGGATGATGGACGGAGCGTTTGAGCAAATCAAACACTCACCCCCAGTCAACTGATCTGGGTTAAATCCATCATCATTCTTTAGCTCACTCCACCACCCCAGTTCAGACACGGCCATAGGCAAATCAGTCTGACCCTGTGCCTCATGGGAACAGTCCAGCCCGAACTGCCAAGCCATGTCTTTCCTGGACCAGAAACAAGCATCCTGGGACCGGTTTCTGGCTATTCAGCCGTCATCAGCCAGTCTAGCTTGAATCCAGTGGCAAATTGAGCAAGGGACCCACGTCTGGGCATACCCTGCCAACTTAGGGCGAACAAAGCGATACAAAAGGGGATGATGGACGGAGCGTTTGAGCAAATCAAACACTCACCCCCAGTCAACTGATCTGGGTTTAATCCATCATCATTCTTTAGCTCACTCCACCACCCCAGTTCAGACATGGTCATATGCAAATCAGTCTGACCCTATGCCTCATTGGAACAGTCCAGCCCGAACTGCCAAGCCATGTCTTTCCTGGACCAGAAACAAGCATCCTGGGGCCGGTTTCTGGCTATTCAGCCGTCATCAGCCAGGCTAGCTTGAATCCAGTGGCAAAGTGAGCAAGGGACCCACGTCTGGGCATACCCTGCCAACTTAGGGCGAACAAAGCAATACAAAAGGGATGATGGACGGAGCGTTTGAGCAAATCAAACACTCACCCCCAGTCAACTGATCTGGGTTTAATCCATCATCATTCTTTAGCTCACTCCACCACCCCAGTTCAGACATGGCCATATGCAAATCAGTCTGACCCTGTGCCTCATGGGAACAGTCCAGCCCGAACTGCCAAGCCATGTCTTTCCTGGACCAGAAACAAGCATCCTGGGACCGGTTTCTGGCTATTCAGCCGTCATCAGCCAGGCTAGCTTGAATCCAGTGGCAAAGTGAGCAAGGGACCCACGTCTGGGCATACCCTGCCAACTTAGGGCGAACAAAGTGATACAAAAGGGATGATGGACGGAGCGTTTGAGCAAATCAAACACTCACCCCTAGTCAACTGATCTGGGTTTAATCCATCATCATTCTTTAGCTCACTCCACCACCCCAGTTCAGACATGGCCATATGCAAATCAGTCTGACCCTGTGCCTCATGGGAACAGTCCAGCCCGAACTGCCAAGCCATGTCTTTCCTGGACCAGAAACAAGCATCCTGGGACCGGTTTCTGGCTATTCAGCCGTCATCAGCCAGGCTAGCTTGAATCCAGTGGCAAAGTGAGCAAGGGACCCACGTCTGGCCATACCCTGCCAACTTAGGGCGAACAAAGCGATACAAAGGGGATGATGGACGGAGCGTTTGAGCAAATCAAACACTCACCCCCAGTCAACTGATCTGGGTTTAATCCATCATCATTCTTTAGCTCACTCCACCACCCCAGTTCAGACATGGCCATATGCAAATCAGTCTGACCCTGTGCCTCATGGGAACAGTCCAGCCCGAACTGCCAAGCCATGTCTTTCCTGGACCAGAAACAAGCATCCTGGGACCGGTTTCTGGCTATTCAGGCGTCATCAGCCAGGCTAGCTTGAATCCAGTGGCAAAGTGAGCAAGGGACCCACGTCGGCATACCCTGCCAACTTAGGGCGAACAAAGCGATACAAAAGGGGATGATGGACGGAGCGTTTGAGCAAATCAAACACACACACCCAGTCAACTGATCTGGGTTTAATCCATCATCATTCTTTAGCTCACTCCACCACCCCAGTTCAGACATGGCCATATGCAAATCAGTCTGACCCTGTGCCTCATGGGAACAGTCCAGCCCAATCTGCCAAGCCATGTCTTTCCTGGACCAGAAACAAGCATCCTGGGACCGGTTTCTGACTATTCAGCCGTCATCAGCCAGGCTAGCTTGAATCCAGTGGCAAAGTGAGCAAGGGACCCACGTCGGCATACCCTGCCAACTTAGGGCGAACAAAGCGATACAAAGGGGATGATGGACTGAGCGTTTGAGCAAATCAAACACTCACCCCCAGTCAACTGATCTGGGTTTAATCCATCATCATTCTTTAGCTCACTCCACCACCCCAGTTCAGACATGGCCATATGCAAATCAGTCTGACCCTGTGCCTCATGGGAACAGTCCAGCCCGAACTGCCAAGCCATGTCTTTCCTGGACCAGAAACAAGCATCCTGGGACCGGTTTCTGGCTATTCATCCGTCATCAGCCAGGCTAGCTTGAATCCAGTGGCAAAGTGAGCAAGGGACCCACGTCTGGGCATACCCTGCCAACTTAGAGGCGAACAAAGCGATACAAAGGGGATGATGGACGGAGCGTTTGAGCAAATCAAACACTCACCCCCAGTCAACTGATCTGGGTTTAATCCATCATCATTCTTTAGCTCACTCCACCACCCCAGTTCAGACATGGCCATATGCAAATCAGTCTGACCCTGTGCCTCATGGGAACAGTCCAGCCCGAACTGCCAAGCCATGTCTTTCCTGGACCAGAAACAAGCATTATGGGACCGGTTTCTGGCTATTCAGCCGTCATCAGCCAGGCTAGCTTGAATCCAGTGGCAAAGTGAGCAAGGGACCCACGTCTGGCCATACCCTGCCAACTTAGGGCGAACAAAGCAATACAAAAGGGGATGATGGACGGAGCGTTTGAGCAAATCAAACACTCACCCCCAGTCAACTGATCTGGGTTTAATCCATCATCATTCTTTAGCTCACTCCACCACCCCAGTTCAGACATGGCCATATGCAAATCAGTCTGACACTGTGCCTCATGGGAACAGTCCAGCCCGAACTGCCAAGCCATGTCTTTCCTGGACCAGAAACAAGCATCCTGGGACCGGTTTCTGGCTATTCAGGCGTCATCAGCCAGGCTAGCTTGAATCCAGTGGCAAAGTGAGCAAGGGACCCACGTCGGCATACCCTGCCAACTTAGGGCGAACAAAGCGATACAAAAGGGGATGATGGACGGAGCGTTTGAGCAAATCAAACACACACCCCCAGTCAACTGATCTGGGTTTAATCCATCATCATTCTTTAGCTCACTCCACCACCCCAGTTCAGACATGGCCATATGCAAATCAGTCTGACCCTGTGCCTCATGGGAACAGTCCAGCCCGAACTGCCAAGCCATGTCTTTCCTGGACCAGAAACAAGCATCCTGGGACCGGTTTCTGGCTATTCAGCCGTCATCAGCCAGGCTAGCTTGAATCCAGTGGCAAAGTGAGCAAGGGACCCACGTCTGGGCATACCCTGCCAACTTAGGGTGAACAAAGCGATACAAAAGGGGATGATGGACGGAGCGTTTGAGCAAATCAAACACTCACCCCCAGTCAACTGATCTGGGTTTAATCCATCATCATTCTTTAGCTCACTCCACCACCCCAGTTCTGACATGGCCATATGCAAATCAGTCTGACTCTGTGCCTCATGGGAACAGTCCAGCCCGAACTGCCAAGCCATGTCTTTCCTGGACCAGAAACAAGCATCCTGGGACCGGTTTCTGGCTATTCAGCCGTCATCAGCCAGGCTAGCTTGAATCCAGTGGCAAAGTGAGCAAGGGACCCACGTCGGCATACCCTGCCAACTTAGGGCGAACAAAGCGATACAAAGGGGATGATGGACTGAGCGTTTGAGCAAATCAAACACTCACCCCCAGTCAACTGATCTGGGTTTAATCCATCATCATTCTTTAGCTCACTCCACCACCCCAGTTCAGACATGGCCATATGCAAATCAGTCTGACCCTGTGCCTCATGGGAACAGTCCAGCCCGAACTGCCAAGCCATGTCTTTCCTGGACCAGAAACAAGCATCCTGGGACCGGTTTCTGGCTATTCATCCGTCATCAGCCATGCTAGCTTGAATCCAGTGGCAAAGTGAGCAAGGGACCCACGTCTGGGCATACCCTGCCAACTTAGGGCGAACAAAGCGATACAAAAGGGGATGATGGACGGAGCGTTTGAGCAAATCAAACACTCACCCCCAGTCAACTGATCTGGGTTTAATCCATCATCATTATTTAGCTCACTCCACCACCCCAGTTCAGACATGGCCATATGCAAATCAGTCTGACCCTGTGCCTCATGGGAACAGTCCAGCCCGAACTGCCAAGCCATGTCTTTCCTGGACCAGAAACAAGCATCCTGGGACCGGTTTCTGGCTATTCAGCCGTCATCAGCCAGGCTAGCTTGAATCCAGTGGCAAAGTGAGTAAGGGACCCACGTCTGGGCATACCCTGCTAACTTAGGGCGAACAAAGCGATACAAAAGGGGATGATGGACGGAGCGTTTGAGCAAATCAAACACTCACCCCCAGTCAACTGATCTGGGTTTAATCCATCATCATTCTTTAGCTCACTCCACCACCCCAGTTCAGACACGGCCATAGGCAAATCAGTCTGACCCTGTGCCTCATGGGAACAGTCCAGCCCGAACTGCCAAGCCATGTCTTTCCTGGACCAGAAACAAGCATCCTGGGACCGGTTTCTGGCTATTCAGCCGTCATCAGCCAGTCTAGCTTGAATCCAGTGGCAAAGTGAGAAAGGGACCCACGTCTGGGCATACCCTGCCAACTTAGGGCGAACAAAGCGATACAAAAGGGGATGATGGACGGAGCGTTTGAGCAAATCAAACACTCACCCCCAGTCAACTGATCTGGGTTTAATCCATCATCATTCTTTAGCTCACTCCACCACCCCAGTTCAGACATGGTCATATGCAAATCAGTCTGACCCTGTGCCTCATTGGAACAGTCCAGCCCGAACTGCCAAGCCATGTCTTTCCTGGACCAGAAACAAGCATCCTGGGGCCGGTTTCTGGCTATTCAGCCGTCATCAGCCAGGCTAGCTTGAATCCAGTGGCAAAGTGAGCAAGGGACCCACGTCTGGGCATACCCTGCCAACATAGGGCGAACAAAGCAATACAAAAGGGGATGATGGACGGAGCGTTTGAGCAAATCAAACACTCACCCCCAGTCAACTGATCTGGGTTTAATCCATAATCATTCTTTAGCTCACTCCACCACCCCAGTTCAGACATGGCCATATGCAAATCAGTCTGACCCTGTGCCTCATGGGAACAGTCTAGCCCGAACTGCCAAGCCATGTCTTTCCTGGACCAGAAAGAAGCATCCTGGGACCGGTTTCTGGCTATTCAGGCGTCATCAGCCAGGCTAGCTTGAATCCAGTGGCAAAGTGAGCAAGGGACCCACGTCGGCATACCCTGCCAACTTAGGGCGAACAAAGCGATACAAAGGGGATGATGGACGGAGCGTTTGAGCAAATCAAACACACACCCCCAGTCAACTGATCTGGGTTTAATCCATCATCATTCTTTAGCTCACTCCACCACCCCAGTTCAGACATGGCCATATGCAAATCAGTCTGACCCTGTGCCTCATGGGAACAGTCCAGCCCGAACTGCCAAGCCATGTCTTTCCTGGACCAGAAACAAGCATCCTGGGACCGGTTTCTGGCTATTCAGCCGTCATCAGCCAGGCTAGCTTGAATCCAGTGGCAAAGTGAGCAAGGGACCCACGTCTGGGCATACCCTGCCAACTTAGGGTGAACAAAGCGATACAAAGGGGATGATGGACGGAGCGTTTGAGCAAATCAAACACTCACCCCCAGTCAACTGATCTGGGTTTAATCCATCATCATTCTTTAGCTCACTCCACCACCCCAGTTCTGACATGGCCATATGCAAATCAGTCTGACTCTGTGCCTCATGGGAACAGTCCAGCCCGAACTGCCAAGCCATGTCTTTCCTGGACCAGAAACAAGCATCCTGGGACCGGTTTCTGGCTATTCAGCCGTCATCAGCCAGGCTAGCTTGAATCCAGTGGCAAAGTGAGCAAGGGACCCACGTCGGCATACCCTGCCAACTTAGGGCGAACAAAGCGATACAAAGGGGATGATGGACTGAGCGTTTGAGCAAATCAAACACTCACCCCCAGTCAACTGATCTGGGTTTAATCCATCATCATTCTTTAGCTCACTCCACCACCCCAGTTCAGACATGGCCATATGCAAATCAGTCTGACCCTGTGCCTCATGGGAACAGTCCAGCCCGAACTGCCAAGCCATGTCTTTCCTGGACCAGAAACAAGCATCCTGGGACCGGTTTCTGGCTATTCATCCGTCATCAGCCATGCTAGCTTGAATCCAGTGGCAAAGTGAGCAAGGGACCCACGTCTGGGCATACCCTGCCAACTTAGGGCGAACAAAGCGATACAAAGGGGATGATGGACGGAGCGTTTGAGCAAATCAAACACTCACCCCCAGTCAACTGATCTGGGTTTAATCCATCATCATTCTTTAGCTCACTCCACCACCCCAGTTCAGACATGGCCATATGCAAATCAGTCTGACCCTGTGCCTCATGGGAACAGTCCAGCCCGAACTGCCAAGCCATGTCTTTCCTGGACCAGAAACAAGCATCCTGGGACCGGTTTCTGGCTATTCAGCCGTCATCAGCCAGGCTAGCTTGAATCCGGTGGCAAAGTGAGTAAGGGACCCACGTCTGGGCATACCCTGCTAACTTAGGGCGAACAAAGCGATACAAAAGGGGATGATGGACGGAGCGTTTGAGCAAATCAAACACTCACCCCCAGTCAACTGATCTGGGTTTAATCCATCATCATTCTTTAGCTCACTCCACCACCCCAGTTCAGACACGGCCATAGGCAAATCAGTCTGACCCTGTGCCTCATGGGAACAGTCCAGCCCGAACTGCCAAGCCATGTCTTTCCTGGACCAGAAACAAGCATCCTGGGACCGGTTTCTGGCTATTCAGCCGTCATCAGCCAGTCTAGCTTGAATCCAGTGGCAAAGTGAGAAAGGGACCCACGTCTGGGCATACCCTGCCAACTTAGGGCGAACAAAGCGATACAAAAGGGGATGATGGACGGAGCGTTTGAGCAAATCAAACACTCACCCCCAGTCAACTGATCTGGGTTTAATCCATCATCATTCTTTAGCTCACTCCACCACCCCAGTTCAGACATGGTCATATGCAAATCAGTCTGACCCTGTGCCTCATTGGAACAGTCCAGCCCGAACTGCCAAGCCATGTCTTTCCTGGACCAGAAACAAGCATCCTGGGGCCGGTTTCTGGCTATTCAGCCGTCATCAGCCAGGCTAGCTTGAATCCAGTGGCAAAGTGAGCAAGGGACCCACGTCTGGGCATACCCTGCCAACATAGGGCGAACAAAGCAATACAAAGGGGATGATGGACGGAGCGTTTGAGCAAATCAAACACTCACCCCCAGTCAACTGATCTGGGTTTAATCCATAATCATTCTTTAGCTCACTCCACCACCCCAGTTCAGACATGGCCATATGCAAATCAGTCTGACCCTGTGCCTCATGGGAACAGTCTAGCCCGAACTGCCAAGCCATGTCTTTCCTGGACCAGAAAGAAGCATCCTGGGACCGGTTTCTGGCTATTCAGCCGTCATCAGCCAGGCTAGCTTGAATCCAGTGGCAAAGTGAGCAAGGGACCCACGTCTGGGCATACCCTGCCAACTTAGGGCGAACAAAGCGATACAAAAGGGGATGATGGACGGAGTGTTTGAGCAAATCAAACACTCACCCCCAGTCAACTGATCTGGGTTTAATCCATCATCATTCTTTCGCTCACTCCACCACCCCAGTTCAGACATGGCCATATGCAAATCAGTCTGACCCTGTGCCTCATGGGAACAGTCCAGCCCGAACTGCCAAGCCATGTCTTTCCTGGACCAGAAACAAGCATCCTGGGACCGGTATCTGGCTATTCAGCCGTCATCAGCCAGGCTAGCTTGAATCCAGTGGCAAAGTGAGCAAGGGACCCACGTCTGGGCATACCCTGCCAACTTAGAGGCGAACAAAGCGATACAAAAGGGGATGATGGACGGAGCGCTTGAGCAAATCAAACACTCACCCCCAGTCAACTGATCTGGGTTTAATCCATCATCATTCTTTAGCTCACTCCACCACCCCAGTTCAGACATGGCCATATGCAAATCAGTCTGACCCTGTGCCTCATGGGAACAGTCTAGCCCGAACTGCCAAGCCATGTCTTTCCTGGACCAGAAACAAGCATCCTGGGACCGGTTTCTGGCTATTCAGCCGTCATCAGCCAGGCTAGCTTGAATCCAGTGGCAAAGTGAGCAAGGGACCCACGTCTGGGCATACCCTGCCAACTTAGGGCGAACAAAGCGATACAAAAGGGGATGATGGACGGAGCGTTTGAGCAAATCAAACACTTACCCCCAGTCAACTGATCTGGGTTTAATCCATCATCATTCTTTCGCTCACTCCACCACCCCAGTTCAGACATGGCCATATGCAAATCAGTCTGACCCTGTGCCTCATGGGAACAGTCCAGCCCGAACTGCCAAGCCATGTCTTTCCTGGACCAGAAACAAGCATCCTGGGACCGGTTTCTGGCTATTCAGCCGTCATCAGCCAGGCTAGCTTGAATCCAGTGGCAAAGTGAGTAAGGGACCCACGTCTGGGCATACCCTGCCAACTTAGGGCGAACAAAGCGATACAAAAGGGGATGATGGACGGAGCGTTTGAGCAAATCAAACACTCACCCCCAGTCAACTGATCTGGGTTTAATCCATCATCATTCTTTAGCTCACTCCACCACCCCAGTTCAGACACGGCCATAGGCAAATCAGTCTGACCCTGTGCCTCATGGGAACAGTCCAGCCCGAACTGCCAAGCCATGTCTTTCCTGGACCAGAAACAAGCATCCTGGGACCGGTTTCTGGCTATTCAGCCGTCATCAGCCAGTCTAGCTTGAATCCAGTGGCAAAGTGAGAAAGGGACCCACGTCTGGGCATACCCTGCCAACTTAGGGCGAACAAAGCGATACAAAGGGGATGATGGACGGAGTGTTTGAGCAAATCAAACACTCACCCCCAGTCAACTGATCTGGGTTTAATCCATCATCATTCTTTCGCTCACTCCACCACCCCAGTTCAGACATGGCCATATGCAAATCAGTCTGACCCTGTGCCTCATGGGAACAGTCCAGCCCGAACTGCCAAGCCATGTCTTTCCTGGACCAGAAACAAGCATCCTGGGACCGGTATCTGGCTATTCAGCCGTCATCAGCCAGGCTAGCTTGAATCCAGTGGCAAAGTGAGCAAGGGACCCACGTCTGGGCATACCCTGCCAACTTAGGGCGAACAAAGCGATACAAAGGGGATGATGGACGGAGCGCTTGAGCAAATCAAACACTCACCCCCAGTCAACTGATCTGGGTTTAATCCATCATCATTCTTTAGCTCACTCCACCACCCCAGTTCAGACATGGCCATATGCAAATCAGTCTGACCCTGTGCCTCATGGGAACAGTCTAGCCCGAACTGCCAAGCCATGTCTTTCCTGGACCAGAAACAAGCATCCTGGGACCGGTTTCTGGCTATTCAGCCGTCATCAGCCAGGCTAGCTTGAATCCAGTGGCAAAGTGAGCAAGGGACCCACGTCTGGGCATACCCTGCCAACTTAGGGGCGAACAAAGCGATACAAAAGGGGATGATGGACGGAGCGTTTGAGCATATCAAACACTTACCCCCAGTCAACTGATCTGGGTTTAATCCATCATCATTCTTTCGCTCACTCCACCACCCCAGTTCAGACATGGCCATATGCAAATCAGTCTGACCCTGTGCCTCATGGGAACAGTCCAGCCCGAACTGCCAAGCCATGTCTTTCCTGGACCAGAAACAAGCATCCTGGGACCGGTATCTGGCTATTCAGCCGTCATCAGCCAGGCTAGCTTGAATCCAGTGGCAAAGTGAGCAAGGGACCCACGTCTGGGCATACCCTGCCAACTTAGGGCGAACAAAGCGATACAAAAGGGGATGATGGACGGAGCGCTTGAGCAAATCAAACACTCACCCCCAGTCAACTGATCTGGGTTTAATCCATCATCATTCTTTAGCTCACTCCACCACCCCAGTTCAGACATGGCCATATGCAAATCAGTCTGACCCTGTGCCTCATGGGAACAGTCCAGCCCGAACTGCCAAGCCATGTCTTTCCTGGACCAGAAACAAGCATCCTGGGACCGGTTTCTGGCTATTCAGCCGTCATCAGCCAGGCTAGCTTGAATCCAGTGGCAAAGTGAGCAAGGGACCCACGTCTGGGCATACCCTGCCAACTTAGAGGCGAACAAAGCGATACAAAAGGGGATGATGGACGGAGCGTTTGAGCAAATCAAACACTCACCCCCAGTCAACTGATCTGGGTTTAATCCATCATCATTCTTTAGCTCACTCCACCACCCCAGTTCAGACATGGCCATATGCAAATCAGTCTGACCCTGTGCCTCATGGGAACAGTCCAGCCCGAACTGCCAAGCCATGTCTTTCCTGGACCAGAAACAAGCATCCTGGGACCGGTTTCTGGCTATTCAGCCGTCATCAGCCAGGCTAGCTTGAATCCAGTGGCAAAGTGAGCAAGGGACCCACGTCTGGGCATACCCTGCCAACTTAGGGCGAACAAAGCGATACAAAGGGGATGATGGACGGAGCGTTTGAGCAAATCAAACACTCACCCCCAGTCAACTGATCTGGGTTTAATCCATCATCATTCTTTAGCTCACTCCACCACCCCAGTTCAGACATGGCCATATGCAAATCAGTCTGACCCTGTGCCTCATGGGAACAGTCCAGCCCGAACAGCCAAGCCATGTCTTTCCTGGACCAGAAACAAGCATCCTGGGACCGGTTTCTGGCTATTCAGCCGTCATCAGCCAGGCTAGCTTGAATCCAGTGGCAAAGTGAGCAAGGGACCCACGTCTGGGCATACCCTGCCAACTTAGGGCGAACAAAGCGATACAAAAGGGGATGATGGACGGAGCGTTTGAGCAAATCAAACACTCACCCCCAGTCAACTGATCTGGGTTTAATCCATCATCATTCTTTAGCTCACTCCACCACCCCAGTTCAGACATGGCCATATGCAAATCAGTCTGACCCTGTGCCTCATGGGAACAGTCCAGCCCGAACTGCCAAGCCATGTCTTTCCTGGACCAGAAACAAGCATCCTGGGACCGGTTTCTGGCTATTCAGCCGTCATCAGCCAGGCTAGCTTGAATCCAGTGGCAAAGTGAGCAAGGGACCCACGTCTGGGCATACCCTGCCAACTTAGGGCGAACAAAGCGATACAAAAGGGGATGATGGACGGAGCGTTTGAGCAAATCAAACACTCACCCCCAGTCATCTGATCTGGGTTTAATCCATCATCATTCTTTAGCTCACTCCACCACCCCAGTTCAGACATGGCCATATGCAAATCAGTCTGACCCTGTGCCTCATGGGAACAGTCCAGCCCGAACTGCCAAGCCATGTCTTTCCTGGACCAGAAACAAGCATCCTGGGACCGGTATCTGGCTATTCAGCCGTCATCAGCCAGGCTAGCTTGAATCCAGTGGCAAAGTAAGCAAGGGACCCACATCTGGGCATACCCTGCCAACTTAGGGCGAACAAAGCGATACAAAGGGGATGATGGACGGAGCGTTTGAGCAAATCAAACACTCACCCCCAGTCAACTGATCTGGGTTTAATCCATCATCATTCTTTAGCTCACTCCACCACCCCAGTTCAGACATGGCCATATGCAAATCAGTCTGACCCTGTGTCTCATGGGAACAGTCCAGCCCGAACTGCCAAGCCATGTCTTTCCTGGACCAGAAACAAGCATCCTGGGACCGGTTTCTGGCTATTCAGCCGTCATCAGCCAGGCTAGCTTGAATCCAGTGGCAAAGTGAGCAAGGGACCCACATCTGGGCATACCCTGCCAACTTAGGGCGAACAAAGCGATACAAAAGGGGATGATGGACGGAGCGTTTGAGCAAATCAAACACTCACCCCCAGTCAACTGATCTGGGTTTAATCCATCATCATTCTTTAGCTCACTCCACCACCCCAGTTCAGACATGGCCATATGCAAATCAGTCTGACCCTGTGCCTCATGGGAACAGTCCAGCCCAAACTGCCAAGCCGTGTCTTTCCTGGACCAGAAACAAGCATCCTGGGACCGGTTTCTGGCTATTCAGCCGTCATCAGCCAGGCCAGCTTGAATCCAGTTGCAAAGTGAGCAAGGGACCCACGTCTGGGCATACCCTGCCAACTTAGGGCGAACAAAGCGATACAAAAGGGATGATGGACGGAGCGTTTGAGCAAATCAAACACTCACCCCCAGTCAACTGATCTGGGTTTAATCCATCATCATTCTTTAGCTCACTCCACCACCCCAGTTCAGACATGGCCATATGCAAATGAGTCTGACCCTGTGCCTCATGGGAACAGTCCAGCCCGAACTGCCAAGCCATGTCTTTCCTGGACCAGAAACAAGCATCCTGGGACCGGTTTCTAGCTATTCAGCCGTCATCAGCCAGGCTAGCTTGAATCCAGTGGCAAAGTGAGCAAGGGACCCACGTCTGGGCATACCCTGCCAACTTAGGGCGAACAAAGCGATACAAAAGGGTATGCTGGACGGAGTTTTTGAGCAAATCAAACACTCACCCCCAGTCAACTGATCTGGGTTTAATCCATCATCATTCTTTAGCTCACTCCACCACCCCAGTTCAGACATGGCCATATGCAAATCAGTCTGACCCTGTGCCTCATGGGAACAGTCCAGCCCGAACTGCCAAGCCATGTCTTTCCTGGATCAGAAACAAGCATCCTGGGACCGGTTTCTGGCTATTCAGCCGTCATCAGCCAGGCTAGCTTGAATCCAGTGGCAAAGTGAGCAAGGGACCCACGTCTGGGCATACCCTGCCAACTTAGGGCGAACAAAGCGATACAAAGGGGATGATGGACGGAGCGTTTGAGCAAATCAAACACTCACCCCCAGTCAACTGATCTGGGTTTAATCCATCATCATTCTTTAGCTCACTCCACCACCCCAGTTCAGACATGGCCATATGCAAATCAGTCTGACCCTGTGCCTCATGGGAACAGTCCAGCCCGAACTGCCAAGCCATGTCTTTCCTGGACCAGAAACATGCATCCTGGGACCGGTTTCTGGCTATTCAGCCGTCATCAGCCAGGCTAGCTTGAATCCAGTGGCAAAGTGAGCAAGGGACCCACGTCTGGGCATACCCTGCCAACTTAGGGCGAACAAAGCGATACAAAAGGGGATGATGGACGGAGCGTTTGAGCAAATCAAACACTCACCCCCAGTCATCTGATCTGGGTTTAATCCATCATCATTCTTTAGCTCACTCCACCACCCCAGTTCAGACATGGCCATATGCAAATCAGTCTGACCCTGTGCCTCATGGGAACAGTCCAGCCCGAACTGCCAAGCCATGTCTTTCCTGGACCAGAAACAAGCATCCTGGGACCGGTTTCTGGCTATTCAGCCGTCATCAGCCAGGCTAGCTTGAATCCAATGGCAAAGTGAGCAAGGGACCCACGTCTGGGCATACCCTGCCAACTTAGGGCGAACAAAGCGATACAAAAGGGATGATGGACGGAGCGTTTGAGCAAATCAAACACTCACCCCCAGTCAACTGATCTGGGTTTAATCCATCATCATTCTTTAGCTCACTCCACCACCCCAGTTCAGACATGGCCATATGCAAATCAGTCTGACCCTGTGCCTCATGGGAACAGTCCAGCCCGAACTGCCAAGCCGTGTCTTTCCTGGACCAGAAACAAGCATCCTGGGACCGGTTTCTGGCTATTCAGCCGTCATCAGCCAGGCTAGCTTGAATCCAGTTGCAAAGTGAGCAAGGGACCCACGTCTGGGCATACCCTGCCAACTTAGGGCGAACAAAGCGATACAAAAGGGGATGATGGACGGAGCGTTTGAGCAAATCAAACACTCACCCCCAGTCAACTGATCTGGGTTTAATCCATCATCATTCTTTAGCTCACTCCACCACCCCAGTTCAGACATGGCCATATGCAAATCAGTCTGACCCTGTGCCTCATGGGAACAGTCCAGCCCGAACTGCCAAGCCATGTCTTTCCTGGACCAGAAACAAGCATCCTGGGACCGGTTTCTGGCTATTCAGCCGTCATCAGCCAGGCTAGCTTGAATCCAGTGGCAAAGTGAGCAAGGGATCCACGTCTGGGCATACCCTGCCAACTTAGGGCGAACAAAGCGATACAAAAGGGGATGATGGACGGAGCGTTTGAGCAAATCAAACACTCACCCCCAGTCAACTGATCTGGGTTTAATCCATCATCATTCTTTAGCTCACTCCACCACCCCAGTTCAGACATGGCCATATGCAAATCAGTCTGACCCTGTGCCTCATGGGAACAGTCCAGCCCGAACTGCCAAGCCATGTCTTTCCTGGACCAGAAACAAGCATCCTGGGACCGGTTTCTGGCTATTCAGCCGTCATCAGCCAGGCTAGCTTGAATCCAGTGGCAAAGTGAGCAAGGGACCCAAGTCTGGGCATACACTGCCAACTTAGGGCGAACAAAGCGATACAAAAGGGGATGATGGACGGAGCGTTTGAGCAAATCAAACCCTCACCCCCAGTCAACTGATCTGGGTTTAATCCATCATCATTCTTTAGCTCACTCCACCACCCCAGTTCAGACATGGCCATATGCAAATGAGTCTGACCCTGTGCCTCATGGGAACAGTCCAGCCCGAACTGCCAAGCCATGTCTTTCCTGGACCAGAAACAAGCATCCTGGGACCGGTTTCTAGCTATTCAGCCGTCATCAGCCAGGCTAGCTTGAATCCAGTGGCAAAGTGAGCAAGGGACCCACGTCTGGGCATACCCTGCCAACTTAGGGCGAACAAAGCGATACAAAAGGGGATGATGGACGGAGTTTTGAGCAAATCAAACACTCACCCCCAGTCAACTGATCTGGGTTTAATCCATCATCATTCTTTAGCTCACTCCACCACCCCAGTTCAGACATGGCCATATGCAAATCAGTCTGACCCTGTGCCTCATGGGAACAGTCCAGCCCGAACTGCCAAGCCATGTCTTTCCTGGACCAGAAACAAGCATCCTGGGACCGGTTTCTGGCTATTCAGCCGTCATCAGCCAGGCTAGCTTGAATCCAGTGGCAAAGTGAGCAAGGGACCCACGTCTGGGCATACCCTGCCAACTTAGGGCGAACAAAGCGATACAAAAGGGGATGATGGACGGAGCGTTTGAGCAAATCAAACACTCACCCCCAGTCAACTGATCTGGGTTTAATCCATCATCATTCTTTAGCTCACTCCACCACCCCAGTTCAGACATGGCCATATGCAAATCAGTCTGACCCTGTGCCTCATGGGAACAGTCCAGCCCGAACTGCCAAGCCATGTCTTTCCTGGACCAGAAACAAGCATCCTGGGACCGGTTTCTGGCTATTCAGCCGTCATCAGCCAGGCTAGCTTGAATCCAGTGGCAAAGTGAGCAAGGGATCCACGTCTGGGCATACCCTGCCAACTTAGGGCGAACAAAGCGATACAAAAGGGGATGATGGACGGAGCGTTTGAGCAAATCAAACACTCACCCCCAGTCAACTGATCTGGGTTTAATCCATCATCATTCTTTAGCTCACTCCACCACCCCAGTTCAGACATGGCCATATGCAAATCAGTCTGACCCTGTGCCTCATGGGAACAGTCCAGCCCGAACTGCCAAGCCATGTCTTTCCTGGACCAGAAACAAGCATCCTGGGACCGGTTTCTGGCTATTCAGCCGTCATCAGCCAGGCTAGCTTGAATCCAGTGGCAAAGTGAGCAAGGGACCCAAGTCTGGGCATACACTGCCAACTTAGGCGAACAAAGCGATACAAAAGGGGATGATGGACGGAGCGTTTGAGCAAATCAAACCCTCACCCCCAGTCAACTGATCTGGGTTTAATCCATCATCATTCTTTAGCTCACTCCACCACCCCAGTTCAGACATGGCCATATGCAAATGAGTCTGACCCTGTGCCTCATGAGAACAGTCCAGCCCGAACTGCCAAGCCATGTCTTTCCTGGACCAGAAACAAGCATCCTGGGACCGGTTTCTAGCTATTCAGCCGTCATCAGCCAGGCTAGCTTGAATCCAGTGGCAAAGTGAGCAAGGGACCCACGTCTGGGCATACCCTGCCAACTTAGGGCGAACAAAGCGATACAAAAGGGGATGATGGACGGAGTTTTGAGCAAATCAAACACTCACCCCCAGTCAACTGATCTGGGTTTAATCCATCATCATTCTTTAGCTCACTCCACCACCCCAGTTCAGACATGGCCATATGCAAATCAGTCTGACCCTGTGCCTCATGGGAACAGTCCAGCCCGAACTGCCAAGCCATGTCTTTCCTGGACCAGAAACAAGCATCCTGGGACCGGTTTCTGGCTATTCAGCCGTCATCAGCCAGGCTAGCTTGAATCCAGTGGCAAAGTGAGCAAGGGACCCACGTCTGGGCATACCCTCCCAACTTAGGGCGAACAAAGCGATACAAAAGGGGATGATGGACGGAGCGTTTGAGCAAATCAAACACTCACCCCCAGTCAACTGATCTGGGTTTAATCCATCATCATTCTTTAGCTCACTCCACCACCCCAGTTCAGACATGGCCATATGCAAATCAGTCTGACCCTGTGCCTCATGGGAACAGTCCAGCCCGAACTGCCAAGCTGTGTCTTTCCTGGACCAGAAACAAGCATCCTGGGACCGGTTTCTGGCTATTCAGCCGTCATCAGCCAGGCTAGCTTGAATCCAGTTGCAAAGTGAGCAAGGGACCCACGTCTGGGCATACCCTGCCAACTTAGAGCGAACAAAGCGATACAAAAGGGGATGATGGACGGAGCGTTTGAGCAAATCAAACACTCACCCCCAGTCAACTGATCTGGGTTTAATCCATCATCATTCTTTAGCTCACTCCACCACCCCAGTTCAGACATGGCCATATGCAAATCAGTCTGACCCTGTGCCTCATGGGAACAGTCCAGCCCGAACTGCCAAGCCATGTCTTTCCTGGACCAGAAACAAGCATCCTGGGACCGGTTTCTGGCTATTCAGCCGTCATCAGCCAGGCTAGCTTGAATCCAGTGGCAAAGTGAGCAAGGGACCCACGTCTGGGCATACCCTGCCAACTTAGGGCGAACAAAGCGATACAAAAGGGGATGATGGACGGAGCGTTTGAGCAAATCAAACACTCACCCCCAGTCAACTGATCTGGGTTTAATCCATCATCATTCTTTAACTCACTCCACCACCCCAGTTCAGACATGGCCATATGCAAATCAGTCTGACCCTGTGCCTCATGGGAACAGTCCAGCCCGAACTGCCAAGCCATGTCTTTCCTGGACCAGAAACAAGCATCCTGGGACCGGTTTCTGGCTATTCAGCCGTCATCAGCCAGGCTAGCTTGAATCCAGTGGCAAAGTGAGCAAGGGACCCAAGTCTGGGCATACCCTGCCAACTTAGAGGCGAACAAAGCGATACAAAAGGGATGATGGACGGAGCGTTTGAGCAAATCAAACACTCACCCCCAGTCAACTGATCTGGGTTTAATCCATCATCATTCTTTAGCTCACTCCACCACCCCAGTTCAGACATGGCCATATGCAAATGAGTCTGACCCTGTGCCTCATGTGAACAGTCCAGCCCAAACTGCCAAGCCATGTCTTTCCTGGACCAGAAACAAGCATCCTGGGACCGGTTTCTAGCTATTCAGCCGTCATCAGCCAGGCTAGCTTGAATCCAGTGGCAAAGTGAGCAAGGGACCCACGTCTGGGCATACCCTGCCAACTTAGGGCGAACAAAGCGATACAAAGGGGATGATGGACGGAGTTTTTGAGCAAATCAAACACTCACCCCAGTCAACTGATCTGGGTTTAATCCATCATCATTCTTTAGCTCACTCCACCACCCCAGTTCAGACATGGCCATATGCAAATCAGTCTGACCCTGTGCCTCATGGGAACAGTCCAGCCCGAACTGCCAAGCCATGTCTTTCCTGGACCAGAAACAAGCATCCTGGGACCTGTTTCTGGCTATTCAGCCGTCATCAGCCAGGCTAGCTTGAATCCAGTGGCAAAGTGAGCAAGGGACCCAAGTCTGGGCATACCCTGCCAACTTAGGGCGAACAAAGCGATACAAAAGGGGATGATGGACGGAGCGTTTGAGCAAATCAAACACTCACCCCAGTCAACTGATCTGGGTTTAATCCATCATCATTCTTTAGCTCACTCCACCACCCCAGTTCAGACATGGCCATATGCAAATGAGTCTGACCCTGTGCCTCATGGGAACAGTCCAGCCCAAACTGCCAAGCCATGTCTTTCCTGGACCAGAAACAAGCATCCTGGGACCGGTTTCTAGCTATTCAGCCGTCATCAGCCAGGCTAGCTTGAATCCAGTGGCAAAGTGAGCAAGGGACCCACGTCTGGGCATACCCTGCCAACTTAGGGCGAACAAAGCGATACAAAAGGGGATGATGGACGGAGTTTTTGAGCAAATCAAACACTCACCCCCAGTCAACTGATCTGGGTTTAATCCATCATCATTCTTTAGCTCACTCCACCACCCCAGTTCAGACATGGCCATATGCAAATCAGTCTGACCCTGTGCCTCATGGGAACAGTCCAGCCCGAACTGCCAAGCCATGTCTTTCCTGGACCAGAAACAAGCATCCTGGGACCGGTTTCTGGCTATTCAGCCGTCATCAGCCAGGCTAGCTTGAATCCAGTGGCAAAGTGAGCAAGGGACCCACGTCTGGGCATACCCTGCCAACTTAGGGCGAACAAAGCGATACAAAAGGGGATGATGGACGGAGCGTTTGAGCAAATCAAACACTCACCCCCAGTCAACTGATCTGGGTTTAATCCATCATCATTCTTTAGCTCACTCCACCACCCCAGTTCAGACATGGCCATATGCAAATCAGTCTGACCCTGTGCCTCATGGGAACAGTCCAGCCCGAACTGCCAAGCCATGTCTTTCCTGGACCAGAAACAAGCATCCTGGGACCGGTTTCTGGCTATTCAGCCGTCATCAGCCAGGCTAGCTTGAATCCAGTGGCAAAGTGAGCAAGGGACCCACGTCTGGGCATACCCTGCCAACTTAGGGCGAACAAAGCGATACAAAAGGGGATAATGGACGGAGCGTTTGAGCAAATCAAACACTCACCCCCAGTCAACTGATCTGGGTTTAATCCATCATCATTCTTTAGCTCACTCCACCACCCCAGTTCAGACATGGCCATATGCAAATCAGTCTGACCCTGTGCCTCATGGGAACAGTCCAGCCCGAACTGCCAAGCCATGTCTTTCCTGGACCAGAAACAAGCATCCTGGGACCGGTTTCTGGCTATTCAGCCGTCATCAGCCAGGCTAGCTTGAATCCAGTGGCAAAGTGAGCAAGGGACCCACGTCTGGGCATACCCTGCCAACTTAGGGCGAACAAAGCGATACAAAAGTGGATGATGGACGGAGCGTTTGAGCAAATCAAACACTCACTCCCAGTCAACTGATCTGGGTTTAATCCATCATCATTCTTTAGCTCACTCCACCACCCCAGTTCAGACATGGCCATATGCAAATCAGTCTGACCCTGTGCCTCATGGGAACAGTCCAGCCCGAACTGCCAAGCCATGTCTTTCCTGGACCAGAAACAAGCATCCTGGGACCGGTTTCTGGCTATTCAGCCGTCATCAGCCAGGCTAGCTTGAATCCAGTGGCAAAGTGAGCAAGGGACCCACGTCTGGGCATACCCTGCCAACTTAGGGCGAACAAAGCGATACAAAGGGGATGATGGACGGAGCGTTTGAGCAAATCAAACACTCACCCCCAGTCAACTGATCTGGGTTTAATCCATCATCATTCTTTAGCTCACTCCACCACCCCAGTTCAGACATGGCCATATGCAAATCAGTCTGACCCTGTGCCTCATGGGAACAGTCCAGCCCGAACTGCCAAGCCATGTCTTTCCTGGACCAGAAACAAGCATCCTGGGACCGGTTTCTGGCTATTCAGCCGTCATCAGCCAGGCTAGCTTGAATCCAGGGCGCAGGGTCAAGACTGATTTGCATATGGCTGGGTCCAAACTGGAATGGCATGGTGAGCAAAAAAACGATGGATTTAGGCCCAGATCTCTGTACTGGGGTGAATGTGCGACATTGTTCTGCATTCTGTCCATCAATTGTTGTTTTTGCATTTGTCACCCCGAGTGGGACGGGTATGCCCAGACGTGGGTCCCGTGCTCTCCATGCCACTGGAGTCAAGCTATCCTGGCTGATGAGGGCTGAAAGCCCGAAACCGGTCCTAGGATGCTTGTTTCCAGTCCAGGGAGGACCTGGCCTGGCAGTTCGGGCTGGACTGTTCCCATTGGACGCAGGGTCAAGACTGATTTGCATATGGCTGGGTCCAAACTGGAATGTCATGGTGAGCAAAAAACGATGGATTCAGGCCCAGATCTCTGTACTGGGGTGAATGTACGACATTGTTCTGCATTCTGTCCATCAATTGTTGTTTTTGCATTTGTCACCCCGAGTGGGACGGGTATGCCCAGACGTGGGTCCCGTGCTCTCCATGCCACTGGAGTCAAGCTATCCTGGCTGATGAGGGCTGAAAGCCCGAAACCGGTCCTAGGATGCTTGTTTCCAGTCCAGGAGGACCTGGCCTGGCAGTTCGGGCTGGACTGTTCCCATTGGGCGCAGGGTCAAGACTAATTTGCATATGGCTGGGTCCAAACTGGAATGGCATGGTGAGCAAAAAACGATGGATTTAGGCCCAGATCTCTGTACTGGGGTGAATGTACGACATTGTTCTGCATTCTGTCCATCAATTGTTGTTTTTGCATTTGTCACCCCGAGTGGGACGGGTATGCCCAGACGTGGGTCCCGTGCTCTCCATGCCACTGGAGTCAAGCTATCCTGGCTGATGAGGGCTGAAAGCCCGAAACCGGTCCTAGGATGCTTGTTTCCAGTCCAGGGAGGACCTGGCCTGGCAGTTCGGGCTGGACTGTTCCCATTGGGCGCAGGGTCAAGACTGATTTGCATATGGCTGGGTCCAAACTGGAATGGCATGGTGAGCAAAAAACGATGGATTTAGGCCCAGATCTCTGTACTGGGGTGAATGTACGACATTGTTCTGCATTCTGTCCATCAATTGTTGTTTTTGCATCTACACACTGTGATGGCAGCTGTTCGAATATACTCAGTATACAGCGTCGTACAGTCTGAGCGTTCCAACATCAGTGACGCGTGAGTCACATACGCGTCATGGCGCCACCAGTCATCGCCCACCGTCCACAGCGTCATACAGGGTCAGCGTTCCAGCATCAGTGATGCGCACAGACACATACGCGTCATGACGCCACCACTCACTGCCCATGGCACACGTCACGGGAAGCAGAGCCACTTAAGCAGCACCATGAGGGCTGCGTCCGGGTACCTACACGGCACCAGGAGGGACAACTGTACGGAGGCGCACCACCCTTGATGAAGTAAGGAGGGGCCAGGGCAGGTGGTTTGCTTGTAAACAGCGTGTGCGATCATAGCGTACACGTCGCGCAGGGGCCAGATTTGCCTGGGATATGAAGTGAAATAGGAATGCCTTATTTTTCCTCTTTATATGGAAATCAGGATATGATGTGTGTAAAGGAATAACTGCGAGACGCGCAATTGTGCAAGATACATCCATCTAATCCATTGTATATAATCACAATTTTTCCAAATAGTGTGTGACTACAGGGGGTCGCCCTCTCCTCTCGTGCCATTTCTAGTGGTACATTAAGATAAACTCAGTAAGATCAGCCGAGTTGTTGTGACAATAGTACCTAAGCATTTACGCGAGGGTTTTTGCATGTTTTCGTTACAAGCATGATTCTCTCACATAGGGGTCGATTACGATGTCGGGCGGATCGCCACCGCCCGCATGGCGGTGGCGATCCGCCTGCCATTTTCGTCCGTCCGCCACCAAATTCCCCCCGCCATATTACCATGGCGGAGGGGACCCCGGCGGACGGAAAGACCGTCCGCATGTTTTCCGCCCGGCCGATCAGTCGACCGGGCGGAAAAGGGATTAATATGGTGGCGGTGTCTGCAAGACACCGCCATCCACATTATGATGCCGGCGGTGATGAGCCGTTCCATGGCGGCGTCGCCGCCATGGAAAGGCTCGCGGTCCCTGACATCGGGGGCCCGTAGCGGGCCCCCAGGTATTTTGGGGGTGGGGGTGCACATGGGGGTACCTATGGTACCCCCTGCATTTGCATATACAACATGGCAGGCACCGCGCGGTGCCTGTCACGTTGTGCATGCAGATGCACAACATGCATTTCAGCACTGTGGCGGGCGGTGTTGTGAGCACCGCCCGCCACAATGCTGGAAATGGAGATGCCACCGCCACCGTGGCGGTGGCATCCTAATCACATGTGCAGGACCGCCGCACACATAGCGGGCGGTCCCATTTACCGGGGCGATGGCGGGCGGACAAAGTCCGCCCTCCATCATAATCGGCCCCATAGTATTGATAGGTTTGCTCATACTTTGTTTTTAATAAAGGCACAAAATCTGTTTGAAATAAACTGCATTTGTGAAATCACAAGCAATATAGGGCATTGCCCCATCACTAGCTGTGATAAAATAACAGATATAAAGGCCACTACGCACCAAAAGGGTTGTTAGAAAGACAAAGGTAGCAAATATAGAGGTGTTATCACAATTTATCACATTTATGCACGTCTATGTACTTATACAAGAACTCTCTTCAATTGTACATATATTTTTTCTCTTCACTTACAGATCCTAACAGGAGTATGATTACGGTACCCACCACTCTTACTAGTAACAGGTGGAGTAATGAGTTATACAACTTGTATACAGATTGAAAGGGATTTAGCATAGGGTTCCGACAGTCCTGACGAAAGCCGGGAGAGACAAGCAATCTGGCAGAAACATGTCGACCTTTTCGCAGAAGGGAGGGTTGAAGGGTGCTTAATAGACTCACCTCACCACCATCCTTTGGTAGGAAGATACCTTTTAACTCTAACAAGGATATCCAGGAATAAAATTATTATGAGGATATCCCTTAGTTATTGTTAGACTTTCCATCTGCACTTACCATTTCCGGGATCCTTTTCCTTTTCTGTGTGTTTGTATTGTCTTCCCCATCGTATTGCTCCACCTCCAGCATTGGTCTGCGCAGAGGTGTCGTACCAGCCCTATGATGAAGCATGCTACAACTCGTTGTGGGTGAGGGCAGTTTTTACAAAGCATTGCACTTTGCTACACTTTGCACCGGGGGACAGATTTAGGGTTCAGGGCAGGGGGTGGGTATTTTTTAAAAGGGCTGGAGGCCAGGAGGGGGTCACGCTGGGGTCTAGAATAAGGGCTTGGGGCAGGTTTGGGTATTTTTTTAAAAAGGGCGGAGTGGGTCGCGCAGGGGTCTATTTTTAGGGATTAGGGTAGGGGTCGGGTGTTTTAAAAAAGGGTGAGTGGGGGAGGCATAGGGGCCGGCTTGAGGACTGAGTGCAGGGGTTAGGGAAAGCTTTTATCACGCACAGGCCTTTACCACACATGCTTTAAACAAAATACATTGTAAAAGCATGTGTGGTAAAGGTTATACATGATAAAGGCATTCGCTTTGTAATGCATGCGTGGTAAAGGCCTGCATTGCAACGGAATGCGTTGTTCCGTCATACAACCATTGGCTGTATAGCAAGGATGCTTTTTGTTATAAATAAACAAGCATTTCCAGGTTGGGGCACAGGAACACTTGCTGTCATTGTGAGGTTACTACACACTGAAACCTCATTCCCAGCTGCTTGTTGATCCCTCTGTGAGGAGGTATGTCCAACCTGTGACCAGGACAGGGACCTACATTCTTTCCTGTCAGGTAATGGAGGTTGGATCATCCAATAGACAGAACACATGTATACACCCTAGGCATCTAGGTTAGAGAACGCATAGTAGGAGTATGCTATATATGCATACATATTGTTTTTATATGCCTGCATACATACATTGTTTTAGTAAGATGGTGGAACTGAACATTCCGTTCAATGTCCTTATATTGTAAATCACTTTCATCTGCTTTCATCTGTCTATTGATCATTGTTGCACATATATTCTATGCAAGAATCACAATGGTTCATTAAATAATGAAAAACGCCCCTCTGTGTATTCCTTGTATATTTCTCTGAGAGAAGGAGAACGCGAGTGACTGAGCAAAGGGGTTCTAGATCCATTGCCACGATCCCGTAGAGGGGGCTCAGGGTTGTCATGTTTTGTGGTTGCCAAAACCATTTGCTACCTCTCTAGGTTTAGGGTTGCATATGGTGGCACTGTGGGCTGGCTGGTCTCTATGATGACATACCCTGCGGGGTGCACAGAATCGGTCTTGCACCATCCCTACGTTTATGTTGCCCAACAAACATGCAGTTCCTACTGGAAAGGGGGGAACCACAAGTCACTATGTGTGCAAAGAATTGGTTTCAAGCAATGTCTAGGCTCAACACACTCTATATTTACCCTTAGGCTAGGAAGGCTCCCTGCTAGAATCCATAGGTCTCAAAGAAATGAAAACACAAGTAATGATGGGATGTGTGAATGCAGTCTGGGTGGCAGGGAGTTAGTCCCTCTCTTTATGTTGATTTGCACAAAGGCCATTCTATTTGCATAAAGTGGCTAATGGCAATTCTCTGAACCTCTGGAACTAAATGTCCTGCTGTAGCACTTACACTTTGCTACAAAATTGACCAGCCTGTCATCTATTTTGACGTGGCATCATATATATGGTCTGCCTGGATAATGACGGGCTCCTGGAGCAAATAAGGACTACAAATGTGGTAATCTAAATTTTGACTGCCGAGTAAGTTCCTTCTATTTTTTCACTAATATTACTGTGCAGATCATTATGTGTACGTTTTTGCACCGTTTATTGATGTGAAATGTTTTATTGTGAATCACCAAAGTACATTTTTTTTAGAATTCGACATTGTTTGGGAAATGTTGAGAACAATAAAAATTTGACCTAGTTATTAAAATATATATATAATATTTTTAATTTTTAATGTTTTGAATCAAGCAAGCACCCACTGAGGTTTGATTGGGGGTACTACTGGCTCCAGCAAGCACCTGTGCACATGACGGTGCACACGCCCACAGGGGCGGGACTGAGCGAAATACTTAAGCAGTTCCCCATAGCTGCTGTGATTCAAATAAGTGCCAGTGATCAAGGACGAAGTGAGCAGCTGAAACGCGTTTGGCTTTGAACGAGCTGAAATAGAGAAGCTGTTTATTTTTGCTGCAACCTGCAATAAAAGATGGAACCTACCTCTCCTTGAGCGGCGTCATCACCTGGGCAACTCTTTTTGTTGGATATATATATATAATACATCCTGTATTGCCTCGGCTATATCTCATACACAAGGTGCATAAAAGACGCTACCTGTCCCTGGGAGGCCAATAATATCTGCAATTCAAAGTGTGGCGGAAAACATCACTCAGTATATTGACTTTTTTACAGGATCTAGTAAAAGCTCTGCCAACGTACATTAAGGACACCGGAGATTTTCTAAAAAATCAGGAACATTCCATGGTCTGCGGATTCAATGTTCATTACTTTGGACATTGAGTCCCTTTACACCAGCATAGAACATCCGACTGGGTTGAAAGCACTTGAATATTTTCTGGGTACTAGACCATTGGAATGCTACAGCCATAACAAAATGATTGTAGAATTAGTGTCTTGGTGTTTGCATAACAATTATTTTCTGTTTGGCACGGACATTTATCTGCAGAAGAGGGGTGTGGCGATGGGGGCCTGCTTCTCCCCCAGTTACGCGTGCTTGCACGTGGGCTGGTGGGAGGAGCAGGTTCTCAAACGCATTCACGGTTCTGCATTTACTGATCATGTTTTAAGATGGATGAGGTACATCGATGATGTTTTTATCATATGGAGAGGCGATGAACAAAGTGCCATAGATTTTGTTAATGAGATCAATGTCAATCACGAGAATTTGAAATTCACATCGCACATTAGTAAGGACCATGTGGATTTCTTAGATGTGAGCATCTTTATCCGTGATGGGGAAATAGCAACTACTCTACATAGGAAAAGCACTGCTGGCAATTCCACTTTGCATGCCAGCAGTGCCCACCCCAAACATATAATTAACAATATCCCATATGGTGAGCTATTACGGCTTAAGCGAATTTGCAGCACGGAGACAGAGTTGGCAACTTGCACCAATCAAGCGCTCATGAGATTTAGACAAAGGGGTTACAAAGAATCCATCCTGAATCAGGCAGTTAACAAAATGAATGTCAAATCTAGAGCCTCTTTATTTGCAGATACGGGGGCGGACAACATGGTTTCAGATGAAATTGATAACAATTCTGTTCCCAGATTTGTGACAACTTACAACAAACAGGAAAGGAAAATTAGAGCCATTATTACACGCAGTTGGCCTATACTTCTGACTGATGCGGTTTTAGCTCCGAGGCTTCCAATAAGTCCTACTATTACTTACAGGAAAGGACCCTCGATGAAAACCCAAATTGCCAAAAACAGCCCTGAATTAGGCAAAGAAAAAATGTGGTTACAACCCCGGCCGGGGTTTGTCAAATGTTCCAGCTGCAGGGCTTGCAGATTTGGAATTAATACCACACAATATGCCACCCCATTCAGTCCAGACATGGTTACCATTAAAGGGAGCTATAACTGCAGGACCGAATATGCAGTTTATGTTCTGACATGCACCTGTGGCTTACGTTATGTGGGCAGCACCAAGCTACAGGTGCATGTCAGAATCCTCCAACATCTTCGAGCCATTGTAAATAACGATGGCTCGTATCCTGTAGCCAGGCATTTTAAACAAGAACACAGTAATGATTTGAAGTGTTTGAAATATTTTGTAATCACAGCGATTCCCAAACCACGTAGAGGAGGCGACAGGGACAAGATGTTGAGAAGGATGGAATCCAGGTTAATATTAGAACTGGACAGTAAATTCCCTAACGGTTTAAATACCACAGAAGATCTGTACCACTTTCTATAAAGTATACAAATAGCAATGTATTTTATTCAGAATCTGGACTTGGTTATTGTTTTTTCAAGTGGCGATTTTTTGATTTTTGATTTTAAATTTATATTCAATGTGGTTGGCCTCCTTGCAACAAGATTGTTTTTAAATACACACTTCACTCGTTTTTTATTTCACATAGGTCTCAAGCAGCACGAGTATTTTATGCATTGACATTGATTAAGAGGAGCAGTAGATTCTGGTTAAAACATGTGTATATGTTGAAATATTACAATCAATGATTTCAAACATGATGGTAGAACAATAATAATGGGGTCTCGAATTTATTATCTATCCTGCGATATTTGCACTGAGTTTCCATCAAGCATTTATGCGGCGAATGAAGTATGTAGATGGACTCACAATGAGATTTGCCATTTTTTTGTACAAGGTAATTATGTTTACAAAGAAAAGCGTATTTTGCACATAATGTTTTGAGCTATATGTTTTTAAATATTTTTTTGCGTGATTTGCACATATTTATTAGAAAGGCAAGAATTGGCTGTATTTGCACATGGATTTATGTTTACAGCGTAGGCAACAACTGCGACGCAAGGATCATCTTTTTAAGCATATATTTAAAAACATTTTATGGGTTCCGCTTGTAGTCGTCACTAGTAGCAAGATATTAATTTAAGCAGGGACCCTAGAGATGTTAGTGTCCAATATCGGCACAAAATTCAAAATTGCATTTAAGCATTTAAATTATTATTAGAGTCTGTTTTCTTTATTATTTATTTCTCATTGCCATTTGTTTGATATTTCATTTCAACAATTATGATATTGTATATTGTGATGTGGAAAACAGAGGGATCATTGCCTTTTAACAGTGGTTATATGCATAGTATTTTGTCCATGTCAGTTTAACACGTGGTGTGCACTTAGCAAATTTAAAAACATGGCGGGCCGTATCTGACTATCTGTGAGCAAGGACATTTTGTCCGAAACGCGTCAGAGTGCAGCTCTGTAAATAAATACATCACCAGTGCCATATACCTGGGATTTGTGTGGTCTCTGTTCGCCTGGCAGTGTGCGGAAGTGCGGAGACGACGTGTTTTTATCGATATATATATATTCTTTTTTCTTTAATGCCATATATTAAGGAAAATGAACTTAATAGATGCAAGTAACCATTCTGAATGTATATCACAATCATAAGATGATCACAACCTCCTATATACAACTAAATATTAAAAACATTATTTAAACTAAAAGTGATGTTATGTCAATTTTTCTCAATTACGTTTAAAGGCAGTGTATTCAAATTACAGCTTCTGCAAATCCGGTCCTATCCTTTTTGGGGTTTCAGTGATTACCACCTTAAAAAGCCACCTACCATGCTTCTGGCATTTCTAAAATATATGTGTCATTAAACTTAAAAGAACATGTAAAAAATATACTTTTTTCACAAATTGGACCTCTCGCATTTTCTGATGTTTGAAAAACTTATTTTTTAGATTTTTCGTTTACTATAAAAAATCTAGAAATCTTACTTTTTCAAAGCAATACATGTGAAAACCAATTAACTTATTTAGAGGTTGGTGGGCAGGATACTCTGTCGCAACCGCTTCGGAGCATGCCATCCGCCAAACTCTAAATAAGGCCTTAAATGTTATTTTTAAATAGTTATTTTTCTGGGGAAAAAAGATTCAACTTTTCTTTATTTGTAAAAAAAAAAAAAAGTTCAAACTGCGGAATTTAAAAGCATCTCCACTTGATAAAAAAAAATTGACATTCAGCGTAGTTTTTTCCCTTGAATAAAAAAGATTTGCACATTGCTGCATATAAACTCTCAAAGAAGTTTTATGAAACAGCGCAATATCTTCTGATGTTATGGTTCTCATATTCTGTCCCAGCTAAGGCTTTTCTCAGAATGTTCATGAGAAGCCATGGCTTCAAATGTACACAGCGACCAGGGCTTGAAGGCTTCGTCTGTGTGATGTCACAACTCAGAACCCTGGCCATAGCAACTACTACCACATCAGAACCTTCAGTGTGCAGAGAGATCCGGACGGGAAAGCGAAGTACCTAGGCTCTCAGAGGCAATACGATGGAGGGTCCCAGTGGCCTCACCCCAGCGGACTTTGCCGATGCACCCGGAACCACCCAGGACCTTCCTGATTACGATGACGTAGGTAAGATCCCGGAATGGGGTCAGAATAAAAGTATGCGGACCTGGGCTGTAAAGAAGGGCTGGTATCTCCCAGGCGCAAATCACCTCTTTGACACAGACTTGGCATAAAAACTTCTGAACTTAAGAAAAGGGGATGATGTATTTGTAGAGGGTGAGTGATGTCTACATGGTTTGTTCGAGTCGAGGTTGGACCCTGAATATTCACTGAGTAATAAACTATATTTAAGTGGACATGAACAGTCGACAAGGAACCTGCCAAGGTTAAAACAAAGTCCATGCTTAGGGCTGTCTAGAACTTAACACTCGACCATATAAATACAAAATAAAGGTGTGACAGAGCTGCAATACTGAACCTTTTATGACAAATAACATCTGCTCAGGGCTGGCGCTAGGCATGGGCAGCAGCCCAGGGCCCCGCACTCAGTCCACCAATATGGGGCCTTGCGCGACCTTGCACCTATGCTCCAGCGCTGCGAGGCCCAGAGGAGGGGCACTTGTCTCCTGGCCTCGCAGCAGGGCCGCATTGGCCGTTGCGGGCACAAGGCGTTTCCCCGTTGGGCTGGAACATTGGGGGCTGGTTTTGGACCGGTGGGGGTCGTTTTTTTTAGTGGGGGCCGGTTTTTCAGCAGTGCTGCAAAATCAGCCCCTTGTAACAAAAGCGCACGCAGCAGCGGTGTTCCCGCCAGCACCCTCCCCTCCCTCCGGAGGCCGGTCAAACTTAATTGCCAGGGCTGATTTGCGATCCCAGTCCGGCCCTGCCTCGCAGGCATGTGCAGCGCTGCCAGGAAAAGGGGAAAGCCCTTCAGAACGACAAGCAGCTCTCACTATTTCAGCCCTTGATGAGCTGTGAAAGAGATGCTTGTCAGTGTCTGAGAGGGGGCCTTGCTGCACAGGAGGGGCCCTGCTCCATGCAGGTTCAGGATCACCTTCAAATATTGGGATGCAAATAGGGTTGTCACCTTTCCAGGAGAAAAATCCAGGCCATTCGTTGCTGTTTTAGGAGCATGCAAAGGCCGAGACACAATACTAACTACCACTTTTAACAAAAGCATATGTATTATTTGACACAAGTCGTTTCTGTCTTTGTTTACCTGAATTATTACTCAGGGATGGGTGCAGCTCTAGAACACATTTAAATGTGTTTTCTGTTTATCTTTGAAGCTTTGATTATGTACAGATAAGGCCGAAAAATAACAGCTTTAGGTGATTTTGTACCAGCCGGGACATGAAACAGAACAGAACAGGACAGAAAACCATCCAGGGGGCAACCCTAGATGCAAACAGCCTTGAATGAGGGATGAAAATCATGTTTTGCAATTTTGTATAGCACAAACTCAACCCAAAGTTATTGGAGTGCTTAACATGAGAACCAGTTACATTATACAAGGACACCTTCTTTTCTTTTTTAAGGCACAGGGAGATTAAGTGATTTGCCCAAAATCACAGGCTCTTGAGCTGATGCCAAGACTGAAAGCTGGTTGCCCAGGAGGGTGGCAGGCAGATGCTACATGAAAGCTCGGCTCTTTTTGGACTTGTGGTTCTAACTGGACCTCAAGCTGAAACAGAGCCAGGGAGTACGCCTTTGGTGGCTATTTCTCACATTAAGCCTGTTTCAAAGTGCTGCCGTATTGTCAGATCAGTGGATGAGGCACACTGAGAGTTTTATTTGCCCAGGATCAAGCAGTTTGTTAAATTAGCAGACGCAGGACGGCAGTACACTGCTACTTGTTGCAAAGATGATATATTTACCACTGTACTGCATTTAGGTGACACGTACATATGACTGGGCACTCTCAGGAATTATTCAGTACATTTTTAAACATTTCGGTGACTACCAGTTTACACATTGAATCAAAGTACTCCCAATCTTGCCAAAAAGGGAGCAGCAGAGTACTAAGCAGGGCCAGTGGAATTATATGGTAGAGTTGGGTCAAATTATGCGGCAGGGATGAGTAAATTATGCACCAACAAAAGGCATATTATGAGCTATTCAGCACATTTTATGATATTATTACTTCAATATTTGGTCATTTTTGCACTTACCACTGCCTGGGCATTGGTTGCACTTTAAAATTCAGTCGTAGCAATAAGCAACAGAAAGGTAACCAGTCCAGCTTTTCAAAGGATCTTCTGCTGCAAGGCAACACGTGTTGTTGTGTTATTAGGAACTTTTGAACCGTTTGAGCTAGAAACAAAAATTGTTTTTGTTAAAACCTGAAGATTATGCAGCAGATGATGGATTATGTGATAAATCTATAATTATGAGAAAAATGCAGCAGCCACTCAATCGCATAATCCCAGTGGCCCTGGTAATAAATTCAGAAACGTTATTGCCCAAGAGCACACAATTTGGCCAAATGGGAGGCGAGGATTGAAAAACGCGTCTCCTGGTTCCATTTCTCCAACTAGTCCACTAGACTACAACTGGGATCTCAGGGAGTCTGATGGAAAGGCTAAGGGGATGCCTCTCCAAGGAAATTGCCACTCTGTTTCCGGCCATGCTCAGCTTTAGAACATGATGATTAGATGCCAAATATCCTAGTTCCATGGTTAAAACATACTAGTTCGACCAGGTCCTGTGCAGTGGGTACTTACTGGACAGTATGCGTGGTAGATACTGATTTACTTCTGTTACTTTTCTAAACTTGTCGCTCAAAATTTGCAATTGTGAGCAGTCAAGGCTTACTCCAATAGGTGGTAAAGGGATAAGAACTCAAACATAGGATGAAGAGTAAACACACTCTAGAAACTCAATCTCCAGTTGAGTTATCTTTTAACATGACCTGTTTTAGAGGGGGGATTTAGAATGAAACCCCCAAAATCTACTAATTGACTCTTAGTTCCTCTGCTCCCCAAAAAACATCTTCCGAAGTCTCTGCACACAAAATGTGTCTCCACACGTGCAGTGTTTCTCCAAAGGCATACATTCTCCTGTGAAGTCTCTACTTGGCTCTTGCAGGGATGACTGGGGACCATGGCTGTGAGGCCCAAGGAAAGGGGCTCACCCCTAGGTCATGCAGCACCAGACCATGAGTGTGAAGTCCAGGGCAATGGGGCCACATCCCAGAGGCTTTGGAGCACTACATGATAGCTGTGAGGCCAGAGAATGGCACAACACTCCCATGAGTCTCACAGCTGTGGGTCATGGTGAGGTGGTCCATGGAAGGGAACATCCCTCCCTGGTCTTGCAGTGCTACACTACTGTTGTGAGACCAATGGTATAGGGTTCCCCTAGCCTGGATCCATTTTTCTGGGCCTCCCAGTAATAGACCATGGTTGGAAGGCCTAGGGGAGTGGAGGTCCCTGCCCTATGCTTCGTAGCCATGTTGTAGCATTGCCAGGCCTTGGAGAGGGCAGCTCTCCCCTGGGCCTTGCCGTCTTGCTCATGTTGCTGCGAGGCTCATGGGTTAGTGGGCTCTCCCCCCTAATCCTCTCAGTGCTACACCACAATAAATAGAAGGGATAGTTCTACTCACAATGTCGATAATATGTCCTTAAGTAGGCTACACGGATATGCGCTTCGTTGGACCAACGTGGACCCACAAGAGTTCCTAAGAAAGGCGTTGGTTAACTGTGAAACAGCCTTTCTTGCCTGCCTTGATGAGACAACCTCTCATAAGGATATTATAGAAAATTTCACCATCATATCGGACCATATTAAAAAAGCTCTCTTTAGGAAAAATAGAAATGCGACCAATAAAGTAAAAGGGTGGTTTGACTCAAAATGCACCAAGGCCTACTCTAAACTTAGCGATACAAAAGGGGATGATGGACGGAACGTTTGAGCCAATCAAACACTCACCCCCAGTCAACTGATCTGGGTTTAATCCATCATCATTCTTTAGCTCACTCCACCACCCCAGTTCAGACATGGCCATATGCAAATCAGTCTGACCCTGTGCCTCATGGGAACAGTCCAGCCCGAACTGCCAAGCCATGTCTTCCCTGGACCGGAAACAAGCATCCTAAGACCGGTTTCTGGCATTCCAGCCGTCATCAGCCAGGCTTGCTTGAATCCAGTGGCAAAGTGAGCAGGGACCCACGTCTGGGCATACCCCGCCAACTTAGGGCGAACAAAGCGATACAAAGGGGATGATGGACGGAACGTTTGATCCAATCAAACACTCACCCCAGTCAACTGATCTGGGTTTAATCCATCATCATTCTTTAGCTCACTCCACCACCCCAGTTCAGACATGGCCATATGCAAATCAGTCTGGCTCTGTGCCTCATGAGAACAATCTAGCCCGAACTGCCAAGCCATGTCTTCCCTGGACCGGAAACAAGCATCCTAGGACCGGTTTCTGGCATTCCAGCCGTCATCAGCCAGGCTTGCTTGAATCCAGTGGCAAAGTGAGCAAGGGACCACGTCTGGGCATACCCCGCCAACTTAGGGCGAACAAAGCGATACAAAGGGGATGATGGACGGAACGTTTGAGCCAATCAAACACTCACCCCCAGTCAACTGATCTGGGTTTAATCCATCATCATTCTTTAGCTCACTCCACCACCCCAGTTCAGACATGGCCATAAGCAAATCAGTCTGACCCTGTGCCTCATGGGAACAGTCCAGCCCGAACTGCCAAGCCATGTCTTCACTGGGTGGTGGAGTGAGCTAAAGAATGATGATGGATTAAACCCAGATCAGTTGACTGGGGGTGAGTGTTTGATTGGCTCAAACGTTCCGTCCATCATCCCTTTTGTATCGCTTGGTCGCCCTAAGTTGGCGGGGTATGCCCAGACGTGGGTCCCTTGCTCACTTTGCCACTGGATTCAAGCAAGCCTGGCTGATGACGGCTGAAATGCCAGAAACCGGTCCTAGGATGCTTGTTTCCGGTCCAGGAAGACATGGCTTGGCAGTTCGGGCTGGACTGTTCCCATGAGGCACAGGGTCAGACTGATTTGCATATGGCCATGTCTGAACTGGGGTGGTGGAGTGAGCTAAAGAATGATGATGGATTAAACCCAGATCAGTTGACTGGGGTGAGTGTTTGATTGGCTCAAACGTTCCGTCCATCATCCCCTTTGTATCGCTTTGGTCGCCCTAAGTTGGCGGGGGTATGCCCAGACGTGGGTCCCTTGCTCACTTTGCCACTGGATTCAAGCAAGCCTGGCTGATGACGGCTGAAATGCCAGAAACCGGTCCTAGGATGCTTGTTTCCGGTCCAGGGAAGACATGGCTTGGCAGTTCGGGCTGGACTGTTCCCATGAGGCACAGGGTCAGACTGATTTGCATATGGCCATGTCTGAACTGGGGTGGTGGAGTGAGCTAAAGAATGATGATGGATTAAACCCAGATCAGTTGACTGGGAGTGAGTGTTTGATTGGCTCAAACGTTCCGTCCATCATCCCCTTTTGTATCGCTTGGTCGCCCTAAGTTGGCGGGGGTATGCCCAGACGTGGGTCCCTTGCTCACTTTGCCACTGGATTCAAGCAAGCCTGGCTGATGACGGCTGAAATGCCAGAAACCGGTCCTAGGATGCTTGTTTCCGGTCCAGGGAAGACATGGCTTGGCAGTTCGGGCTGGACTGTTCCCATGAGGCACAGGGTCAGACTGATTTGCATATGGCCATGTCTGAACTGGGGTGGTGCAGTGAGCTAAAGAATGATGATGGATTAAACCCAGATCAGTTGACTGGGGGTGAGTGTTTGATTGGCTCAAACGTTCCGTCCATCATCCCCTTTGTATCGCTTTGGTCGCCCTAAGTTGGCGGGGGTATGCCCAGACGTGGGTCCCTTGCTCACTTTGCCACTGGATTCAAGCAAGCCTGGCTGATGACGGCTGAAATGCCAGAAACCGGTCCTAGGATGCTTGTTTCCGGTCCAGGGAAGACATGGCTTGGCAGTTCGGGCTGGACTGTTCCCATGAGGCACAGGGTCAGACTGATTTGCATATGGCCATGTCTGAACTGGGGTGGTGGAGTGAGCTAAAGAATGATGATGGATTAAACCCAGATCAGTTGACTGGGGGTGAGTGTTTGATTGGCTCAAACGTTCCGTCCATCATCCCCTTTTGTATCGCTTTGGTCGCCCTAAGTTGGCGGGGGTATGCCCAGACGTGGGTCCCTTGCTCACTTTGCCACTGGATTCAAGCAAGCCTGGCTGATGACGGCTGAAATGCCAGAAACCGGTCCTAGGATGCTTGTTTCCGGTCCAGGGAAGACATGGCTTGGCAGTTCGGGCTGGACTGTTCCCATGAGGCGCAGGGTCAGACTGATTTGCATATGGCCATGTCTGAACTGGGGTGGTGGAGTGAGCTAAAGAATGATGATGGATTAAACCCAGATCAGTTGACTGGGGGTGAGTGTTTGATTGGCTCAAACGTTCCGTCCATCATCCCCTTTTGTATCGCTTTGGTCGCCCTAAGTTGGCGGGGTATGCCCAGACGTGGGTCCCTTGCTCACTTTGCCACTGGATTCAAGCAAGCCTGGCTGATGACGGCTGAAATGCCAGAAACCGGTCCTAGGATGCTTGTTTCCGGTCCAGGGAAGACATGGCTTGGCAGTTCGGGCTGGACTGTTCCCATGAGGCACAGGGTCAGACTGATTTGCATATGGCCATGTCTGAACTGGGGTGGTGGAGTGAGCTAAAGAATGATGATGGATTAAACCCAGATCAGTTGACTGGGGGTGAGTGTTTGATTGGCTCAAACGTTCCGTCCATCATCCCCTTTTGTATCGCTTTGGTCGCACTAAGTTGGCGGGGGTATGCCCAGACGTGGGTCCCTTGCTCACTTTGCCACTGGATTCAAGCAAGCCTGGCTGATGACGGCTGAAATGCCAGAAACCGGTCCTAGGATGCTTGTTTCCGGTCCAGGGAAGACATGGCTTGGCTGTTCGGGCTGGACTGTTCCCATGAGGCACAGGGTCAGACTGATTTGCATATGGCCATGTCTGAACTGGGGTGGTGGAGTGAGCTAAAGAATGATGATGGATTAAACCCAGATCAGTTGACTGGGGGTGAGTGTTTGATTGGCTCAAACGTTCCGTCCATCATCCCCTTTTGTATCGCTTTGGTCGCCCTAAGTTGGCGGGGGTATGCCCAGACGTGGGTCCCTTGCTCACTTTGCCACTGGATTGAAGCAAGCCTGGCTGATGACGGCTGAAATGCCAGAAACCGGTCCTAGGATGCTTGTTTCCGGTCCAGGGAAGACATGGCTTGGCAGTTCGGGCTGGACTGTTCCCATGAGGCACAGGGTCAGACTGATTTGCATATGGCCATGTCTGAACTGGGGTGGTGGAGTGAGCTAAAGAATGATGATGGATTAAACCCAGATCAGTTGACTGGGGGTGAGTGTTTGATTGGCTCAAGCGTTCCGGTCCATCATCCCCTTTTGTATCGCTTTGGTCGCCCTAAGTTGGCGGGGGTATGCCCAGACGTGGGTCCCTTGCTCACTTTGCCACTGGATTCAAGCAAGCCTGGCTGATGACGGCTGAAATGCCAGAAACCGGTCCTAGGATGCTTGTTTCCGGTCCAGGGAAGACATGGCTTGGCAGTTCGGGCTGGACTGTTCCCATGAGGCACAGGGTCAGACTGATTTGCATATGGCCATGTCTGAACTGGGGTGGTGGAGTGAGCTAAAGAATGATGATGGATTAAACCCAGATCAGTTGACTGGGGGTGAGTGTTTGATTGGCTCAAACGTTCCGTCCATCATCCCCTTTTGTATCGCTTTGGTCGCCCTAAGTTGGCGGGGGTATACCCAGACGTGGGTCCCTTGCTCACTTTGCCACTGGATTCAAGCAAGCCTGGCTGATGACGGCTGAAATGCCAGAAACCGGTCCTAGGATGCTTGTTTCCGGTCCAGGGAAGACATGGCTTGGTAGTTCGGGCTGGACTGTTCCCATGAGGCACAGGGTCAGACTGATTTGCATATGGCCATGTCTGAACTGGGGTGGTGGAGTGAGCTAAAGAATGATGATGGATTAAACCCAGATCAGTTGACTGGGGGTGAGTGTTTGATTGGCTCAAACGTTCCGTCCATCATCCCCTTTTGTATCGCTTTGGTCGCCCTAAGTTGGCGGGGGTATGCCCAGACGTGGGTCCCTTGCTCACTTTGCCACTGGATTCAAGCAAGCCTGGCTGATGACGGCTGAAATGCCAGAAACCGGTCCTAGGATGCTTGTTTCCGGTCTAGGGAAGACATGGCTTGGCAGTTCGGGCTGGACTGTTCCCATGAGGCACAGGGTCAGACTGATTTGCATATGGCCATGTCTGAACTGGGGTGGTGGATTAAACCCAGATCAGTTGACTGGGGGTGAGTGTTTGATTGGCTCAAACGTTCCGTCCATCATCCCCTTTTGTATCGCTTTGGTCGCCCTAAGTTGGCGGGGGTATGCCCAGACGTGGGTCCCTTGCTCACTTTGCCACTGGATTCAAGCAAGCCTGGCTGATGACGGCTGAAATGCCAGAAACCGGTCCTAGGATGCTTGTTTACGGTCCAGGGAAGACATGGCTTGGCAGTTCGGGCTGTACTGTTCCCATGAGGCACAGAGTCAGACTGATTTGCATATGGCCATGTCTGAACTGGGGTGGTGGAGTGAGCTAAAGAATGATGATGGATTAAACCCAGATCAGTTGACTGGGGGTGAGTGTTTGATTGGCTCAAACGTTCCGTCCATCATCCCCTTTTGTATCGCTTTGGTCGCCCTAAGTTGGCGGGGGTATGCCCAGACGTGGGTCCCTTGCTCACTTTGCCACTGGATTCAAGTAAGCCTGGCTGATGACGGCTGAAATGCCAGAAACCGGTCCTAGGATGCTTGTTTCCGGTCCAGGGAAGACATGGCTTGGCAGTTCGGGCTGGACTGTTCCCATGAGGCACAGGGTCAGACTGATTTGCATATGGCCATGTCTGAACTGGGGTGGTGGAGTGAGCTAAAGAATGATGATGGATTAAACCCAGATCAGTTGACTGGGGGTGAGTGTTTGATTGGCTCAAACGTTCCGTCCATCATCCCCTTTTGTATCGCTTTGGTTGCCCTAAGTTGGCGGGGGTATGCCCAGACGTGGGTCCCTTGCTCACTTTGCCACTGGATTCAAGCAAGCCTGGCTGATGACGGCTGAAATGCCAGAAACCGGTCCTAGGATGCTTGTTTCCGGTCCAGGAAAGACATGGCTTGGCAGTTCGGGCTGGACTGTTCCCATGAGGCACAGGGTGAGACTGATTTGCATATGGCCATGTCTGAACTGGGGTGGTGGAGTGAGCTAAAGAATGATGATGGATTAAACCCAGATCAGTTGACTGGGGGTGAGTGTTTGATTGGCTCAAACGTTCCGTCCATCATCCCCTTTTGTATCGCTTTGGTCGCCCTAAGTTGGCGGGGGTATGCCCAGACGTGGGTCCCTTGCTCACTTTGCCACTGGATTCAAGCAAGCCTGGCTGATGACGGCTGAAATGCCAGAAACCGGTCCTAGGATGCTTGTTTCCGGTCCAGGGAAGACATGGCTTGGCAGTTCGGGCTGGACTGTTCCCATGAGGCACAGGGTGAGACTGATTTGCATATGGCCATGTCTGAACTGGGGTGGTGGAGTGAGCTAAAGAATGATGATGGATTAAACCCAGATCAGTTGACTGGGGGTGAGTGTTTGATTGGCTCAAACGCTCCGTCCATCATCCCTTTTGTATCGCTTTGGTCGCCCCTAAGTTGGCGGGGGTATGCCCAGACGTGGGTCCCTTGCTCACTTTGCCACTGGATTCGAGCAAGCCTGGCTGATGACGGCTGAAATGCCAGAAACCGGTCCTAGGATGCTTGTTTCCGGTCCAGGGAAGACATGGCTTGGCAGTTCGGGCTGGACTGTTCCCATGAGGCACAGGGTCAGACTGATTTGCATATGGCCATGTCTGAACTGGGGTGGTGGAGTGAGCTAAAGAATGATGATGGATTAAACCCAGATCAGTTGACTGGGGGTGAGTGTTTGATTGGCTCAAACATTCCGTCCATCATCCCCTTTTGTATCGCTTTGGTCGCCCTAAGTTGGCGGGGTATGCCCAGACGTGGGTCCCTTGCTCACTTTGCCACTGGATTCAAGCAAGCCTGGCTGATGACGGCTGAAATGCCAGAAACCGGTCCTAGGATGCTTGTTTCCGGTCCAGGGAAGACATGGCTTGGCAGTTCGGGCTGGACTGTTCCCATGAGGCACAGGGTCAGACTGATTTGCATATGGCCATGTCTGAACTGGGGTGGTGGAGTGAGCTAAAGAATGATGATGGATTAAACCCAGATCAGTTGACTGGGGGTGAGTGTTTGATTGGCTCAAACGTTCCGTCCATCATCCCCTTTTGTATCGCTTTGGTCGCCCTAAGTTGGCGGGGGTATGCCCAGACGTGGGTCCCTTGCTCACTTTGCCACTGGATTCAAGCAAGCCTGGCTGATGACGGCTGAAATGCCAGAAACCGGTCCTAGGATGCTTGTTTCCGGTCCAGGGAAGACATGGCTTGGCAGTTCGGGCTGGACTGTTCCCATGAGGCACAGGGTCAGACTGATTTGCATATGGCCATGTCTGAACTGGGGTGGTGGAGTGAGCTAAAGAATGATGATGGATTAAACCCAGATCAGTTGACTGGGGGTGAGTGTTTGATTGGCTCAAACGTTCCGTCCATCATCCCCTTTGTATCGCTTTGGTCGCCCTAAGTTGGCGGGGGTATGCCCAGACGTGGGTCCCTTGCTCACTTTGCCACTGGATTCAAGCAAGCCTGGCTGATGACGGCTGAAATGCCAGAAACCGGTCTTAGGATGCTTGTTTCCGGTCCAGGGAAGACATGGCTTGGCAGTTCGGGCTGGACTGTTCCCATGAGGCACAGGGTCAGACTGATTTGCATATGGCCATGTCTGAACTGGGGTGGTGGAGTGAGCTAAAGAATGATGATGGATTAAACCCAGATCAGTTGACTGGGGGTGAGTGTTTGATTGGCTCAAACGTTCCATCCATCATCCCCTTTTGTATTACTCTAAACTTAAGCGAGTGTTACATAAAAACATTAAAAATAGAGAAGAAATTAAAGAAAGCAGAAGGGAATATCAGTGTGCTTTAAAAGACCGTAAGCATGCTCTAAAAGAAGAAGCGTGGTCTGCCCTACACGCAGCCTCTGTAACCAGGGATAACTCCGCATTTTGGAAGGCTGTAAATGCTCCTTTTCTGGTTAATAGCGATATACCGACGATTGAGACAGCTATTAGTGAGGCCGCTTGGGTTAATCATTTTTCCAAACTGTATAACAAGCCACCTCACGAGGCAGGGGGAGAAGTTGACACACTAGATACTTTAGATTTAATATCTAGGAGTCATCAAATTGATTTACACTTTGACTTTGCTGAGGTCAATGAGGCTATTACGACAAGCTTGGGAGGGAAAGCGCCAGGCACTGACGGCATTCCTGTAGATCTTTTTAAATCCAATATTTTATTCTGGGGACCACTTTTAACTCAGGTTAATGCTAGTTGTTCTACTCACTTCCTACCGACTTGGTCGGAATCGATACTGGTTCCTATTTTTAAAAAAGGTGATAGGGAGAACCCTACGTGCTACAGACCTATTTCATTGTTAGACTCAACGGTTAAAATTGTGGGTCGAGTCATTTTAACTAGACTGCAGGATTGGGCCGACGAGAACTCGATTGTCTCTGAGATTCAATTCGGCTTCCGTAAGGGCCTGGGTACAGTGGAACAGGGTCTTAACTTAAACATCATTTTGGGCAAATACACTAAGGCAAAAAGGGGCAGGTTATATTTGGCTTTCGTCGATTTAAGTGCAGCCTTCGACTGCGTTATCCACGTCAAGTTATGGAAGATTTTAGAGGGATTGGGGGTGGATAAGCCACTTATCGACTTTATGAGGCAACTTTATCTGGGGGCAAAGGCAAGAGTCCGTTTTGGGGCAGGAGGGGATTGCACATCGCCATTTAGTATAAAGAAAGGAGTGAGAAAAGGTTGCGTCCTGGCACCTTTCCTCTTTACTCTTTACATAAATGATTTGGGATGGGCCCTGGCGAAAGAGTGCCAAGACTTACCGATAATCGATAAACGGCCCATAGCGGCCCTCTTGTACGCGGATGACGCGGTCCTTATGGCCCGCACTCCTCTAGGTCTCCAAAGGGTAATGTCAAGCTTTTCTTCGTTTATGTTCAATCTGGGCCTCACTGTTAATTCCTCAAAAACATTCATTATGAAAGTTGGAGCAGGTAGTAATAAGAGCAGAGAAATATATATTGATGATAAAAGGATTGAATGCTCTAAAACTTTCTCTTATTTAGGGATTCTGTTTGACTGATTAGGGACTTGGACCCACGCTGTCAGAGCCAGGAGACTGTTGTTCATGAAGGCAACGGCAGCCTTATCCAATTTTAGCAGAAAATTGGGTAGACGTCCACCGGTAGAAATGCTGCAAATTTACAAAGCAAAATGTTTGTCAATCGCCATGTATGGCGCTGGCATCTGGGGCTATGTCGACATTAATTCTCTACAGATTGTAGAGAATACCTTCTTTAGATTTCTGCTGGCAGTCCCAGACAGCACTTCTTCCCATATTTGCCATGCAGAATTAGGCATGCCACATATAGCGGATATGATAAAAATTCAGCCAGTCCTATTGTGGCACAGAATTTGGACGACAGAGGAAACACTTCTTAATCGCCACACTTTGAACGATAGCTGCAGATTACAGGGGGCCGCGAACATTAGGTGGCTAAATTACACAAAGAATTTTACAACTAAACTTGGCCACCCTGAATACTACAGCAATCCTAACACCTTAAGTGTAGTAGCCAGGAAAGATCTTAAAAGTAGGTGCTTGTCCTTATTGGAAACTCATAGAAATGCTGGTGAAATGGCAAAATCTACCGTTCAAGCACACCAACTCATGCTGATCACATATAGTATTCAGCCATACTTAAGGAACATCGAATCTGGCTATGACAGATTCTTGCTAACTCGTTTTAGATTAGGTATCATACATAGATCAATCAGTTTTCCTGATCTGAACGACTGGTCAAGACCGATGTGTAAATGCCCATGTAATGAACTAGCCCAACAATCGACATTGCATGTTCTTTTTTCTGTAAATTTTATACTGTGCAGAGGAGGCAGTGGATCGTCCCAATTTTAAGAACACTTGGTCTTAGACAATGCCGTCCTGCATTATTGGTTTTAAAACTTTTAGATAATGAATTTTTTATCTTTTCCATAACTGTGTTTTAAAAAAATGTTTTTAAATGTAGGAAAACTATTTTGATATGAGTTCGCTAAGCGCACGACAAGATGTATGGACTGCTGATTAGGCAAATACTTGATCTCTGTATTTTGTAAACTTGTCATTTTAAAAATATGTGGGCGTGATAATCATGTTGTATGCTGTTTTCTATCTTGCTTTTATGATTTTCTAATTCAAGAAATCGAATAAAGCTTTGCTGAACTGAACAGTGCTACACCATGTCTGAGAAGCCCAAGAGGTTGGAAAGGGCACCTCGTGTGGGCCCCTCCCCTAGGCCCCATTGAAACTGTCTCACAGCTCTGTACCATGGCTCTGTGCATAGGTCGATGTCAAGGTCCAAGTCCTGTGATGCCATTTCCTGTGATTTCATGTTGCATGCAATTAGAGGGGCTAACACATTCCCTTTCTGCCCTGGCAAAGCCATCGGCCAGCAGCATCGCCATCAGTAGTGTAGCGGGCGCAGTGGCACTGGGCCCAGGGGTATTTAGTGCCCAATGTTCCCAAATTCTGGCTTTATTTTACTGTGCAGCCAGTGAGCAAGAGTGAGGGGGTGATTTTACTTTGCACCAGCACCAATAGCACCATTGCTGTGCTACTTGTCTCTCTTATATGGCCATTGCAGCCATGTTCCAGATCTGTGAGCCATGGGAGAGGTCCTCCCTCTAATGGGCATTAGAGTCAGCTTTGGTAGGACACTCAGGGGAGGAGGCACCAGTCCATATGCTTAGCAGAGCAGGACTATGGCTATGAGGCTCATTGGGGGGCCTTTCTCTGGGGTGTAGCTGTCAGTAGTGCAGCAGGGACAGTGGCACCAGGGATCATGGATGTTCTGGAACCAATGCACCCAGATTATGGCTGCGCTTTACTGACTAGCATAATTTTCTTGCATTAGGGCCCATGGCTACATTACTATGCCACTGGTCCTTTCTCTCATGCACCGCACAGCCATGATCCAGAGCTGCGAAGGTCAGGATAGGTCCATCCTCCCCTAGGCCTACCAGCCATGGTCCAGTGCTGAGAGGAATAAGGGAGGAAGCCTGCTGCTTTGGGCCGTGCAGCACTGGTCTATGGCTGCAAAGCCCAGGACAAGAGGCCCCTCTGAAGGGCACAGATATCAATAGTGCAGCAAGCGCAGTGGGAGTGTGGCCTCGTGGGGTTATGGGTCCAATGCGCCCAAATTATGGCTGTATTTTACTCTCCACAAAAAAAGTTTACAAAAAGTGATGGATGGAATGCCTGAATTAATTACAATCAATCAATCAATCAATCAGGGGTTTATAGAGCGCAGCTACTCACCTGAAGGGGTCTCAAGGCGCTGAAGAGAGGTGGGGGCTCGCATCAACTGGTAATTCCGCAGGCTGCATCCCACTCCATTATTTTGCACACCATGCTACCTCAGTTTGGACCCAGCCATATGCAAATCAGTCTTGACCCTGCTCCAATCCAATGGGAACAGACCAGACCAAACTACCAGGCCAGGTCCTCCCTGAACCGGAACACAAGCAACCCAGGACAGGTGCTACCATAGTTAGGGATCATCAGCCAGGTACAGCTTTGTTCCAGTAACACAGTGAACACAGTACCCACGTGTGGGGGTACCCGTCCCTCTTAGGGCAACTCACTAAAGTATCCAAAAAAGGGAAGGATAGAATGCTTGAATTAATCCCAGCCATTGCTGAGGCTGATGCCCCTTATGATAAACTGAGGTCCACCAGGGGAGCCTCGTCTCAATTTGAAGACCTCTGCTTCCACCATTTGTTTTTATATTTTGTGCACTTCTAAACTGAGAGATTTTACTTAGGTGACGAGGCACGGATATTTTGGTCTGTATTGTTATAGCCCTAGAAGTTTTATAGAGATTTTTTGCTTTTTTGCTCTGTTTTAGACATGAAATACTATCCATGATGGTCATATACTGACCGGACACAACCCTAGAGGCCTGGCCTCTCTCCCATGGGGCTTGCAGCCATAGTCCAGCACTGTGAGACCCAAGGAAATGGACCAGTTTGTGGGCTTGGCTCGCAGCATTGTTTAATTGTTCAAAATGAGGGGAAATGAAATGAGAAGAGATGCATCTCAAATCTGTTAACTGAATCTGTATTATGCTAATTTACAAAATGACTGCACTCTGGAACCATGTACTTGTCTACTAATTATTAGTGTCAGAACATTTAAAGGCTTCAGAGAACGTTGATAGGGGTGTTGTAGCCATTGCTCATTGCACAGGACATTAAACCCTTTTAGCCTACATATGATTGTATTCTGGTCATTCTGTTGTTTCTCAGTGACTAGGGTAATGCTTTTATGAGAAGACAAACTATTTTCAACTGTTTTATTTGCTTTTGTATCTTTTTTGCACATACCCGATCTTGCAATGGGTATCTGGGAAACCATCTTGGAGCTTTTATCCACACTGGCTCCCTTAAGGGCATTCTACATGCTGCAGCACACCTCACTAGGGCATGAAGAAATATAACCACATCATAACACTGTGATGGAACTCCATAGGTCCTCCCTGCTGTCCTGCACCATCTTCAAGCTCAGCTGTATTATCTGCAAAGCTATGACAGTGCGTTAACAGTCTACAAACCAGCTACCTTTCCCATCACTCCTTGACCTGATGCTTGTCGTTGACCCTGTACAATGCTTCGCTGCTTTTGGCTAGGTTTGCACTATATGACTGACAGCCCTGCCTTCTTGGATGACAAGCTTGCCATCTCCAGTGGCTCTGCACACCCCCGCAGCAAGGACACCTTCAGATGGAAGAAGAAGACACGCTAAAAAGAGACAAAAATAGAAAAAGGCCTTTCCCATCCATGCCCCAAGGATCTGGAATGTTATTCTCATGTCTCTCTGGACAGTCCAAAGTCAGCTCCAATTAAGAAAACAGCGAATACTCAACTTTAAAAAAGCAAAATCATGATGCAGTCACGATCCACAACTCCTATCACATGTTGACTGTGTCTTTGACCCTGTACAGTGCTTAGCAGCCTTTCAATTTGGTTTGTGCTATATAAATTCCGCATACACATATACGTATCTAATGCACTAATCTGGAAACAAATTGCTAACATTTGATTGAACTTACAAGATTTGGAGAGATCTAGGCCAAACGTTTCCATCCAGTGTGACTAATATAGTGTATTTTCCTTTAATTGAAATTTAAAATATGTGTTTATTTTATTAGTGTTCAGAAATATGTTTTTGTTTTACTGATATCCTCGCCAATAAAGTTGCTTCTTGCAAAGTCGCTAACAATAGACGATTGATGGCACTTCCTATGATGTTGTTTTCTGTGATTTCAATATGTATGCAAATTGGTAGGGGAGCACCCATTCTGTTTCTACCCGGGGCCCCAGAAGTCTTAGGACCGGCCCTGCTCCTGCTCGTGAAGACGTTGACGGTGTCAAGAGGGGCTCACAGGCAGCACAGGGACCAAAGTTGGCTCAAAGCATTTGCACCTACATATCAAAGGATGCACAAACAGCATTTGCATTTTTTCTAATTCCTCTCTGTAATTACTGTGGAGCCATTGGCCTGCAACAGGATGTAATGCTTGTATGTTACACACACCACGTTGTCTTCATTTTCCCTACCCAGTTTATGTGAAAATATATATATATAATTATATATATATATATATTTTATTTTATTTTATACCTTACTGCAATATACAAATTGCAGGGTGAGGAGCAAGCTGCATTAAGCCATGCCAAACGTGTGCTTTACAACAGCAAGCTCTGCTCTTATGGGGGCTTTAGCTCACATTCTATATGTTTAGATGTCCTACCACTCTTCACACCAAATCCTTCTAGCTATGTTAGAAACAGGAACAGCAATCTCTATAACTAAAACACATGATAATGGAAAGAAGAGATTGAAATAAATGCTTAAATCCACTGTGCAAAATATTTTGATGATGTTCTAAAAACAACATGATGGATTGGCAGCAAACTTATCTAGGTTTCAGCCTAGTGGTGCTAGACGGAATCTATTGGAACATATTTGTTGAGAAATGGTGGCAAGCAGACTGTGGATTCTTTACAAATTCATAACAGTCCGGGACATATTAGTACACTGCAAAGGACTGCTTTCATTTCATTACCTGGATAGTAAATCTTCCATTATTTGTAGTACCTCGTTATGGAAACTGCTGATTTAACCTTCTTGCAATGGTAGTCGAACCATCAGAATGCCATAAAAACATGGTTGGCTTTGACCGAAAGTCATACTGTTATCACCCCTGGCATCACACATTGACCCTGGAACAGTGCAGATACTGTGCATGTTCAGAGAGTGAGGGAAGCTTGCACTGCTGACGTTCATTCTGTGACCTTTTTGTTAACCAAAAAAGCTTCTACTGCTGATAAACATGAGGTATCAGTTCTGGATGTGAGTGAAGCTTTCTTTGCTGGTGCCCTGGCATCACACATGGACCCTCAAACAGTGCAGATACTGTGCATGTTCAGAGAGTGAGGGAAGCTTGACTTGTTGATGTCCATGCTGTACATGTTTGTTAACCAAGAGAGCTTCTACTGCTATACACATGTGCTATGAGTTCTGCGGGTGAGTGAAGCTTTCTTTGCTGTGCCTATGCTGTGTCTGTAGTGCAATCATCCCTCCATCCAACAGACACAGCATAGGCACAGCAAAGAAAGCTTCACTCACCCGCAGAACTCATACCTCATGTGTATAGCAGTAGAAGCTTTCTTGGTTAACCAAACATGTACAGCATGAACATCAGCAATGCAAGCTTCCCTCACTAGCACAAGAGACACCGAATGGGAATCTGTAGTGCAATCATCCCTTCATCCAACAGATTCCCATTGGGTTTCTCTTGTGCTAGTGAGGGAAGCTTGCACTGCTGGCTTCCATTCTGTACCTTTTCTAAGAAAGATAAAACCCAAAACTGCTGTTGCCCTAGTGGCCCGGGGATAGAGGGAAGTGCTCACTGTTAATGTCCTGTTTTGGTAATGGAGGAACCTTAAATTTCTAATGTCAATGCTGCACCTGTTCTGTGACGGAATGTCGCCGCCACTCCTGCTGTCATGCTCTACTTCTCTGAGCAGGAGAAAATGTGCACTTCTGATATCTATAAGAATCCTGTTCTTTGAGAAAAGGAAGCTTGCAATGCAGATGTCCATTCTAGTTCTCTGAGGGAGTGAATCTTACCCTGTTAATGTTTGTGATATACCTTTTGCGTTGGTGTGGGAAGCTTGCACTATTGGTGTCCATGCATTACCTGTTATGTCATAGAGTAAAGCTTGCACTTCTGATGTCCAAGAAGAACCTGTTCTTTGTGTTACTGAAGCTTGCATTACAATTGCCCATATTGCATCTGCTCTGTGGGGGGTAAAGCATGCACTTTTACTCATTTGTTGTGCCTGTTCTCTGCGGGAGGACAAGTCGCACTTTTGAAGACCATGCTGTACATAGTCTGTGAGGGAGGGAAGCTTGCATTGGTGATGCCCATGCTGCATATGTTATATCATCAGAGGAAACTTGCACTGGTGACGCTAATTTCACACCTGTTCTTTAAAAGAGGGAAACACACATTTCTGATGGACATGCTGGGCCTACACTATCATGAGCTGAACATTGCAATGTTGATGCCCAAGGTGTACCTTTTGTTATAGTGAGGGAGTCTTACTCAGTTGATGCCCATGACATGCTTAGTTTGGGAGGCTGTGAAACATGGTCAGAGAGGGAGGAACGTGTGCACCGCTTATCTCCATGGTGTCCCTGAGGTTGTAGCAAGCAAAGCTTGCACTTCTGATGCCTGTGCTCCACCCTTCTGTGATGGAGGGCAACTTGCTCTACTGGTGCTAATGCTATGCATATTCTGTGAGTGAATGAAGCTTGCATTGGTGATGTCAATGCTGTGCATGTTCCCTCATCAAAGGAAGCTTGAAGGTGTCATGCCCATGCTGTGCTTCTTCCTTGAAAGGGAGAGGTTTGCACTGATGATGGCCATGCTGGACTTGTTCCTTGATGCAGTGAGGACTACAATGTAGGTATCCACACTGCGACTTATATGATAATGAGGGAAGCTTGCACTATTGCTTTCCTTGTGTTACCAGTTCTCTCATCCATAGATGCTTGTCCCACTGATCCATTCTTTGTGTGAGGAAGGCTGGCTCTGTTGGTACCCATAATAGGGCTCTTCTGTCATGTTCTTTTAGGGAAGGAATCTTGCTCTGATCCTATTGTGCTGGACATGTTCTTTGTTTGATGCTTGATGTTGAATTGTGCCTGTTCTGTGGAAGAGGTTAATACACATTACTGATGCCCAATATACATGTATTCTGTGAGTGAGAGAAGCTTGCAATGGTTATATCCATGCTGTAAATGGTTATTTCCAAAGGGCACTTGCACTGATTATGTCTAATTCATACCTGCTCTTTGACTGAGAAAAATGTACATTGCAGTCCCACCACAGGCATTGTGCAACAGAGCATAGAGATACTCAAGTAGTGTGTGTGACTGTCAAGCATTTCTGTGAAAATGTTCAATAGCTTGTTGCCAACTTGTATGCATGGTTCGGAATTTTGCGAGTGAGTCAAGCAATTTGCCAGCCTCTACATGGCAGAAAATACTACATACATTCACAAAAGTACAAAGAATTAGTTAATCGGGCGCCAAGTGACTCTTGGAAACCCGGCCATCCTCTAATTTTCTAGAGCAATTGATTTACTCTCCTATCATAAGTAAAAAAAGACAGAGAGGCGCCATTATGCTACACCTTACACCTCTAACTGTTACTGTCTGAATCACATGGTTAAAAAAGAGGTGTGAGAGCAAAGGAACAATCCCCATTGGCCCAGCGTGGCACCCTGATATTTCTCAAAATGCAATAATTAATATAATAATACAATTTATAATTTTAAAGGCTGTGACACTATAATATAAATGTAATGTCGCAGCTTATAGAGTGGATATGTGGTTCTGGGTATTAGGTCCCAATGTTCAGAATGTTCATGAGAAGCCATGGCTTCAAATGTACACAGCGACCAGGGCTTGAGGCCTCGTCTGTGTGATGTCACAACTCAGAACCCTGGCCATAGCAACTACTATCAAATCAGAACCTTCAGTGTGCAGAGAGATCCGGACGGGAAAGGCGAAGTACCAGGGCTCTCAGAGGCAGTAAGATGGAGGGCCCCAGTGGCCTCACCCCAGCGGACTTTGCCGATGCACCCGGAACCACCCAGGACCTTCCTGATTGCGAGGAAGAAGGTAAGAGTACGGAATGGGGTCAGAATAAAAGGATGCGGACCTGGGCTGTAAAGAAGGGCTGGTATCTCCCGGGCGCAAAGCACCGCTATGACACAAACTTAGCATAAAAACTTCTGAACTTAAGAAAAGAGGATGATGTATTTGTAGAGGGCGAGTGATGACTACACGGTTTGTTCGACTCGAGGTTGGACCCTGAATATTCCCTGAGTAATAAACTATATTTAAGTGGACATGAACAGTCGACAAGGAACCTGCCAATGTTAAAACAAAGCCCATGCTTAGGGCTGTCTAGAACTTAACACTCATCCATATAAATACAAAATAAAGGTGTGACAGAGCTACAATACTGAACCTTTTATGACAAATAACAACTGCTCAGGGCTGGCGCTAGGCATAGGCAGCTGCCTTGGGCCCAGCTAATGCACTAATCTGGAAACAAATTGCTCACATTTTATTGAACTTACAAGATTTGGAGAGACCTAGGCCAAACCTTTCCATCCAGTGTGCCTATTATAATGTATTCCATTTAATTGAAATCTAAAATATGTGCTTATTTTATAAGTGTTAATATTTATGTTTTTGTTTTACTGATATGCGCACCAAGAAAGTTGGTTCTTGCAAAGTCGCTCAACAATAGACAATTGATGGCACTTCTTATGATGTTGTTTTCTGTGATTTCATAATGAATGCAAATTGGGAGGGGCTCACACATTGCCTTTCTTCCCGGGGCCCCAGAAGTCTTAGGACCGGCCCTGCTCCTGTCTTGCAGAAGTCGACGGTGTCAAGAGGGGCTCACAGACATCACAGGTACCAAAGTTGGCTCAAAGCATTTGCACCTACATATTAAAGGATACACAAACATCATCTCCATTTTTTCTAATTCCTCTCTGTAATTACTGTGGAGCCATTGGCCAGCAACAAAATGTAATGCTTGTATGTTACACACGCCACATTGTCTTCATTTTCCCTACAGAGTTTATGTGAATATATATATCATTTTTTTTTATTCTTATTTTATTTAATAATTTATTAGTAGTTTCCAAACTGTAGGGTTACATCCAGAATGAGGAGAAACTGCATTAAGCCATGCCAAACGTGTGCTTTACATCAGCAAGCTCTGCTCTTAAGGGGGCTTTAGCTCACATTCTATATGTTTAAATGTCTTACCACTCCTCACACCAAATTCTACTAGCTATGTTAGAAACAGGAACAGCAATCTCTATAAATAAAAACACATGATAATGGAAAGAAGAGATTAAAATAAATGCTTAAATCGACTGTGCAACATATTTTGATGATTTGCCAAAAACAACATGATGGATTGGCAGCAAACTTATCTAGATTTCGGCATAGGGGTGCTAGACGGAATTCATTGGAACATATTTGTTGAGAAATGGTGGAAAGTAGACTGTGGATTCTCTACAAATTCATAACAGTCCGGCACCTATTAGTACACTGCAAAAGACTGCTTTAATTTCATTGCCTGGATGGTAAATCTTCCATTATTTGTAGTACCTCGTTATGCAAACTGCTGCTTTAACCTTCTTGCAATGGTAGTCGAACCATCAGAATGCCATAAAAACATGGTTGGCTTTGACCGGAAGTAATACTGTTATCACCTCTGGAATCACACATGGACGCTGGAACAGTGCAGATACTGTACCTGTTCAGAGAGTGAGGGAAGCTTGCATTGCTGAAGTTCATGCTGTAAATGTTTTGATAACCAAGAAAGTCTCTACTGCTGATCCACCAGGTATCAGTTTTGTGGATGAGTGAAGTTTTCTTTGCTGGTGCCCCTGGCATCACACATAGAACCTGGAACAGTGCAGATACTGTGCATGTTCAGAGAGTAAGGGAAGCTTGCACTGCTGACGTTTATTCTGTGACCTTTTTGTTAACCAAAAAAGCTTCTACTGCTGATCCAAGAGGTATCAGTTCTGGGTGTGAGTGAAGCTTTCTTTGCTGGTGCCATGGCATCACACATGGACCCTCAAACAGTGCAGATACTGTGCATGTTCAGAGAGTGAGGGAAGCTTGCATTGCTGATGTCCATGCTGAACATGTTTGTTAACCAAGAGAGCTTCTACTGCTATACACATGAGGTATGATTTCTGCGGGTGAGTGAAGCTTTCTTAGCTGTGCCTATGCAGTGTCTGTAGTGCAATCATCCCTCCATCCAACAGACACAGCAGAGGCACAGCAAAGAAAGCTTCACTCACCTGCAGAACTCATACCTCATGTGTATAGCAGTAGAAGCTTTCTTGGTTAACCAAACATGTACAGCATGAACATCAGCAATGCAAGCTTCCCTCACTAGCACAAGAGACACCGATTGGGAATCTGTAGTGCAATCATCTCTTCATCCAATAGATTCCCATTGGGTGTCTCTTGTGCTAGTGAGGGAAGCTTGCACTGCCGGCTTCCATTCTGTACCTTTTCTAAGAAAGATAAAACCCAAAACTGCTGTTGCCCTTGTGGCCCGGGGATAGAGGGAAGTGCTCACTGTTAATATCCTGTTTTGGTAATGGAGGAACCTTACATTTCTAATGTCAATGCTGCACCTGTTCTGTGACGGATTGTCGCTGCCACTCCTGCTGTCATGCTGTACTTCTCTGAGCAGGAGAAAATGTGCACTTCTGATGTCTATAAGAATCCTGTTCTTTGAGAAAAGGAAGCTTGCAATGCAGATGTCCATCCTAGTTCTCTGAGGGAGTGAATCTTACCCTGTTAATGTTTGTGATATACCTTTTGCGTTGGTGTGGGAAGCTTGCACTATTGTTGTCCATGCATTACCTGTTATGTCATAGAGTAAAGCTTGCACTTCTGATGTCCAAGAAGAAACTGTTCTTTGTGTTACTGAAGCTTGCATTACTGATGCCCATATTGCATCTTCTCTGTGGGGGGTAAAGCATGCACTTTTACTCATTTGTTGTGCCTGTTCTCTGTGGGAGGACAAGTCGCACTTTTGAAGACCATGCTGTACATAGTCTGTGAGGGAGGGAAACTTGCATTGGTGATGCCCATGCTGCATATGTTCTATTATCAGAGGAAGCTTGCACTGGTGACACTAATGTCACACCTGTTCTTTAACAGAGGGAAACACACATTTCTGATGGACATGCTGGGCCTGCTCTATCATGAGGTGAACACTGCAATGTTGATGCCCAAGGTGTACCTTTTGTTATTGTGAGGGAGTCTTGCTCAGTTGATGCCCATGAGGTGCTTAATTTGGGAGGCTGTGAAACATGGTCAGAGAGGGAGGAACGTGTGCACCGCTTATCTCCATGTCGTCCCTGTGTTTGTAGCAAGCAAAGCTTGCACTGCTGATGCCTGTGCTCCACCCTTCTGTGATGGAGGGCAACTTGCCCTACTGGTGCTAATGCTATGCATATTCTGTGAGTGAATGAAGCTTGCATTGGTGATGTCAATGCTGTGCATGTTCCCTCATCAAAGGAAGCTTGAAGGTGTCATGCCCATGCTGTGCTTCTTCCTTGAAAGGGAGAGGTTTGCACTGATGATGGCCATGTTGGACTTGTTCCTTGATGCAGTGAGGACTACACTGTAGGTATCCACACTGCGACTTATATGATAATGAGGGAAGCTTGCACTATTGCTTTCCTTGTGTTACCAGTTCTCTCATCCATAGATGCTTGTCTCACTGATCCATTCTTTGTGTGAGGAAGGCTGGCTCTGTTGGTACCCATAATAGGGCCTGATCTGTCATGTTCTATTAGGGAAGGAATCTTGCTCTGATCCTATTGTGCTGGACATGTTCTTTGTTTGATGCTTGATGTTGAATTGCGTCTGTTCTGTGTAAGAGGTTAATACACATTACTGATGCCCAATATACATATATTCAGTGAGTGACAGAAGCTTGCAATGGTTATATCCATGCTGTAAATGGTTATTTCCAAAGGGCACTTGCACTGATGATGCCTATTTCGTAGCTGCTCTATGACTGAGAAAATTTTACATTGCACTCCCACCACAGGCTTTGTGCAACAGAGCATAGTGATACTCCAGTAGTGTGTGTGACTGTCAAGCATTTCTGTGAAAATGTTCAATAGCTTGTTGCCAACTTGTATGCATGGTTCGGAATTTTGGGAACGAGTCAAGCAATTTGCCAGCCTCTACATGCCACATAAATACTATATACATTCACAAACGTACAATGAATTAGTTAATCGGGCGCCAAGTAACTCTTGGAAGACACGTTGGTCTGCAGTCCCCTGCAGGCCACCATCTCTGTGTTTTTAGCGATTCGCAATGGGTCGCAAATTGCGACCTGCCTCCTGAATATTGATGAGGCAGGTCCATTTCCGACCCACTCGGAACCGCAAACGTTGTCAAACACTGTTGTACATCGCACTTTGTGACTTCCTAATTGTGAGTGGCAAAAAGTCACAATTAGGAACTCGCAAAATGTAGCGGTCGTACTTGTGGCCCAAAATCATAAAAACATAGCAAGGGCTTCTTGATGAGGCTGGATCTCCATAAATATCCAGTTCTTCCTTTTTGAGTCTAGTACATTTTTCAAAAACAATAGGCTTAATAATTGTTCCACTTATGCAAACAGTTGACACAAAAAGAAATATAAAAGATTTAATGTCCTAAAACTCTTCCCCGCCTTGTTAAGCTCCATAGATGGTCTCCTGTATTTGCTAGTCATCGAGAAGTGCTTGAATGTTTGCCCATCTCTGTGTAGGAAGTTTGAGCATAAGTGGGAGTGATCCCTCTGTATGATTGTAGCATGCTGAAAACCTCATATTTTTCTCAATATTTTATCATTTTCTCATAATGTTTCCCTTACAGACGTTGGGGTATGTGTCGGCTTCTGTGAACGTGAGAAGATCTACTGCAGTGAGTATGCAGAGGATCATGAAAAAGGTAAGACTGAAGCATATGCGTATGTGTAGGCAAACAAAAATCTTTTCTTTCTCCTTGCTCAAAATGAGTTACCCATTGCTACTGTAATCCAGTGGTGTAGCTAGGCCTTAGGCCGCCCATAGCTGCCCCTGCGTTTGCCACCCGCGGAGGCCGCAGGTTAGAGCGGGGTGGGCCGCCGCCGCCCCTAAAACTCGTTCCGCCTGGGGCGGAATCCTCCCGCCTTGCTACGCCACTGCTGTAAACTCCGTGGATGGCCAAGATCTGACATAAAATTGGTGTAATTCTTCATGTCATCGCTTTGGTGTGGCAGACTATATTTAACATACTCAGCATCCGACATTTTTAAAGTAGCTACATCAAAACATATCAGAAATGAGGATATGAGTAGTTTTTAAATCTTTACTGCCTTCCTGGCTGATCATAATCATGAAAAATATTTTTCAATATTTAATGAAGAATTAGTCAACCACAGTACAAGTGATTATTTTTTGCCTAGTGAGCCTGCCTTGGTAGTAGGGATATTTCTGTAATTGTTTTGGAACAACCTATCTCCAGCGCTTTAACAAATTTTCTATTACGGATCTTTCCACAAGGCCCTGAAATACCATCTATTTTGATACATAAGGCCTGTTAGTCTTAGATTTAGTGTAGTCCCCTTTGACCACCAGTTTTATCTCCAAAATGCCTTTCGGAGAATATTACGCTATGCAGATACCCTCACTCACTGATCCCAGTACTGATGGATATAATTAAGTGATGAGTCAGTGCTCCAGGTAATTAACTTTCTAGAGGGCGTTTGGCTTCTTTGCTTTCTTAAGTGCACAAAGAAGCATAACATTTGAAAAATGGAGCACTGTTTATGTATCCTCAAGACTAAGGATTATCTTTTCATTTTCAATAAAATGGATATAAATGCATTTTTGTACACCAAAAGTACATTTCGGAAGTTGACTTAAAAAATGGAAGACTACCTTTTAAAATGCCAATGGATATGGTTGATATCCGCTTCTGTTATTTCTGTGGTGCAGTCATTTAGTTTTGTTGTAAACAACTGATTGTAACTATTTAAAAACGCCAACAATAGCGGGTTCAAAGACAGGAGGGGTGAAGGCAAAAGGTTTGAGGATGACCGTGCGGAGAGAGCCAAATCCAATAGGAATTGGATCTGAAAAGGACAGAATAAAAGTCATGGTTGCCTCCTCATAATGACTTCCTTTAGTTTTTTGAGAAGGCAGCGAGATGGTTCAAAACTGAGAGGATGCAGAGGAACAATTATTATTCTTGCATTCAGCATCTTAACATGTTTCAACCAGTGGCCCTATCCGAAGTCAGCGGCTTTCGTGAGGATTGGGGATCCTTATTATCCTATGTTGTTAGCACATACACAATCAGCACAAGCTGGCATACACACGACACACAATATTCTGTTAATGTTGGATGCAAGAATGCTTCTTCCGAACATAATATATGGTCCCTAATCTTAACTTGGGAAAACCTCATGGAGGAGTATGATGAGGGGAGCCTTGTAGTCACACAGGTCTCAAGGGCCTTACAGAATTTGGCTATTCCCAGGCGTTGACCTTATCCTTTATGTTTTGTTCACTTTTTGTGATGTGGATTCTATTTTAGGAGGACGCACACCCAGCCGCGTTATTTATTTAATTTTACCTCGTGGTCGTCTCTCAAAATCCCCCCTCACCTTGCCCCACCGCTCTTACCTGCAGCGGCCGCAGCTGCGCACACGTAGACAGCCCAGACATCTCTCTTGTTCCTTCAATCTCCTGGTAGAAGGGGTTTGTAGGTTGTGATCATTATAAATCCACCAGATCAGTATAGACAAAAGGACACAGAAGAAAAGCTATTTACTAACCAAGCATTCCTGTCCTACCTACTCTCAACAACTCTGAAGCAACTGAGATGAGTCTCTCAATCGTTTCCCTTTCAAGACCTCTCTCATAAAGTGTGTCATATTGCACTCCTCTGAGAGATAGGACTTCTCTGGGTGCTTCAGCCTATGACTATGGAGTTGTTTGATGATCAGTGCAGTCCGAGTCTCCACACCTTGCCTTTTAAATGACCTTCTGCTGATACAATTTGTTTTACAGAATGGCCTACATCTCCTGATGTTTCTGAATGCCAGGCTTTCTCCCCAGAGAATGTGACTGATGTTGAAGAAGGTGAGAGAGCTTCTTTTTCAATTTGCCGAGCAAATATTAAATGTTCTACATCACTGTATGCTCTCCCAGCTTCCGAGATGGTTGGCAACCCATGCTTCGGCAGCCTCCTGTGAATACACTCTTAACATAAGATAGACTCTTGTGAACCTCATGGCTTGTGACCCTCCTCAAGAAGCAGTGTCCCTGACTAAGAGTGTCACAGGGTCACTAAGGAATGAGTGAACCTGAATCACCACAGAAGGGTTTGTTATAATGTATCCGCACAGATTTTGTTTTATTCTTGATTATTTTTTAGTCCCAGAGTCAGCAAAGGGTACCTGCTTTCCGTGACTCCATGGTGGGGCGTCTGTGCCACTGCTCGTTCCAGATGTGATGCACATTTTATGCATTTACTTCAGAGTGGAGCAAGAAAAAAAGCATTTTATTTTTTATTTTTCATCATTGACCCTAGTCTTTTTCCACTGAGAGGGCCCTATTGTCCCACTAGCTCACACTGGATGTGTTCTTCAGTATCCAGAAGACTAAAAATGAATGAAGATTCCAAAACAAAAGTTAATGGTTAGAATGCCCTCCCTGAGCCCTTCTTCACTTCCTATGATTTGAAGATGGGATAATCAATATGCCATGCTCATGCTTTCCTCTTTATCTTTATTCGTATTAGAACACCGCTACATAAAGGAGATGATATGGAACATGCCACACCCCACAGCATCATGTGCTTTTACAAAGCAGTGGCTGTCAGACGTGTTTCTCATATACTGTCTTTAGTGCATTTGAAACCAGTAATAATATTGTCATAACATTCTGAGCCACCTTGGGGGTCGGCAGGGTTTGTGTCTTTTCAATTCAAACAATAATAGCATATTTCTTGAAAGCACTTAATGCCAAAATTCTTGCTATTTCTAAGCACTATAAATACAGGTGTTACTACTGATCACGTTAAAGGTACTGAGGGGCATATTTACAAACCCCTATCGCCACCACAATGTCACTTTTCAGGACTTGTGGTGCAGATAGGGGCTTCGCCTTATTTACAAGGCAGCGTTAAGGCCCCCTTTCACGCTACACTTTGCGTGAAAGGGGTAGGCAATGGGTGTTGTGGTGGGTGTTTCACCACAACACCCATTGACTTTGACACTGCCCCATATTTACAAGGGTAGCGTAAATATGGGGCAGCACCAAAATTAAGACTAGGGAAAACCTGGTCTTACCCTGGCGAAATTAGGAGAATTTTTAATTTCTCCTCGTTTTTGCTGTTTCCATGTGTGCTGCGTTGGGCAGCACACATGGAAACAGCAAAACGCCAATGATAGTATATGTGCAGGAAGGTGTCCCTTCCTGCACATAAACAATCATTTTAAAAAAATGACGTGCTGCATTAAGAAGCACACATAGAAGTTACAAAACCCCATTTAAAAATTGTTTATGTGCAGGAAGGGATACCTTACTGCACATAAACAATCTTCCCCCTGCAACGCAGACACCCTTGCAATATGGTGAAATGGTGCCCGCTTTGGCCCTTAGCAGCTAAATTTAGTGCCAGTGCAGGGGGAAACGCAGGGCTGCACCATATTGTTGTAAATATGGTGCAGCCCTGCGTTTCCAAAGTGACGGAGTGTGTCGTTCGCCTTCTTGACCTAACGACACGCTTCACCACTATACTAGTAAATATGCCTTTGAGTTTCTCAAGCATTGGATCTTCCATAGATTCACATGCTTGAGTCATTTCCTGTTGCCATGGGGAATGATTCAAGAATATCATTCTCTGTGGCGACGGGGAATGATTCAAGCGTGTGAATCTATGAAAGGTAGCAATGCTGGAGAACCGGAGTTACAGGTAAGTAACTTATTTCTTTATCAACTGTGAAAGAAAAGGCTGATCGAGGACTTACTGAGTTTCAAAATTGAGACCTGTTAGTCACACACAGACACCAGCAGTCACAGCTGAACTTCCTGAGCTACCTTGCCATGACATAATGCTACATTACAAAGGTCAACACCACATTACAGGTGATAACACATGACAGCATTGCATGCGTCAACATGATACATCTGCTGACCTGCACTTTGCAATAAAGTAAGCTCGAAATCACAGAACCTGCTTAAGTCATGTATGTCTGTAATATGCTATGTCAGTTGAACTGCTGGCAACAGGGGATTTATAAACAGTTGTTTTTCACTCACGATTGGACATCTGAAACTTCTTATTAAAAACAACACAACTGGTGGTGTGGGCGATGCTTAATTGAAAGGTATCTTTTTGAAGCTTTTTTTAAAAATATTTCTTTATTGAGTTATTGCTCCAAATCAGCAGCTCGCATGTAAAATAGTTACAGAGTTTGTCCACCTCAGCCGAGGCGGTGTAATACATTGCAAACATTAAATCTGCGTTGACAACCTTGGAGATTCCTCTATCCTAGTTTTCTTCGCTTTGTATTCTTTACATGCTTAAACATAACTTGAACTGTGTTAAACTCCCCCATCCTCCCCCTGACCCCCCTCCCCGGTGCCCTCCCCCCCTCTGCCGGGTCTATGTAACTGATGGTCTATACAGCTTAGTGTTCATGTGGGGACACCTTGTGTTTCCCCTCGTCGTCCTGTGGCCACCCCCTCCGTGAAAGATGCCTCGCCTGAACCTTCTGGTGTGAGTTGGGTGTTTTGTCCTTCTATCTCTTGCATCATCGCTCCCCATGCCAGTAGCACCTCGGGTAATTTGTCATCTCTCCTGGTGTTCCGTATGTGCCCCTCCTCTGCTACTGCCCACTCCCTGAGATCTGTCCTCCACTTCGCCAATAGTGGCCCCTGCTGGGTTAACCAATGAATCGCTATACGCCGTTGAGCTATAACCAGGCCCAAGACCAGGAACCGCCTACTTGTCTTCCGTTTAGGATCCCAAGGTATCAAGCCCAAGAGGCAAGCCCTTGGATCCAGGGCTATTGTCCACCCTGTTATCCTAGTCAGAACCTCGAGGACTGCCACCCAGTATGTCTGGATCGTTGGGCAGATCCATACCATGTGCAGAAAATCTGCCTGATCAGAGCGACATCGAGGGCAGCGTGAATCCCTGGAACCATCAATGGCCTGAAGCCTTCGAGGTGAGAGGTAGGTCATATGTATTATATTATACTGAATTTGTTTGAAGCGGTTGCTCACCGACACCTTCCGCACACTCTCGTGTATTTTTTCCCATTCTGGTGCTGTGACCTCCTGCGGACACACCTGCTGCCATTTTTCTTCTATTTTGAGGGGGCCAATCTGTTTATCATCTCTGAGCGCCCTATAGAGGTGAGTAACAAGCCTTCTCCCCCCAGCCATGGTGATCATAGTAACCAGGGTTTGGGACCGCCCCGGAGCCTCGGGGAACGTGGGCCATAATTGTCGCGCCGTTGCCGCTATTTTAGCGTATTGCAGAAACTGCCCTGCTACCAGCTCAAAGGTGGTCACCGCCTCCCGGTAGGTGATAAATCTATTGTCCGGGTAAAGGTCAGCCAACATTAGGCAGCCCCCAGTCTTCCAGGCCTCCGTGGACATTACCTGGTCTATTTGCGCAAAGGGCGGCATCAGCCAAAAGTCCGCCTCCGGGGCAAACGGCCGTTCCCGGATCACTCTGCGTATCACCCGATTCCATATTGCTGCCCCAAGCCGCACCAATGAAGGACCTTGTTCCCTGTGTCCCCCAGCCCGCCACAGAAGCGCTCCTAGCTGTCGGTCCCCATATGTACCTGCCAGCAGGGACCTCTCCCAAGAGGGATCCGTATCCAACCAGGCTATGGCATGTTGCAATTGGGATGCAAAATAATATAGTTCGAGATCGGGGATCTCTAAACCCCCTTTGCCCCATCTACGTTTCATGTCCTCTAGACTTACCCTACATCTCTTCCCATTCCATAACAATAGGACCAGCAGGGCATCTATCTCCTTAAATACCCGGTGTGGAAGTTCAAAGAAGGAGCCCTGCATGGTATAGAGGCAGCGAGGTAAGACCACCATCTTAATTAAGGCAATCTTCCCCATTAGGGAGAGTTTGAGCGTGTTCCAAAAGGCAATACTGCCCTGAAGACCTCTGATTATCCTCCCCATATTGTGCTGGTAAAAAACTGCCTCCTTCCTACCAATCCATATCCCCAGATAGCGGATAACGTCCCCTGCCCATGGAAGCTCCATTACTGGGTGTTGTGACCCCTCCCAGTTGCACTCCGGGCCAATCGCATACAGTTGCGATTTTGACTTGTTGATGGAAAGTCCGGAGGCAGCAGCAAACTGCGCCAGCGCAGTCATCAGTGTTGGCAATGACCGGGTCGGCTGTCTCAGGTATATTAGTGCATCATCGGCGTATAACGATACGACATGTTCCGAACCCCCTACCTGTATGCCCCGTCCTCTGAGTACCTCACGCAGATGGCAAGCCAATGGCTCCATTGCCAGGGCGAACAGCAAGGGGGAGAGCAGACAACCCTGCCGCGTCCCCCTCCCTATAGAGATCGCCTCTGACACGTATCTCCCCGTGCGAACTCTTGCCATTGGACTAGTATAGAGTAGTTTAATCCACTTTACAAACCCCTCCCCCAGACCCATTTTTAAAAGTACCCGCCATAGGTAGTCCCAGCCAACCGAGTCGAATGCTTGTTCGACATCTAGGAACACCAAGGCGCTCTGTTGGGCCCGTCCCTCTAATGAGTGCATAACATGCGCGAGGCGGCGGATATTACGCAACGTATTCCGGCCCGGTATAAACCCGGATTGGTCCTCATGGACCAGCCGCTGGAGATAGGGGAGGAGCCGACACGCCAACACCTGACTGATAATTTTAAGGTCTACGTTCAACATTGAGATGGGCCGATATGAGCCGGGGAGGAGGGGATCCTTCCCTGGTTTGGGGATCATCACAATCAGCGCCTCCCGCATGGAATCTGGGAGCCTACCGCGTTCCTCGGCCTCGCCCAGGATATCTAATAGCCTGGGGACCAGGACTCCACCGCTCTCTTTATAGAGTTCGGCGGTTATACCGTCCAACCCAGGAGACTTCGCAGTCTTCAGGAGGGCGATCGCCGCCCGAATTTCTTCCCCACTAAAGGGGCCTCCTAGGGCCTCCTGACTGTCTGTGTCTATGCTAGGTAGGTCCACCCCTGCAAGATAGGTCTCCATAACCATGAGGGTCTCTGGGGATTGGGGCTTGGAGTATATTTTACGTAGATGGGTCAGGAATACGTTATTGATCGCATGTTGAGTATATACCACCTGTCCTGAGTCGTTTTTGAGGGCCATAATTGGGTGGGGCTGAGTCTCCGTCCTGATCAGGCGCGCCAACAGCCGCCCCGCCTTATCTCCTTCTGTATACCAGCGACGTCTACTTTCCGTTCTATTAAATCTGCCGAGCGAGTCCCATATGTCCCCTATCTGTCGCCGCACGGTGGCCCATTCAGTCGACCTCCCACCGTTTGTGGGCATTTCTTTCTCCAATGTCGCCAAGCGCTCCTCCTGCCGGCGCAGATCGCGCTCCAGCACTCTTTTAACCCCCACCTCTGTGGACATGCAGATCCCCCGTATTACCACCTTCATCGCGTCCCATTCGGTCGCCCTGGTGCCTGCTGAACCCCAGTTGAGTTCCAAATAATCATCCAACCCTTTCGCTATAGCGCCTTTATAGATCGGATCACCGAAAGCTTCAATGTTAAGCCTCCAAAGCGGTACTTTAGATCTTGGTCGGTCCAGCGAGTAGGTAATTAATAACGGGGAATGGTCAGACAGATAGCGGGCCAGATATAGCGTCTCCATTATCCGATGCACCGCCGCCTTTTGAATGAAAAAGTAATCAAGCCTACTATGGGTATTGGCAGCAGGTGTGTGGCACGAGTACACTCGACGACCAGGATTATGATGTCGCCATATATCCAACAGGCCATGATTGTGAAGCATCCGGCCCATCGCTTCCCTGACTCTAGGTTTGGCATCTAGCTTTGGGGGGTGCCTGTCGAGATCTTTTTGAAGCTTTACTGCTTGAAATTTACACCCCAAACAATTAAGCTCTGAGATTCCACCTCCTCGCCTTCAAGAGATACTCCTTGTGCAAATGATACACATTGTCTATTTATTGGATAAACATTTGCAAAGATTCTGCATTCTGTTGTGAAATTCATTTATAACACATTCTGATGAGACTCTAAAGGGTGTGGCAGCCCATTAGTACTAAGGTATATGCTACCTTCAAAATCCAATTACAGCTTAAAAGCAAATGCTGGTCTTTGATTATGGTAGCCTTTCATTTGAGACCAAGTATTATATAATTTCACTAGTACAATGTATGGGTCTGTTGGGTTGGGTTTGTAGTCTCAAGACAGTAGAGTAGTTTGAATCTAAAAGTGCAAAAGTGACACTTCTGGAGGCAGAACAGAAAGGCAATGGGCACTACATACATGCAGTGGTGCCATCTTTTATTCAGTTCTGCTCAGCACTCATTATCTCGTTCAGGTACTGAGCTGAGGGAATCAGACGGCAGAGCTTTGCATTTTGTAGATAATTATTGAAGGGGCTGAAAGAAGTGCCTCGCCCCAATAATAATGTATATTTCACTTGCTTTCTGTTTAGCGAGCCTTCGTGTTGTTTCTACCTGTCATTTTTGGCTTCATTCACTCTTTATTTGCTGGGTCTGGTGCTTAGTGGACTAATGTGTCCACAGTAGGGGCTGTGTTTGACCTTATGGTCACAGGTTCATATCCCGGTGGGTCCACTTAGCCTTTCGTCCTTCTGACATTGATAAAATGAGTACCATTAAGTTAGGTAACAATAAACGTCTGTTATTAAGCGCCAAGATACCCTTTGCGGTGAATGTTATGTTATGTGATTTCTGATTCCTTCATTTTTTAGATACTCTTGAGGTTATGGATTCTGGTTAGTTATAACCCAACTGTGGCCCTTATGAAGGCAGTAGGCATGCACCTTGATATCACTCACGCTAAATGTTTTCCTACCATGACCCAACAGATTAAGGGGAATATTCATGCAGGGTTACTGCAGTGAAGGGCGACCTTTTGTTTGCAGCCATTTGTTCGATTTGAAATGTTTTTTAACTTGCCAGAATGTGTTTGATAACTCAATGTATGTTTTAGTAAACTTAGTAAGTGCTTTGCCTCTATTTCAAAAACATGCATAACATGCCCGCTTCTTCCCCTAGTCACTACACTTGAGAAGATGCCAGCTCTGCAACTTAGCTCATCAGATGCCTTTGAAAACCTAATCTATGCAGAAGAAACATCCCCAGAGAACCCTGAATCTGAGAAGGATGTAGGAAATGAAGCGGTTGTTGCTGAGCCTGAAACCATTTCTGATGTCACTGACTGTGTTTAGCATGAAACTGAAGATCACGTTATTGTAATAGGGTCTGACACTATAGAAACAGCAGAGGAGCAAAATTAGGTTACTACTGAACCTCTCTCACCAGTCAAGCCACCCATGTGTACATGCCAAAGAGAAGACAACAACAGCCGCAGGATGACATATAGCTTAGACATTCAGTGTGAGTCAAGTGATGATGTGGAAGTTGTTCCTCTTCGTCCACCGATCTCGGATTTCCCTCCTGGTATCCCCATTGCCAAGGAATTTGTGCAATGTTTTCTTGCGCAGGTGCAATGTAATATGCTTTTCCCATATAGGTGTGCTGCTTGCTGGCAGGCCTTTGCGTCAGCGGACATGTTGTTCTCTCACGTGATCCACAGAGTCAGGGGTGACTTCAGCTGCCTTGTGTTCTTCCAGAGGTGGAAACTGATGAGAAGAAGGCTGCGCATGGTGAGCAACAGACTTGATGCTGTCATAGAAAGGCGCGACCGTCTGAAGAGAAAGCGAGAAGGTCTCATTTCTCTCCCACGTACAGTATGTTCTTGCTGTGGGAGGAGCGTCCAGGGGTACGTGAACAGCACCAGCAGCGAAAGCAACAGCAGCAGCTGCTGCAGTGGCAGCCGGAAGAGGAAGGAGCAAGATTATGTTTGTCATTGCCCACCCCCAAAAAGGCAACGTTCTAGTAGAGAGTCATTCTAGAAGACCACTAGAGCAGACCACAAGAGGCAATTGATCAGCTAATAAGCACATACTTTTAGCCAACACTTTAGAATTATTTAGGAAATGTTCATACACATTTAGGTTTAGCACATTACTAACCCATTACCAATAGGACATTATGGATACGTAGCTATTTCCCTTTGTTAAACAGAGCTCCTCTCCCTTGTCTGCTAAGATCACATGTACAGTTCACAGAGAAGCTTTATCTGAGTCCCATGGCAAGACTGTCTGACAAAAACTGTAACTCCTTCACACTGAGCTCCCTTTCTCCTGTGCTGGGCATTATGGAGGCCATAGAACATTCAAAGTTCTGTCACCTTTGTAAAGCTATACGTCACTTCTACAGAGAAATGCATCTAGTGGTCCAACAGAGTTCAGGGGCATATACACTCTAAAGAGCAATTAAGCTTGCCTCAAAGTGTCAGATGTCACAGAGATGGCCTTTATTGAGCAGTGAAGTCATTGCAGGTAGAGTCCCCTCACACATCTATTCAGAGTGCTACAGAACAGCATCATTTTTACCTGAATCACTCACTTCTACTGTCTAAAAATTTGAGAGCTAAATAGGTTGAATATGATATGCCTAAAGATATATCATTTGTGGCAGACAGGTTTACCTTGAAGGACTCCCCAGAGAGCTGCTGTTTTTACCCCAGGGTAAATTTGGTGATTTCAAACAACTTCCTACTTTCAGTTTCACCTCTCATTTTCCTTTACAGTTCAGTTCTAAGCTTACCTTGGTTCTTTATTTTCGGAGGAATTCCTGTTTCCGTATCCTATACTCTGTATCTCAAAGTGCCCCAACTCCCAGGTGTTACTCGACACCAAGATATATAAAACAGGGTTGAATGAGTGAGGAACAGGGACCGGACTTTACATTTTAGCATTATATCCTGGCTGAAATTGGCATTGCTCCCTACCATAAAATAGGCACCAACTCCTGCTATAAAACTGGCACAACTGCCTACTACACAAATAACACTACCTGCCCCACACAGATGAACTTCCTCATAGAAAACTGCAGTTATTTACAACTGCATAAATGAGGAATTATTAATCTGCATAGACCCACAGGGTGGTAGTAAGAGGTATTTCAACTGATTACAAAAAACTCAACTTGGGCAGATATCACATAACAGATTCAAAATGTTGTTTAATGTGGCATGACTGCACTTATAGTAGTAGCTGCACCTGACCATGTCACATAACAAATCAGCCTAACCAACGGACGCATACATAGATTATCCTAATCCCACCACTTTCACTCACACCTCAACTGCCAAAGGCTTTGGCCTACTGACCTCACTGCAACCACTTTGCACTGCCGATCTTCCCACATCCCCCATCCTTTTGTACTACCCGTACTACTTCTCCGTTATTTACCATTTCTAAATCCTCACTGCTCTTATGTTGTCCAACACCCCAGTACCGTCACAATCTAATGAACCCCAGCATCAGAGCCATGTCTACGCTTGAGAAACATGAATTGGGAAAAAACTTAGGTAAAACTGAAAAGCATCCTACCCAACCAACACAATACATGGTGACTGGCCCTTCTACAGAAAGGAACAAATCAGGGCTGTGACTTCTCTAAACCAAGTATTGGGGATCGGGAATGGGAAATTCTGCAACACATATAAGAAACATGGAAGGACCATCATTTCAAATAAGGCCACCTTGCCCATCACATTAAGTGGGAGCTTAGTCCACTTGTGAAGGTCCTTTTAAGTCTTTTTTTCAGCAGAGGTGTGAGGTTAAGATTGTGGGTAAATTCATCACCACAGATATATGCACACTCAAGTATTTAAAACTTAAGCAACGTATTGGAATGCTTGTTTGCCAACCAAAAGCAGCGTTATCCCCCTTCAGGGAAACCAAAAGGGATTTTCTCTAATTTGCATAGAGAGCGGACAGCTCCTCAAAGATTTTCAGGATTTCAAATGCTCGTGGTCCTGACACCTGAGGATTTGAGAGGAAGAGGAGTGTATCAGCTGCGTATAGTGCGTTTTTATCTTCCATTGATCTTCCCCAGTGCCAGCCCTGTACTCAAGCGCCACAGCAGATTATTCGAGCAAGAGGTTCGATGTCGAGAACAAACAGGAGAGGGGACAGCGGAAACCCCTGCCTGGTGCCCTATCGAATTTGGAACTTTTTCGACTGTACCCCATTTATGAGGAGTTGCTGATATAAGATAGTCACATACATTCGGTATTTGGGACCGAAGCCCATACCCATGAGGACCTGATATAAATGGAACCAGTCCACCGTATCAAAAGCTTTTTCAAAGTCCACAAGCAGGAGTGCCAATGGGCCTGGGATGTCATGTAGTCTAGATAGAACTGTATTGACATGGCAAATGTAGTGATGGGTGCTACGGTTTGACATAAATCCGAACTGATCAGAGTGGTCAGAACCCAGTGCAGCCTGGTTGCTAGTATCTCAGCAAATGCTTTTATATCCGCATTAATTAAGGAAATGGGACATTAAGAGGCACCGGCATCTCCAGGACGTCCGGACCTGGGGAGCAGTACTATAGTGGCAATCTAAATCCATTGGGAAATGACCTTTCTGCACCGCTTCTGTATAGAGTTTAAGTACATGTGGGATAATTGTATCCCGAAACTTACTATAGTACTCAATAGGGAAACCATCAGGGCCAGGAGTCTTGCCAGTTTGCATGTCTTTTATTGCTGTCTCAATTTCCTCCACCGTGAGGGGAGCATTGAAGTCATCCCTTTGAGCGCTTGTTAGTTCTGGAAGAAGTATCTCATTGATCAGGAGTCTAGCCGGACCGTCCTAGGGTAGTATAAATATAGTGTTTGATAGTAGCCTGCAACCATCTCTGCTATTTCAATGGATGTATGCAGCTGGCACCTCTCCCAATCAGTGATTTGGAGGGATTACTTTGGAGCCCATATCTCTAGTGGCCAACCAGTAATGAAGTTTCCCACTCTTGTCCCCATGTTCATATACCAACCAGATAGATTCCCTCCCGCATTGTTTAGCCTCGTCCAGCATGTGCTGCCGCAGCGAGGTTCTATCAAGTTTGAGTTGTCGACGGAGAGTTTCAGAGGAGTTGGCTTTGTTTCTCTAGCTCTATGATTCAGACATTGTGGTCATTAAGTTGGCTATGTTTGTCTCTTTCTACCTGTTTAAGGTATGCTTTGGCCAAGCCTTTAATTACAGCTTTGTTAGCTGCCCATAGAGTGCTTGTCTCAATCACCGAGCCTTAGTTTATCTCAAAGTAGGAATTAAGCTCTGTAGCTAGGTACTCCATTAACTTTTCATCCATCAGGTATCAGGCATTGAAATGCCATGTTGGCCTCCTGTGGTGTGCAGGGTTCCCATGCTGAGAGTAACAAGTAAGTGGTCTGATATCCCTCTGGGGAGGATGCCCTCTGCCGTGGCACATATCAAGTGGGTGGCTCGAAAAAGCAGGAGATCTATCTGTGAGAGGGTTTTGACAGCTGCTGAGGTATGTGCATATGTGTTAGCCCCAGGATGCCAGGCTCTCCAGACGTCACATAGACCCAGCGAGTTCATCCACGCCCCAAAGGTTTTGGAGTTCTCTAAGCGATGTTGCTTTGTAAGAACTTTGAATTGCCTGGAGAATTCTCGCTACCTCTGTAGATTTACATGATCCAGGGTCAGGGAGGTCTTAGTGGGCTGCCTGGGTTGTTCCGACGAAAAGTTGGTGTATTTGTCTGGTTTTGGTTGTGTATGCATTTGGGATCCTCAATCTTTCCTCGGTATGACTACAGAGAGAAGTAACTGTATGCAGAAGTGCCACTTATCACTCAGCGACTTCTCTGTAAATATCTCAACTCATTCAACTCAACTCATTCAGTAAATGGCATCTCACCTTATTGAGGTCCAGCATCACAGCTCATGTATACCATAAAATTCTCAATTCCACACTCAAGTCTTCATTCCCAAAAAGGGAATTATGTCTGATACAGAGGACAATCATAAGCTGTCTTGATGGCTACCGAGAAAACTGATCAAATGTATTCATACCATTGCAGCCATCTAGCTAGACGAGTCATGCATAAAACACATCACACTCTTTAAGGAAAAGATATCAGACTTCACTCTGGCGCTTGTGGCTGTCTGACACTCCTAGACAATGAGGTATAATTCATGATGTGCCTGCTCTTTGTTTCGGAACTGTGGCACTTCAACCCTCCTAGAAACAATCTAGGCCTAGGATTTTCTCTCAACTACCATGAGGGTACACACGTAACAAGCAGTGAAGCAGCAGCAGGGACATTTGAGCCAGTTAAAGGGTCCACCTCACCTGCATCCCTGATGGGTCCACTAATGATTAGCATGCCTAGAGTCCCAGGCCAGGAATCCTCTAGCCAGCACTTTGCTGAGGTTGGTGTCTGGGGTAGGGGACACTACCTGGACAATGGAGTAGGGCCCACCCACTGCTCTACCGCAACCACTTGCGTCCGTAGCACTTATTTGCAGTGTGTTGCCAACTCACTGCCACATAGGAGTCCTCTGGTCCAAGCTTCCAACTCATCTCCTTCCAATAGACATATTGTGGAGAGGTGTGGTGCAGCGGCCAGGGCAACTGATTTCAGAGCACAGGGTTCAAAGTTTGATCTCCGGCGGCAGCTCAGCTCAGCACCATGTGACTCTGGGCAATAGCTCACTTAATTTCCAAGATGGCCCCCAGCGCCTTGAGACCCGTAAGGGTGAGTAGCTGAGCTATATAAAAACGGACTTACATTTTATATGCTCAGTGAGTATTGTCAGGTTCTTGCTCTTCATCAACAGTCAATGCTTGGACACCTGTCACCAAAGGCCCAAGCTGTATATGGGTATATATTGCTTTTCCTCACACATGTTGATGTTTTATGAAAGTGTTTAAAAATGTCGAGAACCATCCCAATTATTTTCTTACAAAGAATTTATCTAAAACGACAACAAGTCTATAAATTACTGTCAAGCCACTTTTTTGTTCTGATTCAATTTCTACAACATTGGGTATTGTGTCCCATATCTGAACCATGAAGAGCACTGTAAGACAAAGGTGTATTTTCATTTTCCTACTGAATGGGGTTTCCTCTTGTGTTAACCAACTCTATGAAAATCCAAATTATTGTCCCCTGTGAACGAAATGTTTTCTCAACTCTCTGTTTTATGACATTGTATTTCTACTCCCTGCCGAAAACAATGGGATATTGTAACAATTATAGTTTTTTTTGTAAAGTATCACAAGTTGTAAATGTTAAACAAATTCTAGTAAAATGTTACATTGTAAACTGCTGATATACCCTAAAAAAAACACTGCACAAAAAAAATCCTACAAAAATAAACTTTACAAATGTGTTGGCTCCTTACTTGCGGCTGTGGTCTCTTTATTTGTATGAATGGTATAGGGTTACCCCTTTATCCACAGGAAACACATTGGGGCATATGTACAAGCCCCTATCGCCACCACAACATCACCTATAGTGACGTTGTGGTGGCGATAGGGGCTGCGCCTTATGTACAAGGCAGCGTTAAGCCACTTAACATGGCTTAACGCTACCTTGTACATAAGGCCCCCTTTCACGCTATGGTTAGTGTGAAAGGGGTGGGCAGTGGGTGTTGCGGTGGGCGTTCATCCTTTTGTCCAACTGTGCCCAGCACAATAAGTTAATTGCCATCAAAGGGAGTGATAACAGGAGAGAGTGAAAGTGTTCTAAGCAGCCTAGAAATCCAGCCAAGGTAATGTGCATTAGATATGAAACGTGGTGGCAGCAGGAAGATTCAAGCAGAATAGAACCAGATCTGTGAAGGACTTTAAGGTCCAACAGTTGCTGGAACATTAGATCTTGGTGGGTGTAGCCTCATTTCCTATCTTAGCTACCAAAATAACTGAACTAAGCTGAGGATTCGAGCGCAGGTCATCAATTTGGCTGTTTTGATCCCCAAAGCACGCAGCTTCATAAAATGTTGACCTTTGACCATCCTTCTACATGCAGTGTGATATATATGCAGGAGAAAGCAGGTCTTTCCGCCTTTTGAATTAGGATAAACAGGACCAAAAGGTCGACCTAGGAACAACAAGAAGGGAGGGACTTAAATCTCCGTCTGTCTGTCCCTGCTTCCTTGCCATTTCTGCCTGACGGGACCAGCTCCTGGCACTGTACCTGCCACTCTCGTCCCCGAGCCTCCTTCCGCAGGCTAAAGCCAGGTGATTCTTTACCATCAGGAACTATGGAGGGCAAGTGTGGAGGCATGGTAGCTAAGTGCAATGGGCATAAGTTGGTGTAGCAGTAGGTATTAGTGTAGACTGATATAGGTATGTTTAAGGTGACCGTGCTTATCCCATATTATTACATGGATTTACCCTTTATGCACTATTGCAGTCATGCATGTAATATGACCTGATAATGTTACATGCTTGAAAGGTGTGGTGTCTGAGTATTTTTGGGGTGTATGGATGATCTGATACCTGGATCTGTCAGACAAAGGATATCATTCGTGGGAAGAGCGTATGGGCAATGCAGGCTTTATAGTCACAGATAAATAGATCCCATCACAATTAATAGGTTAGGTGCTGATTAGTCATTATCTCATCAGTAGCTTCTCTTGATTTGACCATGGTGTATTCAATTCAACAAAACCTGTCACAAGACACCAACCTGCAAGACACATAAGCCCAGAAGCCCTGGCCTCAGGGAAAAGGCTGATCGGTGGCTTTTGGCTCTCACTCTGTTTGAGCCTTGTCAGTGGGCAGCCAGAAAGTTTGGCAGCTATTTCGTATGTTTGTATATGATTCTAGCGGCTCAACTTCCTTTAAGAATAAAAGTAGATTACAATAAAAATGTGCCTCACTGGATTCTATTCCTGCTATGGCTGTAGGATGGGATTTGTAATACAATAGATGCCCCTAGTTTTCCAAGATACATAGGGAATGTTCCCAGGCAGATGGTAGTTTAGCATGAGCCTAGGAACAAGAAAAAGTCATGTTAATCAGAGTGATAAATAATTTACAGCCATCTGGAGCTATTGGGGCATTTGGTGTGTCCAGTTTAGCTAAAATTCTTAGCCAGGCCTAGATGGTCGGTTGCAATGCCCGTTCCAATATCAGGGAGGTACCTGATAAAGCAATAGTTCCTATCCACTGGGAGAGGCGAATTTTAATACTTTATCAGAAAAAATTCAAAACGTTATTCTGCAAATGGTCACCTGATACCCATGTTGAGCATTTTTTAGGAGGATTTCCCTAGTAGGGTCAAACTCATGTTTTGGAGCAAGTGCATGGCACCAACTATTTCCTCAGAAGGGAGGCATGCTTTAATAATTGGAATCCACAACTCACAATGTAGCAGCTTTGACTATATTGACAAAGATAACTGTGTGCCGAGGGATGGCTACTATATTGTATATTTCCACTCCCTTTCATAGGCAAGGTAGAACTTCCCTGTGGACCAAGCCAATGGTTGGTGTGTGCCTGTTTCCTCTTATCCTCATTCAATTATTATTACATCACACAAGTACAAATTACTTTGCTAAACCTCAAGTTTGGATACAATATTAAGATTGGGGTGATTCAACCTAACTTTGGAGAATAGTTCATCCTTGCTATGTTCTTTGCTGATGACGCACTGCTTCTGATTAACAATGTGAGGGAGCTTTAATGTAGCTAGCTTCTTACTGATTTCATAGAAGCTTTAGATGTACTTCGGTGAATCAAAACTAATGATCTTTGGCCTCTTTAGAGGGTGATAGCATCTGGGATACTATGGCCTTCCAGGTAGTTTGCAGCTATTTCTGGCACCAGTCCACTGAAATTCATTAGTATATGCCTATAACCAACTTGGCACCAACAATAATGGTCCAATACTTTTTTTTTTAACGGATTTTTATATAGCGCTAACTTGACCCGAAGGTAGCGGGTAATAGAGCACTTTACAGAGCACCAGTTGCGTTACATGAGGAGACATTTATTTTTGCTAGGCACGGGGACATTAAGTGATTTGCCCAGAATCACAGGATGTTCAGTGTCATTGCCGAGACTCGAACCCGGTTACCCAGATTCGAGGTCGACCGCCCTAGCCGTTAGGCTAACTCCTCTCCTTCTCTTAATAAAAACATATCTGGCCAACATCCTTCTGGCAGTAATCTTTTCAGAACTCATGAGTCAAAAAAGGATCATGATAGATTGGAAGCTGCAGATGAGTCACTGAACTGTGAGAAACTAATCTTCTTGTTGCCGTTAGAATGGAACGTGGTATCAATTTGGAGAAAGAAGTAGCAAACTGTGCATCAAGAAATTGACTCAACAAAATTTGTAATACAAAGGTGGGTCTGTATTTGTTATAATCACTATTTTTCTTTAAAAGACGCAGCCCGCGAATGAGTGATGGGACTACAGCTGATACTGGATTTCCAAACTAGATATGAACAGGTTTAAAATGGGGTTGGGTCAAGAGGATTGGCTCTAAAGGGTGTTTAGATAGACAAAGACGGTGAACAATTTCTTAGCAGAGGTGTGCATAAGCTATTGTCTGAAGAACTCCAATTTATAAAAATGTTTGAACACTAGCATTAATCTCGGGTTCTCTAAAGGTGCTTTCAGTGAAATGAAATGGTGGAATATGATTAACAGAATTAGTATAATTTGTCCACAGCTGTAAATTTAGGGTGAAGGGTTGGAATGTGCTTTTTCCCAGGGAAGAAACTTTGAGATGGCCATTGACAAGGTAGCAAACCCCTCCAATTTTTTATTTTCCCTACAGCCATAGGCTCCGCCAGTGATATTCACACATCATTTGGCAACCTGCTTGTTATGTCAAAACAGCTGGGATAAGAGAGCTGATTAGTTGTGAGAACGCCCAAGCAACCCCAACATTTCTGGGGGCTTGAGGGAGACTGTTTTGATGCCATGAAGTTTTCTATTTGAGTCTTGTCCTTCCAGGCCTCAAAAGTAGGGGTTCAATGGCCTTTCAGCTAAGAATTCTGTCAGTTATATCCTACTTGTGAACTCAGGCATCAAAATGTCAAAATTAATTGCTCAATTAGTAATTAGGCTATTCCATTGGATTGGAAGGATGAAGTTGGAAGTTCAAAGTGTCAAGGCAGAACAAGTTGTCAAACATTTGGGCAGCTGTTTATGTTTATATTGGGTAAAAATACACTATGGAGTTATTTGATAAGAAGCTTAAACAAGCATTTGCAATGCAATAGGTCTCGCATTCACGCGAGTTTGAGCTATTGCCATTGTAAATGACAATGCCTTTTATTTATGTTTTGGGTTTTAAAACATAAATAAAAGGCATTGTCATTTACAATATTAATAGCTTAAACTCTCGCAAATGCGAGACCTATTGCATTGCAATAAAGGGCCTTCTTGACCGCTTGTTAGATTGTAAATATCAGAGGAAGAGGCCAGCCTGCGACATCTTCAAAGTAGTGATAAATAGTGCAGTAGAAGAAGATGTGTTAGTGTTGTAAATTACACAGACACAAAGTGTGAAGTGAGAGTTACATATGATCTGAGCTATAAATACTAACAAAGCGCTCCAACACCAACACCTGTGATTACATTGTCGTGGCTCAGGAGGAAGAGCGGGAGAGGGGGCTATTTCCTGCCCTCTCCGTGATTTGAGTGTGCAGTGTGGCATTATGTAATGTCATTGCCTTCTTTGGCCTAATAAACACTCCAGCTGTAGTTGGACCCTGGCTTCACCTCCTGGTGCAGGGCGGGCTGTGATTTGTGGTATGCATGGAGGGAGAGAGGGATGGTCTTGGTTGTAGCTCCGGCCTCATAGAGTGCACATGCTATTACTAGTGAGCGAGAGGTGCTGGGGTGGTGGTGGTATTGGTGATGGTGGTGGTATTGGTGGTGGTGGTATTGGTGGTGGTGGCATTGGTGGTGGTATTGCTGGTGGTGGTATTGGTGTTGGTGGTACTAGTAGTGGTAGTGGTACTGGTAGTGGTGGTGGTGGTACTGGTGGTGGTGGTATTAGTACTGGTACTGGTGGTACTGGTATTGGTGGTGGTGGTGGTAGTTCTGGTACTGGTGGTGGTATTGGAGGTATTGGTGGTGGTGGTATTGGTGGTGGTAGTGGTAATGGTGGTATTGGTGCTGGTACTGGTACTGGTGGTATTGTACTGGTACTGGTGGTATTGGTGGTGGTACTGGTACTGGTGGTAGTGGTACTGCTACTGGTGGTATTGGTGGTGGTACTGGTGGTATTGGTGGTGGTACTGGTAGTGGTGGTATTGGTGGTACTGGTTGTGGTACTGGTGGTATTGGGGGTGGTGGTATTGGTGGTGGTACTGGTGGTACTGGTGGTACTGGTGGTACTGGTACTGGTGCTACTGGTATTGGTGGTACTGGTGGTGGTGGTACTGGTGGTAGTGGTACTGGTGGTGGTGGTGGTACTGGTGGTGGTGGTGGTGGTGGTACTGGTGGTGGTACTGGTGGTGGTACTGGTGATGGATCTGGTGATACTGGTACTGGTGGTACTCGTGGTACTGGTAGTGGTACTGATGGTGGTGGTACTGGTACTGGTGGTGGTACTGGTGGTGATAGTGGTACTGGTGGTAGTGGTGGTGGTACTGGTGGTACTGGTGGTGGTACTGGTGATGGTGGTGGTACTGTTGGTGGTGGTGGCGGTGGTGGTGGTTGTACTGGTGGTGGTAGTACTGGTGGTGGTGGTACTGGTGGTGGTACTGGTGGTGGTGGTACTAGTAATGGTGGTACTGGAGGTATTGGTGGTGGTGGTATTGGTGGTGGTAGTGGTACTGGTGGTATTGTTAGTGGTACTGGTGGTATTGGTGGTGGTACTGGTACTGGTGGTAGTGGTGGTGGTACTGCTACTGGTGGTATTGATGGTGGTACTGGTGGTACTGGTGGTGGTACTGGTAATGGTGGTATTGGTGGTACTGGTACTGGTTGTGGTACTGGTACTGGTGGTATTGGGGGTGGTGGTATTGGTGGTGGTACTGGTGGTACTGGTACTGGTGGCACTGGTACTGGAGCTACTGGTATTGGTGATACTGGTGGTGGTGGTACTGGTGGTAGTGGTACTGGTGGTGGTGGTGGTACTGGTGGTGGTGGTACTGGTGGTACTGGTGATACTGGTACTGGTGGTGGTGGTACTCGTGGTACTGGTACTGGTACTGATGGAGGTGGTACTGGAACTGGTGGTGGTACAGGTGGTGATAGTGGTACTGGGGTGGTGGTACTGGTGGTGGTACTGGTGATGGTGGTGGTACTGGTGGTGGTGGTACTGGTGGTTGTGGTACTGGGTCAGGTGATGGTGGCACTGGTGGTGGTGGTGGTACTGGTGATACTGGTACTGGTGGTGGTGGTGCTCGTGGTATTGGTACTGGTAGTGATGGTGGTGGTACTGGTGGTGATAGAGGTACTGGTAGTGGTGGTGGTGGTACTGGTGATGGTGGTGGTACTGGTGGTGGTGGTACTGGTGGCGGTGGTGGTGGTGGTACTGGTAGTGGTGGCGGTGGTACTGGTGGTGGTGGTGGTGCAGGTGGTGGTGGTACTGGTGATGGTGGTGGTACTGGTGGTGGTGGTGGATTGTAAATATCAGAGGAAGAGACCAGCATGCTACGTCTTCAAAGTAGTGATAAATAGTGCAGTAGAAGAAGATGTGTAAGTGTTGTAAATTACACAGACACAGTGTGAAGTGAGAGTTACATATGATCTGAGCTATAAACACTAACAAAGCGCTCCAACACCAACACCTGTGATTACACTGTCGCGGCACAGGAGGAAGAGCGGGAGGGGGGCTATTTCCTGCCCTCTCCGTGATTTGAGTGTGCAGTGTGGCATTGTGTAATGTCATTGCCATCTTTGGCCTAATAAACACTCCAGCTGTAGTTGGGCCCTGGCTTCACCTCCTGGTGCAGGGCGGGCTGTGCTTTATGGCATGCATGGAGGGAGGGAGGGATGGTCTCGGTTGCAGCTCTGGCCTCATACAGTGCCCATGCTATTACAAGTGAGCGAGAGGCGCTGGGGTGGTGGTGGTGGTGGTATTGGTGATGGTGGTGGTATTGGTGGTGGTGGTACTGGTGGTGGTGGCATTGGTGGTGGTATTGCTGGTAGTGGTACTGGTGGTGGTGGTACTCGTGGTACTGGTGGTGGTGGTACTAGTACTGGTACTGGTGGTACTGGTATTGGTGGTGGTGGTGGTGGTACTGGTGGTGGTGGTACTAGTAATGGTGGTACTGTCACTGGTATTGGAGGTATTGGTGGTATTGGTGGTATTGGTGGTGATAGTGGTACTGGTGGTATTGGTGGTGGTACTGTTACTGGTGGTATTGTACTGGTACTGGTGGTATTCGTGGTGGTACTGGTACTGGTGGTAGTGGTGGTGGTACTGCTACTGGTGGAATTGGTGGTGGTACTGGTGGTATTGGTGGTGGTACTGGTAGTGGTGGTATTGGTGGTTCTGGTTGTGGTACTGGTACTGGTGGTATTGGGGGTGGTGGTACTGGTGGTACTGGTACTGGTACTGGTGGTACTGGTATTGGTGGTACTGGTGGTGGTGGTACTGGTGGCAGTGGTACTGGTGGTGGTGGTGGTACTGGTGGTGGTACTGGTGGTGGTGGTGGTACTGATGATACTGGTACTGGTGGTGGTCATATTCGTGGTACTGGTACTGGACCTGATGGTGGTGTAACTGGTGGTGGTACTGGTGGTGATAGTGGTACTGGTGGTGGTGGTGGTGGTACTGGTGGTACTGGTGGTGGTACTGGTGATGGTGGTGGTACTGGTGGTGGTAATGCTGGTGGCGGTGGTGGTGGTGGTACTGGTGGTAGTACTGGTGGTGGTGGTACTGGTGGTTGTGGTACTGGTACAGGTGGTGTTGGTTCTGGTGGTGGTGGAGGTGGTACTGGTGATACTGGTACTGGTGGTGGTGGTACTCGTGGTACTGGTACTGGTACTGATGGTGGTGGTACTGGTACTGGTACTGGTGGTGGTACTGGTGGTGATAGTGGTACTAGTGGTTTTGGTACTGGTGGCACTGGTAGTGGTACTGGTGATGGTGGTGGTACTGGTGGTGGTGGTACTGGTGGCGGTGGTACTGGTGGTGGTGGTACAGGTGGTGGTTTTACTGGTAATGGTGGTGGTGGAGGTACTGGTGGTGCTGGTACAGGTGGTACTGGTACTGGTGGTAGTTCTGGTGGTGGTACTGGTGGTGGTGGTGGTACTGGTGGTGGTGGTGGTGGTGGTACTGCTGGTGATGGTATAGGTGGTGGTGGTACTGGTGGTGGTGGTGGTACTGGTGGTGGTGGTACTGGTGGTGGTGGTACTGGTGGTACTGGTACTGGTGGTACTGGTAGTGGTGGTACTTGTGATGGTGGTACTGGTGGTGGTGGTCCTGGTGGTGGTGGTGGTACTGGTGGTGATAGTGGTACTGCTGGTGGTGGTACTGGTGGCACTGGTGGTGGTACTGGTGATGGTGGTGGTACTGGTGGTGGTGGTACTGGTGGCGGTGGTGGTGGTGGTACAGGTGGTGGTTGTACTGGTAATGGTGGTGGTACTGGTGGTGGTACTGGTGGTGCTGGTACAGGTGGTACTGGTACTGATGGTGGTTCTGGTGGTTATGGTGGTGGTGGTGGTACTGGTGGTGGTTGTACTGGTGGTGATGGTACAGGTGGTGGCGGTACTGGTGGTGGTGGTGGTACTGGTGGTGGTGGTACTGATGGTGGTGGTACTGGTGGTACTGGTGGTACTGGTAGTGGTGATACTTGTGATAGTGGTACTGGTGGTGGTGGTACTGGTGGTGGTACTGGTTGTACTGGTGGTGATACTGGTGGTGGTGGTACTGGTGGTGGTGGTACTGGTGGTGGTGGTACTTGTGGTGGAGGTGGTACTTGTACTGGTGGTACTGGTGGTGGAGGTACTGTTGGTGGTGGTACTGGTGGTGGTGGTGGTACTGGTGGTGTTGGTATTGGTGGTGCTACTGGTGGTCGTACTGGTGGTACTGGTGGTGATACTGGTGGTGGTGGTACTGGTGGTGGTGGTACTGGTGGTGGTGGTACTTGTGGTGGAGGTGGTACTTGTACTGGTGGTACTGGTGATGGTGGTACTGGTGGTGCTACTGTTGGTGGTGGTGGTGGTACTGGTGGTGGTGGTACTGGTGGTACTGGTTCTGGTGTTACTAGTGGTACTGGTGGTACTGGTACTGGTGGTGGTGGTACTGCTGGCACTGGTGGTACTGGTGGTGGTTGTACTGGTGTTACTGTTGGTGGTGGTGGTGGTACTGGTGGTGGTGGTATTGGTGGTGGTACTGGTGGTTGTGGTACTGGTGCTAATGGGACTGGTGGTGGTGGTAATGGTGGAACTGGTACTGGTGGCGGTGGTACTGGTGGTGGTGGTACTGGCGGTGGTGGTACTGGTGGTGGTGCTACTGGTGGTGGTGGTACTGTTGGTGGTGGTACTGGTGGTGGTGGTACTGGTGGTGGTGGTGGTGGTACTGGTGGTGTTGGTATTGGTGGCGGTACTGGTGGTGGTACTGGTGGTGCTGGTGGTGGTAGTACTGGTGGTACTGGTGGTGGTGGTACTGGTGGTGTTACTGGTGGTACTGGTGGTGGCGGTACTGGTGGTGGGGGTACTGGTGGTACTGGTACTGCTAGTGGTACTGGTACTGGTGGTACTGGTGGCACTGGTGGTGGTTGTACTGGTGGTACTGTTGTTGGTGGTGGTGGTGGTCCTGGTGGTGGTGGTATTGGTGGTGGTGGTGGTACTGGTGGTGGTGGTACTGGTGGTGGTGGTACTGGTGCTAATGGGACTGGAGGTGGTGGTGGTGGTACTGGTAGTACTGGTGGCAGTGGTACTGGTGGTGGTGGTACTGGCGGTGTTGGTACTGGTGGTGGTGGTACTGGTGGTGGTGGTATTGGTGGTGGTACTGGTAGTGGTGGTATTGGTGGTACTGGTTGTGGTACTGGTACTGGTGGTATTGGGGGTGGTGGTATTGGTAGTGGTACTGGTGGTACTGGTACTGGTGCTACTGGTATTGGTGGTACTGGTGGTGGTGGTACTGGTGGTAGTGGTACTGGTGGTGGTGGTGGTACTGGTGGTGGTACTGGTGGTGGTACTGGTGGTGCGGGTGGTTCTGGTGATACTTGTACTGGTGGTGGTGGTACTCGTGGTACTGGTACTGATGGTGGTGGTACTGGTACTGGTGGTGGTTCTGGTGGTGATAGTGGTACTGGTGGTAGTGGTGGTGGTACTGGTGGTACTGTTGGTGGTGGCGGTGGTGGTGGTGGTACTGGTGGTGGTAGTACTGGTGGTGGTGGTACTGGTGGTGGTACTGGTGGTGGTGGTACTGGTGGTGGTACTGGTGATACTGGTACTGGTGGTGGTGGTACTCGTGGTACTGGTACTGGTGGTGGTACTGGTGGCGATAGTGGTACTGGTGGCACTGGTGGTGGTACTGGTGAAGGTGGTGGTACTGGGGGTGGTGGTACTAGTACTGGTACTGGTGGTACTGGTATTGGTGGTGGTGGTGGTACTGGTACTGGTGGTACTGGTGGTGGTGGTACTAGTAATGGTGTTTCTGGAGGTATTGGTGGTGGTGATTTTGGTGGTGGTAGTGGTACTGGTGGTATTGGTAGTGGTACTGGTACTGGTGGCATTGGTGGTGGTACTGGTACTGGTGGTAGTGGTAGTGGTGGTGGTACTGCTACTGGTGATTGTGGTACTGGTGGTACTGGTGGTGGTACTAGTAATGGTGGTATTGGTGGTACTGGTGCTGGTTCTGGTACTGGTACTGGTGGTATTGGGGGTGGTGGTATTGGTGGTACTGGTGGCACTGGTACTGGAGCTACTGGTATTGGTGATACTGGTGGTGGTACTGGTGGTAGTGGTGGTGGTGGTGGTGGTGGTACTGGTGGTGGTGGTACTGTTGGTGGTACTGCTGGTGGTGGTGGTACTGGTGATACTGGTGATACTGGTACTGGTGGTGGTGGTACTCGTGGTACTGGTACTGATGGTGGTGGTACTGGAACTGGTGGTGGTACAGGTGGTGATAGTGGTACTGGGGTGGTGGTACTGGTGGTACTGGTGGTGGTACTGGGTCAGGTGATGGTGGTACTGGTGGTGGTGGTGGTACTGGTGATACTGGTACTGGTGGTGGTGGTGGTGGTGCTCGTGGTATTGGTACTGGTAGTGATGGTGGTGGTACTGGTGGTGATAGTGGTACTGGTGGTGGTGGTGGTGGTGGTACTGGTGGTGGTGGTACTGGTGGTGGTGGTACTGGTGCTAATGGGACTGGTGGTGGTGGTGGTGGTACTGGTGGTACTGGTGGCAGTGGTACTGGTGGTGGTGGTACTGGCGGTGTTGGTACTGGTGGTGGTGGTACTGGTGGTGGTGGTGGTGGTATTGGTGGTGGTGGTGGTACTGGTGGTGGTGGTACTGGTGGCGGTGGTGGTGGTGGTACTGGTGGCGGTGGTACTGGTGGTGGTGCTGGTGCAGGTGGTGGTGGTACTGGTGATGGTGGTGGTACTGGTGGTGGTGGTGGTACTGGTACAGGTGGTACTGGTGGTACTGGTGGTGGTTCTGGTGGTGGTACTGGTGGTGGTGGTGGATTGTAAATATCAGAGGAAGAGACCAGCATGCTACGTCTTCAAAGTAGTGATAAATAGTGCAGTAGAAGAAGATGTGTAAGTGTTGTAAATTACACAGACACAGTGTGAAGTGAGAGTTACATATGATCTGAGCTATAAACACTAACAAAGCGCTCCAACACCAACACCTGTGATTACACTGTCGCGGCACAGGAGGAAGAGCGGGAGGGGGGCTATTTCCTGCCCTCTCCGTGATTTGAGTGTGCAGTGTGGCATTGTGTAATGTCATTGCCATCTTTGGCCTAATAAACACTCCAGCTGTAGTTGGGCACTGGCTTCACCTCCTGGTGCAGGGCGGGCTGTGCTTTATGGCATGCATGGAGGGAGGGAGGGATGGTCTCGGTTGCAGCTCTGGCCTCATACTGTGCCCATGCTATTACAAGTGAGCGAGAGGCGCTGGGGTGGTGGTGGTGGTGGTATTGGTGATGGTGGTGGTATTGGTGGTGGTGGTATTGGTGGTGGTGGCATTGGTGGTGGTATTGCTGGTAGTGGTACTGGTGGTGGTGGTACTCGTGGTACTGGTGGTGGTGGTACTAGTACTGGTACTGGTGGTACTGGTATTGGTGGTGGTGGTACTGGTGGTGGTGGTACTAGTAATGGTGGTACTGGCACTGGTATTGGAGGTATTGGTGGTGGTGGTATTGGTGGTGATAGTGGTACTGGTGGTATTGGTGGTGGTACTGTTACTGGTGGTATTGTACTGGTACTGGTGGTATTCGTGGTGGTACTGGTACTGGTGGTAGTGGTGGTGGTACTGCTACTGGCGGAATTGGTGGTGGTACTGGTGGTATTGGTGGTGGTACTGGTAGTGGTGGTATTGGTGGTACTGGTTGTGGTACTGGTACTGGTGGTATTGGGGGTGGTGGTACTGGTGGTGGTACTGGTGGTAATGGTACTGGTACTGGTGGAACTGGTATTGGTGGTACTGGTGGTGGTGGTACTGGTGGCAGTGGTACTGGTGGTGGTGGTGGTACTGGTGGTGGTGGTGGTGGTACTGGTGGTGGTGGTGGTACTGGTGATACTGGTACTGGTGGTGGTGGTACTCGTGGTACTGGTACTGATGGTGGTGTAACTGGTGGTGGTACTGGTGGTGATAGTTGTACTGGTGGTGGTGGTGGTGGTACTGGTGGTACTGGTGGTGGAACTGGTGATGGTGGTGGTAATGCTGGTGGTGGTGGTGGTGGTACTGGTGGTAGTACTGGTGGTGGTGGTACTGGTGGTTGTGGTACTGGTACAGGTGGTGTTGGTTCTGGTGGTGGTGGTGGTGGTGGTGGTACTGGTGATACTGGTACTGGTGGTGGTGGTACTCGTGGTACTGGTACTGGTACTGATGGTGGTGGTACTGGTGGTGATAGTGGTACTAGTGGTTTTGGTACTGGTGGCACTGGTAGTGGTACTGGTGATGGTGGTGGTACTGGTGGTGGTGGTACTGGTGGCGGTGGTGGTGGTGGTACCGGTGGTGGTGGTACAGGGGGTGGTTGTACTGGTAATGGTGGTGGTGGTGGTACTGGTGGTGCTGGTACAGGTGGTACTGGTACTGGTGGTACTGGTGGTGGTTCTGGTGGTGGTACTGGTGGTGGTGGTGGTACTGGTGGTGGTGGTGGTACTGGTGGTGGTGGTACTGGTGGTACTGGTGGTGGTGGTACTGGTGGTACTGGTACTGGTGGTACTGGTAGTGGTGGTACTTGTGATGGTGGTACTGGTGGTGGTGGTCCTGGTGGTGGTGGTGGTACTGGTGGTGATAGTGGTACTGCTGGTTGTGGTACTGGTGGCACTGGTGGTGGTACTGGTGATGGTGGTGGTGGTGGTACTGGTGGCGGTGGTGGTGGTGGTACTGGTGGTGGTGGTACAGGTGGTGGTTGTACTGGTAATGGTGGTGGTACCGGTGGTGGTACTGGTGGTGCTGGTACAGGTGGTACTGGTACTGGTGGTGGTTCTGGTGGTGGTACTGGTGGTGGTGGTGGTACTGGTGGTGGTGGTGGTTGTACTGGTGGTGATGGTACAGGTGGTGGTGGTACTGGTGGTGGTGGTACTGGTGGTGGTGGTACTGGTGGTACTGGTACTGGTAGTACTGGTAGTGGTGGTACTTGTGATAGTGGTACTGGTGGTACTTGTGATAGTGGTACTGGTGGTGGTGGTACTGGTGGTGGTGGTACTGGTGGTGGTACTGGTTGTACTGGTGGTGGTAGTGGTACTGGTAGTGGTGGTGGTAGTACTGGTGGTGATACTGGTGGTGGTGGTACTGGTGGTGGTGGTACTTGTGGTGGTGGTGGTACTGTACTGGTGGTACTGGTGGTGGAGGTACTGTTGGTGGTGGTACTGGTGGTGGTGGTGGTACTGGTGGTGTTGGTATTGGTGGTGGTACTGGTGGTGGTACTGGTGGTGGTGGTGGTAGTACTGGTGGTACTGGTGGTGGTGGTACTGGTGGTGCTACTGTTGGTGGTGGTGGTGGTACTGGTGGTGGTGGTACTGGTGGTACTGGTTCTGGTGGAACTAGTGGTACTGGTGGTGGTGGTACTGGTGGTGGTGGTACTGGTGGCACTGGTGGTACTGGTGGTGGTTGTACTGGTGTTACTGTTGGTGGTGGTGGTGGTACTGGTGGTGGTGGTATTGGTGGTGGTGGTGGTACTGGTGGTTGTGGTACTGGTGCTAATGGGACTGGTGGTGGTGGTACTGGTGGAACTGGTACTGGTGGCGGTGGTACTGGTGGTGGTGGTACTGGCAGTGGTGGTACTGGTGGTGGTGCTACTGGTGGTGGTGGTACTGTTGGTGGTGGTACTGATGGTGGTGGTCCTGGTGGTGGTGGTGGTACTGGTGGTGGTGGTATTGGTGGTGGTACTGGTGGTGGTACTGGTGGTGCTGGTGGTGGTTGTACTGGTGGTACTGGTGGTGGTGGTACTGGTGGTGTTACTGGTGGTACTGGTGGTGGTGGTACTGGTGGTGGTGGTACTGGTGGTGGGGGTACTGGTGGTACTGGTACTGGTGGTACTAGTGGTACTGGTACTGGTGGTACTGGTACTGGTAGTGGTGGTACTGGTGGCACTGGTGGTACTGGTGGTGGTTGTACTGGTGGTACTGTTGTTGGTGGTGGTGGTACTGGTGGTGGTGGTATTGGTGGTGGTGGTGGTACTGGTGGTGGTGGTACTGGTGCTAATGGGACTGGTGGTGGTGGTACTGGTGGTACTGGTACTGGTGGCAGTGGTACTGGTGGTGGTGGTACTGGCGGTGTTGGTACTGGTGGTGGTGGTACTGGTGGTGGTGGTGGTACTGGTGGTGGTGGTACTGGTGGTGATGGTGGTACTGGTGGTGGTGTTGGTACTGGTGGTGGTGGTACTGGTAGTGGTGGTAGTGGTGGTGGTGGTAGTGGAGGAGGTGGTACTGGTGGTGGTACTGTGGTTGTGGTGGTACTGGTACTGGTAGTTGTGGAGTTGGTACTGGTGGTGGTGGTGGTACTTGTGGTGGTGGTGGTGGTGGTACTGGTGGTCCTACTGGTGGTGTGGTGGTGGTGGTACTGGTGGTACTGGTGGTTGTGGTGGTAATGATGGTGGTGGTACTGATGGTGATGTTACTGGTGGTGGTAGTACTGGTGGTAGTGGTGGTTGTGGTGGTAATGGTGGTGGTGGTACTGATGGTGATGGTACTGGTGGTGGTGGTACTGGTGGTAGTGGTGGTGGTGGTACTGGTGGTGGTATTACTGGTGGTACCGCTGGTGGTGGTACTGGTGGTGGTGGTACTGGTGGTGGTGGTACTGGTGGTCCTGGTGGTGGTGGTACTGGTGGTGGTGGTACTGGTGGTAGTGGTGGTACTGGTGGTGGTTGTACTGGTGGTGGTGGTGGTACTGTTGGTGGTGGTACTGGTGGTGGTGGTAGTGGTGGTGGTATTGGTGGTGGTGGTGGTACTGGTGGTGGTGGTGGTACTGGTGGTACTGGTACTGGAGGTGGTGGTACTGGTGGTGGTGGTACTGGTGGTGGTACTGGTGGTACTGGTGGTGGTACCAAACAATTACTTCATGATATGGTTACTGGTGGTGGTGGTACTGGTGGTGGTGGTGGTACTGGTGGGGGTACTGGTGGTGGTTGTGGTGTTACTGGTGGTGGTGGTACTTATGGTGGTGGTGGTACTGATGGTGGTACTGGTGGTTGTGGTACTGGTGGTACTGGTGGTAGTGGTGGTGGTGGTGGTAGTGGTGGTGGTGGTGTTGGTGGTGGTACTGGTGATAGTGGTGTTGGTGGTACTAGTGGTGGTGGTACTGGTGGTGGTGGTACTGATGGTGGTAGTGGTGGTGATACACATAAGGTATTAGTTCTGCGGGTGAGTGAAGCTTTCTTTGCTGTGCCTATGCTGTGTCTGTTGGATGGAGGTATGATTGCACTACAGATTCCCATTCGGTGTCTCTTGTGCTAGTGAGGAAAGCTTGCACTGCTGGTTTCCATTCTGTACCTTTTCTAAGAAAGATAAAAGCCCAAACTGCTGTTGCCCAAGTGGACCAGAGAGAGAGGGAAGTGCTCACTGCAAATGTCCATGAAGTGTACCTGTTTTGGTAATGGAGGAACCTTACATTTTTAATGTCAATGCTGCACCTGTTCTGTGAGGGAATGTCGCTGCCACTCCTGCTGCCATGCTGTTCTTCTCTGAGCAGGAGAAAATGTGCACTTCTGATGTCTATAAGCATCCTGTTCTGTGAGAAAAGGAAGGTTGAAATGCAGATGTCCATTCTAGTTCTCTGAGGGAGGGAATCCTACCCTGTTAATGTTTGTGATATACCTTTTGCGTTGGTGTGGGAAGCTTGCACTATTGGTGTCCATACATTACCTGTTACGTCAGGGAGTAAAGCTTGCACTTCTGATGTCCAAGAAGAACCTGTTCTTTGTGTTAGGGAAGCTTGCATTACTGATGCCCATATTGCATCTGCTCTGCCAGGGGTAAAGCTTGAACCTTTACTCATTTGTTATGCCTGTTCTCTGCGGGAGGACAACTCACACTTTTGAAGATCATGCTATTCATAGTCTGTGATGGAGGGAAGCTTGAACTGGTGATGTCCATGCAGCATATGCTCTATTATCAAAGGAAGCTTGCACTGGTGACACTTATGTCGCACCTGTTCTTTAACAGAGTGAAACATACATTTCTGATGGACCTGCTGGGCCTACACTATCATGAGGTGAACACTGCAAGGTTGATGCCCAAGGTGTACCTTTTGTTATAGTGAGGGAGTCTTGCTCAGTTGATGCCCATGAGGTGCTTAGTGTGGGAGGGTGTGAAACATTGTCAGAGAGGGAGGAACTGAACGTGTGCACCGCTTATCTCCATGGTGTCCCTGTGGTTGTAGCAAGCAAAGCTTGCACTGCTGACGCCTGTGCTCCACCCCTCTGTGAAGGAGGGCAACTTGCTCTCCTGGTGCTAATTCTATGCATATTCTGTGATTGAATGAAGCTTGCATTGGTGATGTCAATGCTGTACATGTTCCCTCATCAAAGGAAGCTTGAAGGTGCCATGCCCATGCTGTGCTTATTCTTTGAAAGGGAGAAGTTTGCACTGATGATGGCCATGCTGGACTTGCTCCTTGATGCAGTGAGGACTACAATGTTGGTATCCACACTGCGACTTATATGATAATGAGGGAAGCTTGCACTGTTGCTTTCCTTGTGTTACCAGTTCTGTCATCCATAGATGCTTGACCCACTGATTCATTCTTTGTGTGAGGAAGGCTGGCTCTGTTGATACCCATAATAGGGCCTGCTCCGTCATGTTCTATTAGGGAAGGAAGCTTGCTCTGATCCTATTGTGCTGGACTTGTTCTTTGTTTGATGCCTGATGTTGAATTGTGCCTGTTCTGTGGAAGAGGCCAATACACATTACTGATTGCCAAGCTTCATATATTCTGTGAGTGAGAGAAGCTTCCAATGGTTATATCCATGCTGTACATGGTTATTTCCAATGGGCACTTGCACTGATGATGCCTATTTCGTACCTGCTCTTTGACTGAGAAAAATGTACATTGCAGTCCCACCACAGGCATTGTGCAACAGAGCATAAAGATACTCAAGTAGTGTGTGTGACTGTCAAGCATTTCTGTGAAAATGTTCAATAGCTTGCTGCCAACTTGTATACATGGTTCGGAATTTTGGGAATGAGTCAAGCAATTTGCCAGCCTCTACATGGCACGAAATACTACATACATTCACAAAAGTACAATGAATTAATTAATCGGGCGCCAAGTATCTCTTGGAAACCCGGCCATCATTTAATTTTCTGGAATGATTGTTTTACTCTCCTATCATAAGTAAATAAAGACAGAGAGGCGCCATTATGCTACACCTTACACCTCTAACTGTTACTGTCTGAATCACATGGTTAAAAAAGAGGTGTGAGAGCAAAGGAACTATCCCCATTGGCCCAGCGTGGCACCCAGATATTTCTCAAAATACAATAATTAATATGATAATACAATTTATAATTTTAAAGGCTGTGACACTATAAAATAAATGTAATGTCGCCGCTTGTAGAGAGGAAATGTGGTTCTGGGTGTTAGGTCCCAATGTTCAGAATGTTCATGAGAAGCCATGGCTTCAAATGTACACAGCGACCAGGGCTTGAGGCCTTATCTGTGTGATGTCACAACTCAGAACCCTGGCCATAGCAACTACTATCACATCAGAACCTTCAGTGTGCAGGGAGATCCGGACGGGAAAGGCGAAGTACCAGGCAGTAAGGCAGTAAGATGGAGGGTCCCAGTGGCCTCACCCCAGCGGACTTTGCAGATGCACCCGGAACCACCCAGGACCTTCCTGATTACCAGGACGAAGGTAAGAGTCCGGAATGGGGTCAGAATAAAAGGATGTGGACCTGGGCTGTAAAGAAGGGCTGGTATCTCCCAGGCGCAAAGCACCACTATGACACAAACTTGGCATAAAAACTTCTGAACTTAAGAAAAGGGGATGATGTATTTGTAGAGGGCGAGTGATGACTACATGGTTTGTTCGAGTCGAAGTTGGACCCTGAATATTCACTGAGTAATAAACTATGGGGCATATTCCCAAGAACGTGTGATAACTACCGCAAAAGTTGCTTAACGCAACCCTTCACATCGCAGTCCATCGCGGGAAAACAACTCCGTGTCAACATGGAATTCACAACACGGCGGTACCATGCGATAGTCACACAATAACGCATCAAATGAGCGCGTTAAGATCAACGTGACAGTGCAAAAATGCGAAACCCCAACGCGAAAATAGTAGCGATGACGCCAATCGCGATACAAAAATCTGCGAAAGCCAGCCACAGGCCTGCAATTCCCACGCGTCATGCGGGAAAATGCACTATAAGAGTAGAAAAAAAACACACCAACAAAAGCCAAACAACAGCGAAGCACAATGGAGGCATCCGGAGCAAGTGCAGAGGACAACCAGAACCCCACAAGCCCCACGGAGGACCAGCCAGGGACCTCGGGGTCAGGGAAGGGCAAGGACAAGAAGAGTAGGAAGAAGTGGTTCAGTCCGCAGGAAAACAGGATCCTGATAACAGAGGTGATAGAACACCATCAATCACTGTTCGTCACCTCCACTGTGTCACTGGCAACTAAAAATGGAATATGGCAGACCATCGTGGACAAGGTGAATGCAGTCGGAGTGCTGAAGAGGACAATGGACGAGGTCAAGAGGCGCTGGAATGATGTGAAGCGCAAAACCAAGCTGAAACTCGCAAACAACCTGAAGGCAGCAATGCAGACTAGAGGTGGAAGTCCAGCGCCACAGGAGGAGCTGGACGAGATGGAGGAAATGGTCTCCACAGTCATCAGTGGGGAGACGGTGGCAGGAGTTGAGGGACCGGACACTGCTCAACATGACCGGACACAACAGCAACAGGGTGAGTAACCACCAGGGACTGGGGGGACGGGGGGAGTGGCGCACAATGGCACACATGCACAATTAAGCATAGCACATCTGTGGAAAAACCATGCCCCCGACCCACAACACCCACCAAGAGACCAATGCACACAGGTATGCAACATCTCAGCACTGCATAAGCACAGAACCCAGAGGCACACCGCATGTAAGGGATAAGGGCAGCCAAATCAGAGCTGCAGTGGCGACTCCCCCAAAATGCGGCACACACACATTACATGCAGAGCACATCAACATTGACAACGATGTGTTACAAACCGCAACACGTCCACAACAGAACAGAGGACACAACTGGTGCCGCATGTGCGTAGAAACTGGCCAATCACATTTGGCACCGCTTGGAAATGTGAGTTGACAATGTACCTGTACAAACACACATCCGTGATGTAGTCGGAATGCGCACTGTCCCGCATCAAATAGGCAGCCCCCCCAAACAGTCACAATGTACACTGTCATGCAGTCTGAATGTGAACCTGTACAATGCGTCAACATACATGTGAACACGATGTTAAACTGCATCTCCCCTCCACATTGCAGGGGGAAATCCAACACCTCCTGCAGATTAGTCCGAAACTCTCTTCTCTGATGACGAAGAGGACCACCACACCTTCGACTCCGATGCCCTCCAACAGCTCGTGGACAGCCTCCGCAGCCGACTTCCAGGAGCAGGGCAGCCCAGCTGCCACGAGGAGAACCCACCCCCTGCACAGTATACACAGCAGGAAGCACCCACCACCACGGCCGCCTCCCAGGACCCCCACGACGAACACATAGCCTTCCAACGCCGTGTGTTGGGATGCCAGGAGAAGCTGGCTGAACAGGTGCAGGTGGGGTTCGACCGCATGGCAGACAAACTAGATGCCATACGTGGGTGTCTAAGTCCCATCAGGGACCACTCACAGTCCCTAACGGACACCCACAGTCCGCTCCATGCTCTCCAACAGACCATGGCTGACATCGCTAGAGTCCTGACTCTGCGACAAGAACGACTGTCTAGTCCGAGTGCCTCCAGCGATCTGGCCCGGGAGTTGGGACACATGCGGAGGATCATGGAGAACATGGAGCGGATGCAGGTGGAGAGAGCGGCTGCCACGGCTGCACACCAGCGAGAGGTAGCTGGGTCCCTCAATGCCCTAAAGACCCTCCTCATGGCATTGCTGCCACAAGGCCTGGCGATGATGCATGCTGCTGCTACCACCCCATCCACATCTCCGGCCCCTGAAGTGTCAGTGCCACACAGTGCTGGAGACAGAACACCACCACCCACATGTGAGGCACATGCAACAGCAGAGGACGAAGATGCGGATGAATCTGCCATCATGGTCAGGAGGACGCAGTAGCATCCATCTCCGCCATGTGGCCTGTTTCTGCTTGGTTCTGCTCTCTGCATCATCACCTCCCACTGTCCCCCGATGCACTCTGCGACACTCACCTTGGACCTCGACATGGACTGCCATATTCTGTTTGCTCACCAATGACACAGCTATCCGACTGCGGACTGCAGTCCTCCTCTCCTGATGTACCAGTCATTCCCTGAAGGACTCTGGCTGGACCTCCACGGGCCGACAATGTGAAGTGGGGTTGGCATGGCCCTGTACTGCTCCAGCTGCAACACTCCCTTGAATGTGCAATAAACATTCATATTCACACAGATGTGTCATGTCTATGATCTTTCTAGCGTGGAAGTATTGATGAATGTAGGGTCAGTGATTCCCCCTTACGTCCATGTTGCCCATGTTGTGGGACTCATTTCACAGGGTGACACATTCCAGATTGCGGTCCGGGTGGCGACGACACTACAACAGAGACACATCCATTAGTCACTTCCTTGTCCAGCCCAGGAGGGAACCAAGCCCAGAGCCCCGGGTCAATGTCCAGACCCTTACGCTGGACTGGCATACGCCAGGACAGCCCACTCCGCTTATGCACACAGGTGGGGGGGACAACGCTACATGTCCCAGCTCTTCACTGCAGGGATTTGCAGCTCACAGGTCTAGTTGTCAGCATGCCACCGCCACTCCCTCATGGCTGGTGTACACCCACACCACACCCATCCAGCACAGGCGTCACAGGACATGTGACCCTGCCAATAAAAGGGCCTGGCGCATGTGCTGGACGCCATTTCCACTCTCTAACTCGGTGTCTCTGTGTTGTCCTCATGTATGCATGAGGGCCTAGGGCTCTGCCACCTCACATTGCCCAGTGCCGGGGGTGACAGGAGGGCGTCCGCACTACGGGACTCAATCATTAAGGGTCCTTGGCTAGCGGGGCACAGACTTGGTGGCACCGGATACACTGCGGCAGGCACAGGCACCCCACCACGGGATGGTGTCTTGTGGTGCAGTGAGATAGGGGCTCCTCAAGTGCTGAGCGGGTGTGCAGCCTGCGATGATGCGCCGTCCTGGAAAGGATTTGTGTGAGACCTGCTGGGCCACAGTGTAGGCCTGGGCAAGGGCAGGGCGGCCCTCCCGCCATGTGGCGTTGCGTCGCGGTTCACAGAGTTAGTGGCACCTCAAGCGCTGAGCGGGTGTGCAGCCTGCGATGATGCCGTGTGCACTGATGTTGTCTCTGCCATTGCAAAATCAAGACCCAGAATCATGTGTGTGACCTGGTGGCCCGCGGTGCAGGGCTGCATGATGTGGAGGGTGCCATGGTCGCGTGCCCCGGGCTTGGAGATCCCTCCGGAACGTGGTGGGCCCTCTTGGAGACACGCCGATGGCGGAAGGTGAGCAGTGAGGCCTGGTTGCGCAGGGGCGTGCATTCACCGCTGTGCAGCGGGAGGGGCTGGGGTGCAGCGGCCTGTGTGCGCAGGGGCGGGCAAGCGATGGTGGCATGTGCAACTGTATGGACTCTGCCATTCATGTCTCTGGACACTGTTTCAGATGGGGGACCTTGGGGACTGCTGTGAATACCGGCACGTGGTTGGAGACACACCGGTGGCAGCAGGTGAGCAGTGAGGCCTAGGTCCGCAGTGTCGGCACTCGCTCACCCTCTCTTTCTCTCTCCCTCTCTCCCTCTCACCCTCTCTTTCTCTCTCCCTCTCTCCCTCTCTCTCCCTCTCTCCCTCTCACCCTCTATTTCTTGCTCCCTCTCTCCCTCTCACCCTCTCTTTCTCTCTCCCTCTCTCCCTCTCTCTCTCCCTCTCTCCCTCTCACCCTCTCTTTCTCTCTCCCTCTCTCTGACTCTCTCCCTCTCACCCTCTCTTTCTCTCTCCCTCTCTCTTTCTCTCTCCCTCTCTCCCTCTCTCTCCCTCTCTCCCTCTCTCGTTCTCTCCTTCGCTCTCTCTCTCTGTACTTTGTTGGGCGCATGGCACACCTTCTGATCCAGATTTCTGTTTTGCAGGCTGTGACTTACAGAATGTCCTGGGACGACCCGCCATGCCTCTTCAGAATTGTTTTTATTTGTTTATCCTGTAATAAACGTATTGTTTGGATATTATGATATGGATGTCTGCTTTCCCTTTTTCTGACTACACATGTATGTTGGGTGTTGTGATTGTGCGACTTCAGGAGATTTGTTTGGTTCATGATTTCGTGGAGTTGATGTGCAATATCTTTGTCCGAAGGGGGGGGGGTGTGGGGGGTGCCCGGGGTAGGGCCCCGTGAGGGGGGGTCCTGGGGGTGGTGGCGGTGGGTGTTGTGGACCTATTGGGGCTCCGGGCTGCATGATCGGTTGCTCCAGGGCATCTGTTGTTCTTCATGTGTGGCTATGGGCTGTGCTCCCTTGTCTGGTGCCGGTTGTCGGCCGACTTTACACCAGGTAGGAGCAGGTGTTAGTTTCCTGCTGCTAACGCGCCTTAGCGCATGTTTTGTGGTCTTATCGCAGATCTGGCTGGTCGTTGAGAGTGTTGCGTTGTGGTGTTTTCCCAGCTTTTTGCTCGGGAACGCCTACTCTGCATCTCATTAGCGTTAGTTGCCGGGGTCATCTGTGGCGATGTTTTTTGCGACTGCTTTCGCAGGTAAACTGGTGTTATGGGCTGTTAGCACCAGCTTGTGAATGGGGCGATAAATTTAGCGCGACTTTGGATGCGTTAAAGTGCCGATATCTCAGCGATAGCTCCTTGAGAATATGCCCCTATGTTTACGTGGACATGAACAGTCGACAAGGAATCTGTCAATGCTAAAACAAAGCCCATGCTTAGGGCTGTCTAGAACTTAACACTTAACCATATAAATACAAATTAAAGGTGTGACAGAGCTACAATACTGAACCTTTTATGACAAATAACATCTGCTCAGGGCTGGCGGTAGGCATGGGCAGCATGGGCGGCGGCCCAGGGCCATGCACTCAGTCCACAAATATGGGGCGTCGCGCGGATTCACACATATGCTCCAGCGCTGCGAGGCCCAGGGGAGGGGCACCTGTCTTCTGGCCTCGCAGCAGGGCCGGATTGGCCGTAGCGGGCACCGGGCATTTCCACATTGGGCCGGAACGGTGGGGCCCGGTTTTGGACCGGGGGGGGTGTTTTTGTTAGTGGGGGCCGGTTTTGCAGCAGTGCTGCAAAATTAGCCCCTTTTAACAATAGAGCACGCAGCAGCGGTGTTCCGGCCAGCACCCTCCCCCCGGACGCCAGTCGAACTTAATTGCCAGGGCTGATTTGTGATCCCAGTCCGGCCCTGCCTCGCAGGCATGTGGTGCGCTGCCATAAACAGGGGAAGGCCCTTCGGAAAGACAAGCAACTCTCACTATTTCAGCCCTTGATGAGCTGTGAAAGAGATGCATGTCAGTGTCTGAGAGGGGGCGTTGCTGCACATGAGGGGCCCTGCACTATGCAGGTTCAGGATCACCTTCAAATATTGGGATGCAAATAGTGTTGTCACCTTTCCAGGAGAAAAATCCAGGCCATTCGTTGCTGTTTTAGGAGTCTGCAAAGGCTGGGAACACAATACTAACTACCACTTTAAACAAAAGTATATGTATTATTTGTAACAAGTTGTTTGTCTCTTTGTTTACCTGAATTATTACTCAGGGATGGGTGCAGCTCTAGAACACATTTAAATGTGTTTTCTGTTTATATTTGAAGTTTTGATTATGTACAGAGAAGGCCTAAAAATAACAGCTTTAGGTGATTTTGTACCAGTTGGGACATGAAACAGAACAGAACAGGACAGAAAACCAGCCAGGTGGCAACCCTAGATGCAAACAGCCTTGAATGAGGGATGAAAACCATTTTTTGCAATTTTGTATAGCACAAACTCAACCCGAAAGTATTGCAGTGCTTAACATGAGAACCAGTTACATTATACAAGGACACCTTCTTTTCTTTTTTTAGGCACAGGGAGATTACGTGATTTGCCCAGAATCACAGGATCTTGAGCTGATGCCAAGACTGGAAGCTGGTTGCCCAGGTATAAAGTCGGCACCTCTAGCTGTAATGCTTCATCCTGGTTAGACGGAGGGTGGCAGGTAGATGCTACATGAAAGCTCGGCTCTTTATGGACTTGTGGTTCTAACTGGACCTCAAGCTGAGCCAGAGCTAGGGAGTACGCCTTTGGGAGCTATTTCTCACATTAAGCCTGTTTCAAAGTGCTGCCGTATTGTCAGATCAGTGGATGAGGCACACAGAGAGTGTTATTTGTTCAGGATCAAACAGTTTGTTAAATTAATAGACGCAGTACACTGCTACTTGTTGCAAAGACTATATATTTACCACTGTACTGCATTTAGATGACTAGTACATATGACTGGGCACCTCCTTCTCTCAGGAACTATTCAGTACATTTTTAGAAATCTAGGTGACTATCAGTTTTCACATTGAATCAAAGTACTCCCAATATTGCTAAAAAGGGAGAAGCAGAGTTATAAGCAGGGCCACTGGAATTATATTGTATTGTATTCTAATTGCATTTATATAGCGCTTACTACCCCTGACGAGGCGTTAAAGCGCTTTTTCGGCGAGTAGCACGCTACTCCGGGACCCATAGAGGATTAGTGTTGAATTAGTATAGTGAAACATGCATGTAAATTTTAAGTGGTGGATAGGTTAGTCAGTTATTTGGATTTGGAAGGATAGCAGAAGGATAGAAGAGGGGAAAAAAAAGCTTTGTATTTATATAGCGCTTGTTACCCCTGATGGGGTGTTGAAGCACGCTACTCCGGAAACCCATAGCGGATTAGTTCTGAATTAGTATGGTGAAATATGAAAGTAATTTGAGTGGTGGGTATTAGTCAGTTATTTGGAGTGAGAAGGGTAGCGGAGGGATAAAAGGGAAGAAAGGTTTGCATTCATGTAGCACCTGTTACCCCTGATGGGTGTTGAAGTGCTTTTCTGGCGAGTAGGACGCTACTCCGGAAACCATAAAGGATTAGTGTTGAAAATTAGTATAGTGAAGTATGAAGTAATTTGAGTGGTGGATATGTTATTCAGTTATTTGGATAGAGAAGGGTAGGTTGCGGGATAGAAGAGGGAAAGAGGTTTGTATTTATATAGTGCTTGCTACCCCTTGATGGGGTTTTGAAGCGCTTTATTGGTGAGTAGCACGCTACTCAGGAACCCATAAGGATTACTGTTGAATTAGTATGGCGAAACATGAAAGTAATTTGAGTGGTGGATATGTTAGTCAGTTATTTGGATTGAGAAGGTTTGGGGAGGGGTAGAAAAGGGAAAAAGGTTTGTGTTTATATAGCGCTGGTAACCCTGATGGGTGTTGAAACGCTTCATTGGCGAGTAGCATGCTACTTTGGAACCCATAAAGGATTAGTGGTGAATTAGTATAGTGGAATATGGAAATTGAGAAGTGAACATGTTAGTCTGTTATTTTGATTGAAAAGGATAGTGGAGGGACAGAAGAATGAGATTTTTTTATTGAGGTCATAGCAGTAGGAGGAGGCTTTTGGATGAGTAAAAAGGGGTTTTTGAGGGGAAGAGTCAGAGGGGAGAGTTTATAAAGGTTTGATTTGGAGGATCGGTATAGTAAAAAGAGGTGCCAGATGATGCAAGGAGGGTAGAGTAGGAGAGAGTCTAGAAAGAGTTATTTTGGGATCATAGTAGTGGTATGGGATAAATGAGAGAGTGGATGTAGAGGATATATTGATAGATGTACAGGGTGAGAGATAGGGTAGTGCATTGGAAAGAGTAGTAGAAAGAAGTTTGAGATGAGTCAGAAGGTTGGGCCAGAGGATATATTGAGAGAAGTATAGGCTTAGAAATAGGGTAGTGCATTTGAAATGCTAAATTAGAAGAAAGTGATAAATATATAGATCCATAAGTTCATTGAAAGTATATAGATGCATAAAGGAGGTAAGTATATATAGATTAAAGATATTGATAGAGGTACAGGATGAGAAATAGGGTAGTGCATTGGATATGCTTTTTCAGGAGAAAGGTAACAGACACACAGATCCAAGTACATGGAAGGTACATAGATGCACAATGGAAGTAAGTACATGTAGACCAAAGATGATTTTTATTTATTTATTTATTTACAACAACATAATTATTCTACATGTTTATACAAAGCAATACACAAAGATAGGTACATATCTATAGTGAAAATAAATGCTTATATACAGAGGAATATGCTGTAAATTTCTGTTTGGGTATGGTGCTTATGTGGGGAAGAGCCAATTCTTGAGTAGTTTTCTGTAGATAAGGGGGTTGTCCGTGGATCTTATGTTGGGGGTGAATGAGTTCCATAGTTTGGCTGCTTGAACAGAGAAGGATGTGCCACCCATTTTTTCTTGTATCTTGCGATTTTGAGGCGAGATGCCCCTTTAGAGCGTAGGTTCCTTTGTTGAATGTGTTTGGTGATTTTATTCCTGATGAAGAGCGGTCCCATCCCATGTATTGCTTTGTGGGTGATCAAAGTAGCTTGAACGTGGATCTTCTGGCAACCGGTAACCAATGCAGGGCTTTCAAGGCAGGTGAGATGTGGTCTCGCGGTTTGATATGCAAGAGTAGTCTGGCAGCCGAGTTCTGAATCCGTTGTAGTCTTTTCATGGTCATTAAAGGTGATCCGTGGTAGAGGCTATTGGCGTAATCGAGTTTGGACAGAACAAGGGAGATGGTAGCTTGGACCTTGTGTGGAAATCCCAAATGAGGGAAAATTCGTCGCAGCGTTTTTATAGTGACAAAGCTTGATTTTGCTAGTTTGTCCACTTGGGCATTCATCGACAGCTTGGAGTCCATGTTTATTCCGAGGTTTCTTACTTCCTTCGATAATTTAGGTGGTGATACCAGTTCATCAGGCCAGGCCGCAAGCGGGTCATAATGTTTCCAATCGCCACACGTGAGTATTTCAGTTTTTGAAGCATTCAATTTGAGATGGCTCCAAGTCATCCACTGATCCACGGCTCTGAGACAACTGAAAATTGGGCATTTTTCAATGTCTTTGGGGCATTCCAGTTGAAGGAGTATTTGCGTGTCATCTGCATAGTTATAGCATGTGAGGTGAAATTGATTGATCAGTACCGGTAATGACTTCATGTAGATGTTGAAAAGCATGGGCGAGATGATAGAACCTTGAGGGACCCCTGCTTTTGTGGAGTATGGTTTGGACGAGAAAGGTGGGGTATGGATGACATTAGTTCTGTTTCGAAGGTAGGACGCGATCCAGTCTAGAGCAGTTCCCTCTATGCCGGCTTCATAGAGTCTTTGTTTCAGAGTGTCATGGTCAACCGTGTCAAAGGCAGCCGAGAGGTCTAAGAGGAGTAGCGCAGCAACCCCGCTGCGGTCAACTGTATTCTTCAGGTCATCCCAGATGGCAAGGAGGGCAGATTCAGTGCCTCTTCCCGGACGGAATCCTGTTTGGAAGTCTGAGAGTATGTCATTCTCTTCAATGAATTGTGACATCTGGGCGAACGCTGCTCTTTCTATCAGTTTGCCCAGGAAAGGTCCATTTGTAATGGGTCTGTAGTTGTCAGGGTTCAGCGGGTCCAAGTTTGTTTTCTTCAGTAAAGGGCGTATGTGTGATTTTTTGAGTTCTTCTGGAAATATTCCGCTAGTTAAGGAATCGTTGATGATTCTTCTTACTGGAGTGGCAGCAGAGGTGGTATGGTATGATATGGTAGAGTAGGGTCAAGTTATGCGACAGGGATGAGTAAATTATGCACCAAAAAAGGCATATTATGCAGCGTAATTCAGAACATTTTATGATATTATTACTTCAATAATTGGTCGTTTTTGAAATTAACACTGCCTGGGCATAGGTTGCACTTAATTAGTACCAGTTTAGCATTCAATTGTAGCAATAAGCAACAGAAAGGGTAACCAGTCCAGCTTTTTAAAGGATCTTCTGCTGCAAGGCAACACGTGTTGTGTTAATCGGAACTTTTGAACAATTTGAGCTAGAAACAATTTTTTTTGTTAAAACCTGCAGATTATGCAGCAGATGATGGATTAGGTGATAAATCTATAATTATGATAAAAATGCAGCAGCCACTCAATCGCATAATCCCAGTGGCCCTGGCAATAAATTCAGAAAAGTTATCGCCCAAGAGCACACAATTTGGCCAAATGGAAGGCAAGGATTGAAAAACGCATCTCTTGGTTCCATTTCTCCAACTAGTCCACTAGACTACAACTGGGATGTCAGTGAGTCTGATGGAAAGGCTAAGGGGATGTCTCTCCAAGGGAATTGCCACTCTGTTTCCGGCCATGCTCAGCTTTAGAACATGGTGATTAGATGCCAAATATCCTAGTTCCATGGTTAAAACGTTGTGGTTAGACCAGGTCCTGTGGCAGTGGGTACTTACTGGACAGTATGTGTGGTAGATACTGATTTACTACTGTTACTTTTCTAAATTTGTCGCTCAAAATTTGCAATTGTGAGCAGTCAAGGATTACTCCAATAGGTGGTAAAGGGATTAGAACTCAAACATAGCATGAAGAGTAATCACACTCTAGAAACTCAGGGGAAAATGTACAAGCACCTACCGTCACCACAACGTCGCCTATATTGACTTTGTGGTAGCGATAGGGGCTGCGCCTTATTAACAAAGCAGCGTTAAGCCACTTAACATGGCTTAACGCTGACTTGTACGTAAGGCCCACTTTCACCCTATGGTTAGCGTGAAAGGGGTGGCAGTGGGTGTTGCGGTGGGCATTCCACTGCAACACCCATTCATTTTGACGCTGCCCCCTATGTACAAGGGTGGCGTACATAGAAGGCAGCGCCAAAATTAAGACCAGGTAAAAACTGGTCTTAAGTTGGCGAAACAATGAGAAATGCATTATTTCTCCTCGTTTTTGCTTTTTCCATGTGTGCTGCCGTGTGCAGCACACATGGAAAATGCAAAATGCCATGGTTTGTTTATGTACAATAAGGTGTCTCTTCCTGTACATAAACAAACTTTAAAAAAACAATGCCATTTTGTCACTTTCATGTGTGCTGCATGAAGCAGCAAACATGAAAGTGACAGAATGGCATTTTAGGATTGTTTGTTTATGTGTAGGAAGGTGTCCCTTCCTGCACATAAACAATCATCCCCTGCACGCAGACACCCTTGCACTATGGTGCAAGGGTGCAGAAATTCACTTTCTGCCCTGGTATAGCCATCGGCCAGTGGCATCACCATCAGTAGTGTAGCGGGTGCAGTGGGCACTGGGCCCAGGGGTATTTAGTGCCCAATGTTCCATAATTATAGGTTTATTTTACTCTGCAGCCAGAGAGCAAGAGTGAGGGGGTGCTTTTACTTTGCACCAGCACCCATAGCACCATTGCTGTGCTACTTGTCTCTCTTATATGGGCATTGCAGCCATGTTCCAGATTTGTGAGGCATGGGAGAGGTCCTCCCTCTAATGAGCATTAGAGTCAGCTTTGGTAGGACACTCAGGGGAGGAGGCACCAGTCCATATGCTTAGCAGAGCAGGACTATGGCTGTGAGGCTCATTGGGGGCCTCTCTCAGGGGGTAGCTGTCAGTGGTGCAGCAGGTGCAGTGGCACCACGAATCATGGATGTTCTGAAACCAATGCACCCAGATTATGGCTGCGCTTTACTGACCAGCATCCTTTTCTTGCATTAGGGCCCATGGCTACATTACTATGCCACTAGTCCCTTCTCTCAAGCACCGCACAGCCATGATCCAGAGCTGCGAAGGTCAGGATAGGTCCATCCTTCCCTAGGCCTACCAGCCACGGTCCAGTGCTGAGAGGCATAAGGGGGGAAGCTTGCAGCTTTGGGCCTTGCAGCACTGGACTATGGCTGCAAAGCCCAGAGCAAGAGGCCCCTCTGAAGGGCACAGATATCAATAGAGCAGCAAGCGCAGTGGGAGTGTGGCCTCGTAGGTTTATGGGTCCAATGCGCCCAAATTATGGCTGTATTTTACTCTCCACAAAAAGGTCTACAAAAAGTGATGGATGGAATGCCTGAATTAATCACATCAACTGGTAATTCCGCAGGCTGCATCCCACTCCATTATTTTGCACACCCTGCTACCTCAGTTTGGACCCAGCCATATGCAAATCAGTCTTGTCCCTGCTCCAATGGGAACAGACCAGACCAAACTACCAGGCCAGGTCTTCCCTGAACCGGAACACAAGCAACCCAGGATAGGTGCCACCCTAGTTAGGGATCATCACCCAGGTATAGATTGGTTCCACTGACATAGTGAGAACAGGACCCACGTCTGGGGATACCCGTCCCTCTTAGGGCAACTCACTAAAGTATCCAAAAAAAGGGAAGGATAGAATGCTTGAATTAATCCCAGCCATTGCTGAGGCTCATGCCCCCTATGATGAACTGAGGTCCACCAGGGGAGCCTCGTCTCAATTTGAAGACCTCTGCTTCCACCATTTGTTTTTATATTTTGTGCACTTCCAAACTGAGAGATTTTACTTAGGTGATGAGGCACGTATTTTTTGGTCTATATTGTTATAGCCCTAGAAGTTTTATAGAGATTTTTTGCTTTTTTGCTCTGTTTTAGACATGAAATGCTATCCATGATGGTCACATACTGACCGGACACAACCCTAGAGGCCTGGCCTCTCTCCCATGGGGCTTGCAGCCGTAGTCCAGCACTGTGAGACCCAAGGAAATGGACCAGTTTGTGGGCTTGGCTCGCAGCATTGTTTAATTGTTCAAAATGAGGAGAAATTAAATGAGAAGAGATACATCTCAAATCTGTTAACTGAATCTGCATTATGCTAATGTACAAAATGAAATTAACTCTGGAACCATGTACTTGTCTACTAATTATTAGTGTCAGAACTTTTAAAGGCTTCAGGGAACGTTGATAGGGGTGTTGTAGCCATTGCTCATTGCACAGGACATTAAACCCTTTTAGCCTACATATGATTGTATTCTGGTCATTCTGTTGTTTCTCAGTGACTAGGGTAATGCTTTTATGAGAAGACAAACTATTTTCAACTGTTTTATTTGCTTTCGTATCTTTTTTGCACATACCCGATCTTGCAATGGGTATGTGGGAAACCATCTTGGAGCTTTTATCCACACTGGCTCCCTTAAGGGCATTCTACATGCTGCAGCACACCTCACTAGGGCATGAAGAAATATAACCACATCATAACACTGTGTTGGAACTCTATAGGTCCTCCTTGCTGTCCTGCACCATCTTCAAGCTAAGCTGTATTATCTGCAAAGCTATCACAATGCGTTAACAGTCTACAAACCAGCTACCTTTCCCATCACTCCTTGATGTGATGCTTGTCGTTGACCATGTACAGTGCTTCGCTGCTTTTGGCTAGGTTTGCACTATATGACTGACAGCCCTGCCTTCTTGGAAGACAAGCTTGCCATCTCCAGTGGCTCTCCACACATCAGCAGCAAGGACACCTTCAGATGGAAGAAGAAGACGTGCTAAAAATAGACAAAAACAGAAAAAGGCCTTTCCCATCCATGCCCCAAGGATCTGGAATGTTATTCTCATGTCTATCCGGACAGTCCAAAGTCAGCTCCAATTAAGAAAACAGCGAATACTCAACTTTAAAAAAAACTAAATCATGATGCAGTCACGATCCACAACTCCTCTCACATGTTGACTGTGTCTTTGACCCTGTACAGTGTGTAGCAGACTTTCAGCTTGGTTTGTGCTATATAAATACCGCATACACATATATGTATCTAATGCACTAATCTGGAAACAAATTGCTAACATTTGATTGAACTTACAAGATTTGGAGAGACCTAAGCCAAACCTTTCCATCCAGTGTGACTATTATAATGTATTTCTATTTAATTAAAATTGAAAATATGTTCTTATTTTCTGTGTGTTAAGACATATGTTTTTGTTTTACTGATATCAACGCCAATAAAGATGGTTCTTGCAAAGTCGCTCAACAATAGACAATTGATGGCACTTCCTATGATGTCGTTTTCTGTGATTTCACGTTGTATGCAAATTGAGAGGGGCGCACACATTCCGTTTCTACCTGGGGCCCCAGAAGTCTTAGGACCGGCCCTGCTCCTGTCTTGCAAAAGTCGAGGGTGTCAAGAGGGGTGTACAGCCAGCACAGGTATCAAAGTTGGCATGAAGCATTTGCACCTACTTATCTAAGGATGCACAAACAGCATTTCCATTTTTTTCTCAGTGTCTCCCTGTAATTTTTGTGGAGCCGTTGGGCCAGCAATAAAACGTAATGCTTGTGTGTTACACACGCCACATTGTCTTCATTTTCCCTACAGAGTTTATGTGATCAAGGTCACATTGTTGACCGAAACGCGTCATGGCGAGCTGGAGCGGTGATTTGTAATAAACTGGATTTGTACGAAAATTGGAGTCCGTACCCTGTTTCCATGTTATGGTGGAGTTGGATGGGACGTGTTCGTTTGGATATATATTTATATATATATATATATATATATATCCCACATAAATCCAAGTACGTGCGCTCTCAGGAAAAACCAGGTATCAAACTCCAGTTAGTTGCAAAGTGTTTATTTACACAACGCGTTTCAACTGCTACCGCAGTCTTGGTCACGTGTAAAGTGCACCGCCAGTGACTGGCTTAAGTAAAAGAAACATGGTGAAGATAGAAAACGGCTTAGTACAGAGTCAAATACAAATACGTTTTCGCCCATATTGGAGTGGTAACAAAAATACATCGTGTGTCTCGACTTGGTAGTTAAGGTAAATAAACCAAATTTGTGCAAACTCAAAAACCTATAGTCACATAAATGGTAAGGTACTGATGTTGCAAATCAAAGATATAAACAAGGACAATTCCTATAAATGAACGTACCAAATGCTGTTAGCATCCAGCAACATATATCACAATGCAAAATGTTTTTAAAAGGTACTGGAACATGTGCCCATTTTCTAATGAACTACCAACAACGTTTGCCGTGGTGCACTCTCATATGAGTTAAATATACCGTGTGTTGTGCTCGGCCTGAGTTATGAGCCGTAGATAGTCAAATACTATTCCGCTAAGTCGCCTGACTGATGGCACAATGATGCGCATACGATGTGTGTACAATTTTAAGTCTAAGTGACGGTGCCACCGTCAAAGGGGTCAGGTATAGACATTGGTCTGCCATATTGTATGTACGAGAAACTATGTGGCCAGAATGTGCGTTGCAGGTTATGTAACCCCCCATGTCTGGGTGGAAAAATCACGGTATTGGCAAGTGCCTAATTGTGTAAAACACAAAAGGAGGGAACCTGTCCATGCCCTACACAAAGTGTCTGAGACCTGACAAATGTATGGCAGCATGAATAAATCAATGCCAACAGTGGCATACTAGATGATGAATTCCACCAAGAGGAGAACCGTAGAGTCTATAAATCTAACAGGCGGAGCCCCGCCTGTCACCACTCACAGTATCACACCATGTAGAATGTTCCATAACAAAGTGAAGTGAAGACGAAGAAAAGGTTAGGAAGCCCGTGACAGTGATTCCAATTGAATGGGCCCCTTCCTTTCCTCCTGCAAAGAAACAAAAAGAGAAAGAAGCAAAGGTTAAAAAATGGTGAGCCACCATATGTACTAATGTTGATAAGTGAGACAACTAGTCACATAGTACTACACATAAGGCTATTTAAGCACAAAATGATCTACAGTTTCTTATGCACAGAGTGATATAAGGAGGAAGAAATGTGAAATGTTCCGGCACAGTGCGGAAATCACAAGGTTAAAAACAGAGAGATGTCAAAGCAGTATGAAAAAACTTGTCTCAACAACACAGAATATAGAAAGTCCAGAGGCAGCATATGCGGAGGGAGAAGAGCCTAGTTATTCTTCTCTAAGATGTATGGCTATCTCCTCATCTTGGTTAAGTCCCCCCGGGGTCTTAGTTTGGAAGTCCACAATGTATTCAGATTCTCTTTGTCTCAGTTTGAGAACCCTATCCCCACCTCTTGGATCTGCTCCAAAGCAAAATAGCTGAGAAGACTGGAGTCAGAGAAATGTTTTTCTTGATAGTGTCGGGCAACTGAATATTTAGGATCTTTGTTTGTTATTGCCCTCATGTGTTCAAGTATTCTTTTTTTGGCCATCAGGGTGGTACTGCCGATGTATCTAAGTTTACACGGACATTCTATGACATACACTATGAATGTGGTGCTACAGGTCAGGAATTGAGTGATGGCTTTCTTGTGAGTTCTCAGTAAGAGTTCATTGCGGAACACGCTGTTCTTGCACGCCTTGCAATGCCCACAGGGAAAAAATCCCTGTAGGCCATGCTCACTGTTGGTCGTGTACCTAGTAATGTCACTATGTACCAGCATGTCCCTTAAGTTCCTGACCTGTAGCACCACATTCGTAGTGTATGTCATAGAATGTCCGCTGATCTGGAAGGAGCAACGTGGAGAAGAGATATATATAAATAAATATATATATATATATATATATATATATATATATATAGAGAGAGAGAGATAGAGAGATAGATAGATAGATAGATATAGATATATATTTTATTTTATAACTTACTTGCTATATACAAACTGCAGGGTTACATCCAGAATGAGGAGCAACCTGCATTAAGCCGTGCCAAACGTGGGCTTTACAACAGCAAGCTCTGCTCTTATGGGGGCTTTAGCTCACATTCTTTATGTTTAAATGTCCTACCACTCTTCACACCAAATTCTACTAGCTATGTTAGAAACAGGAACAGCAATCTCTATAAATAAAACACATGATAATGGAAAGAAGAGATTAAAATAAATGCTTAAATCCACTGTGCAAAATATTTTGATGATGTTCCAAAAACAACATGATGGATTGGCAGCAAACGTATTTAGGTTTCGGCCTAGTGGTGCTAGACGTAATCCATTGGAGCATATTTGTTAAAAAATGGTGGAAAGTAGACTGTGGATTCTTTACAAATTCATAACAGTCCGGGACATATTAGTACACTGCAAAAGACTGCTTTCATGTCATTGCCTGGATGGTAAATCTTCCATTATTTGTAGTACCTCGTTATGGAAACTGCTGCTTTAACCTTCTTGCAATGATAGTCGAACCATCAGAATGCCATAAAAACATGGTTGGCTTTGACCGAAAGTCATACTGTTATCACCCCTGGCTTTACACATGGACCCTGGAACAGTGCAGATACGGTACCTGTTCAGAGAGTGGGGGAAGCTTGCATTGCTGAAGTTCATGCTGTAAATGTTTTGTTAACCAAGAAAGTCTCTACTGCTGATCCACGAGGTATCAGTTTTGCGGGTGAGTGAAGTTTTCTTTGCTGGTGCCCCTGGCATCACACATGGACCCTGGAACAGTGCAGATACTGTGCATGTTCAGAGAGTGGGGGAAGCTTGCACTGCTGACGTTCATTCTGTGACCTTTTGTTAACCAAAAAAGCTTCTACTGCTGATAAACATGAGGTATAAGTTCTGGGTGTGAGTGAAGCTATCTTTGCTGGTGCCCTGGCATCACACATGGACCCTCAAACAGTGCAGATACTGTGCATGTTCAGAGAGTGAGGGAAGCTTGCCTTGCTGATGTCCATGCTGTACATGTTTGGTTAACCAAGAAAGCTTCTACTGCTATACACATGAGGTATGAGTTCTGCGGGTGAGTGAAGCTTTCTTTGCTGTGCCTATGCTGTGTCTGTTGGATGGAGGGATGATTGCACTACAGATTCCCATTCGGTGTCTCTTGTGCTAGTAAGGGAAGCTTGCACTGCCAGTTTCCATTCTGTACCTTTTCTAAGAAAGATAAAAGCCAAAACTGCTGTTGCCCAAGTGGCCCGGAGAGAGAGGGAAGAGCTCACTGCTAATGTCCATGGTGTACCTGTTTTGGTAATGGAGGAACCTTACATTTCTAATGTCAATGCTGCACCTGTTCTGTGAGAGAATGTCGCTGCCACTCCTGCTGCCATGCTGTATTTGTCTGAGCAGGAGAAAATGTGCACGTCTGATGTCTATAAGAATCCTGTTCTGTGAGAAAAGGAAGCTTGCAATGCAGATGTCCATTCTAGTTCTCTGAGGGAGGGAATCCTACCCTGTTAATGTTTGTTATCTACCTTTTGCGTTGGTGTGGGAAGCTTCTACTATTGGTGTCCATGCATTACCTGTTGACGTCAGGGAGTAAAGCTTGCACTTCTGATGTCCAAGAAGAACCTGTTCTTTGTGTTAGAGAAGCTTGCATTACTGATGCCCATATTGCATCTGATCTGTGGGGGGTAAAGCATGCACTTTTACTCATTTGTTGTGCCTGTTCTCTGTGGGAGGACAACTCGCACTTTTGAAGACCATGTTGTACATAGTCTGTGAGGAAGGGAAGCGTGCACTGGTGAGGTCCATGCAGCATATGTTTAATTATCAAGGGAAGCTTGCACTGGTGATGTCCATGCAGCATATGTCCAATTATCAAGGGAAGCTTGCACTGGTGATGTCCAGGCAGCATATGTGCAATTATCAAGGGAAGTTTGCACTGGTGATGTCCAGGCAGCATATGTTCAATCATCAAGGAAAACTTGCACTGGTGATGTCCAGGTAGCATATGTTCAATTATCAAGGGAAGCTTGCACTGGTGGTGTCCAGGCAGCATATGTTCTATTATCAAGGGAAGCTTGCACTGGTGATGTCCATGCAGCATATGTTCTATTATCAGAGGAAGTTTGCACTGGTGACGCTAATGTCACACCTGTTCTTTAACAGAGTGAAACACACATTTCTGATGGACCTGCTGGGCCTACACTATCATGAGGTGAACACTGCAATGTTGATGCCCAAGGTGTACCTTTTGTTATAGTGAGGGAGTCTTGCTCAGTTGATGCCCATGAGGTGCTTAGTGTGGGAGGGTGTGAAACATGGTCAGAGAGGGAGGAACGTGTGCACCTCTTATCTCCATGGTGTCCCTGTGGTTGTAGCAAGCAAAGCTTGCACTGCTGATGCCTGTGCTCTACCCTTCTGTGAAGGAGGGAAACTTGCTCTACTGGTGCTAATGCTCTGCATATTCTGCGAGTGAATGAAGCTTGAATTGGTGATGTCAATGCTGTGCATGTTCCCTCATCAAAGGAAGCTTGAAGGTGTCATGCCCGTGCTGTGCTTATTCTTTGAAAGGGAGAGGTTTGCACTGATGATGGCCATGCTGGACTTGCTCCTTGATGCAGTGAGGACTACACTGTAGGTATCCACACTGCGACTTATATGATAATGAGGGATGCTTTCACTGTTGCTTTCCTTGTGTTACCAGTTCTGTCATCCATAGATGCTTGTCCCACTGATCCATTCTTTGTGTGAGGAAGGCTGGCTCTGTTGACACCCATTATAGGGCCTCTTCTGTCATGTTCTATTAGGGAAGGAAGCTTGCTCTGATCCTATTGTGCTGGATATGTTCTCTGTTTTATGCTTGATGTTGAATTGTGCCTGTTCTGTGGAAGAGGCCAGTACACATTACTGATGCCCAATATACATATATTCTGTGAGTGAGAGAAGCTTGCAATGGTTATATCCATGCTATAAATGGGTATTTCCAAAAGTCACTTGCACTGATGATGTCTATTTCGTACCTGCTCTTTGACTGAGAAAAATTTACATTGCAGTCCCACCACAGGCATTGTGCAACAGAGCATAGAGTTACTCAAGTAGTGTGTGTGACTGTCAAGCATTTCTGTGAAAATGTTCAATAGATTGTTGCCAACTTGTATGCATGGTTCGGAATTTTGCGAATGAGTCAAGCAATTTGCCAGCCTCTACATGGCACAGATACTACATACATTCACAAAAGTACAAAGAATGAGTTAATCGGGCGCCAAGTAACTCTTGGAAACCCGGCCATCCTTTAATTTTCTAGAACGATTGATTTACTCTCCTATCATAAGTAAAGAAAGACAGAGATGCGCCATTATGCTACACCTTACACCTCTAACTGTTACTGTCTGAATTACATGGTTAAAAACGAGGTGTGAGATCAAAGGAACAATCCCCATTGGCCCAGCGTGGCACCCAGATATTTCTCAAAATGCAATAATTAATATGATAATACAATTTATAATTTTAAAGCCTGTGACACTATAATGTAAATGTAATGTCGCCGCTTATAGAGTGGATATGTGGTTCTGGATATTAGGTCCCAATGTTCAGAATGCTCATGAGAAGCCATGGCTTCAAATGTACACAGCGACCAGGGCTTGAGGCCTCGTCTGTGTGATGTCACAACTCAGAACCCTGGCCATAGCAACTAATAACACATCAGAACCAGGGCTCTCAGAGGCAGTAAGATGGAGGGTCCCAGTGGCCTCACCCCAGCGGACTTTGCCAATGCACCTGAAACCACCCAGGACCTTCCTGATTGCGAGGAAGAAGGTAAGAGTCTGGAATGGGGTCAGAATAAAAGGATGCGGACCTGGGCTGTAAAGAAGGGCTGGTATCTCCCAGGCGCAATGCTCCGCTATGACACAAACTTGGCATAAAAACTTCTGAACTTAAGAAAAGAGGATGATGTATTTGTAGAGGGCGAGTGATGACTACACGGTTTGTTCGACTCAAGGTTGGACCCTGAATATTCACTGAGTAATAAACTATATTTAAGTGGACATGAACAGTCGACAAGGAACCTGCCAATGTTAAAACAAAGCCCATGCTTAGGGCTGTCTAGACCTTAACACTCAACCATATAAATACAAAATAAAGATGTGACAGAGCTACAATACTGAACCTTTTATGACAAATAACATCTGCTCAGGGCTGGCGCTAGGCATGGGCAGCTGCCTTGGGCCCAGCTAATGCACTAATCTGGAAACAAATTGCTAACATTTTATTGAACTTACAAGATTTGGAGAGACCTAGGCCAAACCTTTCCATCCAGTGTGACTACTATAATGTATTCCATTTAATTGAAATCTAAAATATGTGCTTATTTTATAAGTGTTAATATTTATGTTTTTGTTTTACTGATATGCGCACCAAGAAAGTTGGTTCTTGCAAAGTCGCTCAACAATAGACAATTGATGGCACTTCTTATGATGTTGTTTTCTGTGATTTCATAATGAATGCAAATTGGGAGGGGCTCACACATTGCCTTTCTACCCGGGGCCCCAGAAGTCTTAGGACCGACCCTGCTCCTGTCTTGCAGAAGTCGACGGTGTCAAGAGGGGCTCACAGCCATCACAGGTACCAAAGTTGGCTCAAAGCATTTGCACCTACATATCTAAGGATGCACAAACATCATCTCCATTTTTTCTAATTCCTCTCTGTAATTACTGTGGAGCCATTGGCCAGCAACAAAATGTAATGTTTGTATGTTACACACGCCACATTGTCTTCATTTTCCCTACAGAGTTTATGTGAATATATATATAATTTTTTTTAATTCTTATTTTATTTAATAATTTACTAGCAGTTTCCAAACTGCAGGTTTACATCCAGAATGAGGAGCAAACTGCATTAAGCCATGCCAAATGTGTGCTTTACAACAGCAAGCTCTGCTCTTATGGGGGCTTTAGCTCACATTCTATATGTTTAAATGTCTTATCACTCTTCACTCCAAATCCTTCTAGCTTTGTTAGAAACAGGAACAGCAATCTCTATAAATAAAACACATGATAATGGAAAGAAGAGATTAAAATAAATGCTTAAATCCACTGTGCAAAATATTTTGCTGATTTTCCAAAAACAACATGATGGATTGGCAGCAAACTTTTCTAGGTTTCAGCATAGTGGTGCTATACGGAATCCATTGGAACATATTTGTTGAGAAATGGAGGAAAGTAGACTGTGGATTCTTTACATATTCATAACAGTCCGGCACCTATTAGTACACTGCAAAAGACTGCTTTCATTTCATTGCCTGGATGGTAAATCTTCCATTATTTGTAGTACCTCGTTATGGAAACTGCTGATTTAACCTTCTTGCAATGGTAGTCGAACCATCAGAATGCCATAAAAACATGGTTGGCTTTGACCGGAAGTAATACTGTTATCACCGCTGGAATCACACATGGACCCTGGAACAGTGCAGATACTGTACCTGTTCAGAGAGTGAGGGAAGCTTGCATTGCTGAAGTTCATGCTGTAAATGTTTTGTTGACCAAGAAAGTCTCTACTGCTGATCTACGAGGTATCAGTTTTGCAGGTGAGTGAAGTTTTCTTTGCTGGTGCCCCTGGCATCACACATTGACCCTGGAACAGTGCAGATAATGTGCATGTTCAGAGAGTGGGGGGAGCTTGCACTGCTGACGTTCATTCTGTGACCTTTTTGTTAACAAAAAAAGCTTCTACTGCTGATAAACATGAGGTATCAGTTCTGGGTGTGAGGGAAGCTTTCTTTGCTGGTGCCCTGGCATCACACATGGACCCTCAAACAGTGCGGATACTGTGCATGTTCAGAGAGTGAGGGAAGCTTGCATTGCTGATGTCCATGCTGTACATGTTTGTTAACCAAGAGAGCTTCTACTGCTATACACATGAGGTATGAGTTCTGCGGGTGAGTGAAGCTTTCTTTGCTATGCCTATGCTGTGTCTGTAGTGCAATCATCCCTCCATCCAACAGACACAGCATAGGCACAGCAAAGAAAGCTTCACTCACCCGCAGAACTCATACCTCATGTGTATAGCAGTAGAAGCTTTCTTGGTTAACCAAACATGTACAGCATGAACATCAGCAATGCAAGCTTCCCTCACTAGCACAAGAGACACCGAATGGGAATCTGTAGTGCAATCATCACTTCATCCAACAGATTCCCATTGGGTGTCTCTTGTGCTAGTGAGGGAAGCTTGCACTGCCGGCTTCCATTCTGTACCTTTTCTAAGAAAGATAAAACACAAAACTGCTGTTGCCCTAGTGGCACGGGGATAGAGGGAAGTGCTCACTGTTAATGTCCTGTTTTGGTAATGGAGGAACCTTACATTTCTAATGTCAATGCTGCACCTGTTCTGTGACGGATTGTCGCCGCCACTCCTGCTGTCATGCTGTATTCTCTGAACAGGAGAAAATGTGCACTTCTGATGTCTATAAGAATCCTGTTCTTTGAGAAAAGGAAGCTTGCAATGCAGATGTCCATTCTAGTTCTCTGAGGGAGTGAATCTTACCCTGTTAATGTGTGTGATATACCTTTTGCGTTGGTGTGGGAAGCTTGCACTATTGGTGTCCAAGAAGAACCTGTTCTTTGTGTTACTGAAGCTTGCATTACTGATGCCCATATTGCATCTGCTCTGTGGGGGGTAAAGCATGCACTTTTACTCATTTGTTGTGCCTGTTCTCTGCGGGAGGACAAGTTGCACTTTTGAAGACCATGCTGTACATAGTCTGTGAGGGAGGGAAGCTTGCATTGGTGATGCCCATGCTGCATATGTTCTATTATCAGAGGAAGCTTGCACTGGTGACGCTAATGTCACACCTGTTCTTTAACAGAGTGAAACACACATTTCTGATGGACATGCTGGGCCTGCTCTATCATGAGGTGAACACTGCAAAGTTGATGCCCAAGGTGTACCTTTTGTTATAGTGAGGGAGTCTTGCTGAGTTGATTCCCATGAGGTGCTTAATTTGGGAGGCTGTGAAACATGGTCAGAGATGGAGGAACGTGTGCACCGCTTATCTCCATGGTGTCCCTGTGGTTGTAGCACCCTTCTGTGATGGAGGGCAACTTGCTCTCCTGGTGCTAATTCTATGCATATTCTGTGAGTGAATGAAGCTTGCATTGGTGATGTCAATGCTGTGCATGTTCCCTCATCAAAGGAAGCTTGAAGGTTTCATGCCCATGCTGTGCTTCTTCCTTGAAAGGGAGAGGTTTGCACTGATGATGGCCATGCTGGACTTGCTCCTTGATGCAGTGAGGACTACACTGTAGGTATCCACACTGCGACTTATAAGAAAATGAGGGAAGGTTGCACTGTTGCTTTCCTTGTGTTACCAGTTCTGTCATCCATAGATGCTTGACCCACTGATTCATTATTTGTGTGAGGAAGGCTGGCTCTGTTGATGCCCATAATAGGGCCTCTTCTGTCATGCTCTTTTAGGGAAGGAATCTTGCTCTGATCCTATTGTGCTGGACATGTTCTTTGTTTGATGCTTGATGTTGAATTGTGCCTGTTCTGTGTAAGAGATTAATACACATTACTGATGCCCAATATACATATATTCTGTGAGTGAGAGAAGCTTGCAATGGTTATATCCATGCTGTAAATGGTTATTTCCAAAGGGCACTTGCACTGATTATGTCTATTTTGTACCTGCTCTGTGACTGAGAAAAAGTTACATTGCAGTCCCACCACAGGCATTGTGCAACAGAGCATAGAGATACTCAAGTAGAGTGTGTGACTGTGAAAATGTTCAATAGCTGGTTGCCAACTTGTATGCATGGCTCAGAATTTTGGGAACGAGTCAAGCAATTTGCCAGCCTCTACATGCCACATAAATACTACATACATTCACAAAAGTACAATGAATTAGTTAATCGGGCGCCAAGTAACTCTTGGAAGACACGTTGGTTTGTTGTCCCCTGCAGGCCACCATCTCTGTGTTTTTAGCGATTCGCAATGGGTCGCAAATTGCGACCTGCCTCATGAATATTGATGAGGCAGGTCCATTTCCGACCCACTCGGAACCGCAAACGTTGTCAAACACTGTTGTACATCGCATTTTGTGACTTCCTAATTGTGAGTGGCAAAAAGTCACAATTAGGAACTCGCAAAATGTAGCAGTCGTACATGTGGCCCAAAATCATAAAAACATAGCAAGGGCTTCTTGATGAGGCTGGATCTCCATAAATATCCAGTTCTTCCTTTTTTGAGTCTAGTACATTTTTCAAAAACAATAGGCTTAATAATTGTTTCACTTATGCAAACAGTTGACACAAAAAGAAATATAAAATATTTAATGTCCTAAAACTCTTCCCCGCCTTGTTAAGCTCCATAGATGGTCTCCTGTATTTGCTAGTCATCGAGAAGTGCTTGAATGTTTGCCCATCTCTGTGTAGGAAGTTTGAGCATAAGTGGGAGTGATCCCTCTGTATGATTGTAGCATGCTGAAAACCTCATATTTTTCTCAATATTTTATCATTTTCTGATAATGTTTCCCTTACAGACGTTGGGGGATGTGTCAGCTTCTGTGAACATGAGAAGATCTACTGCAGTGAGTATGCAGAGGATCATGAAAAAGGTAAGACTGAAGCATATGCGTATGTGTTGTGGGTGGTAAAAAGGCAAACAAAAATCTTTTCTTTCTCCTTGCTCAAAATGAGTTACCCATTGCTACTGTAATCCAGTGGTGTAGCTAGGCCTTAGGCCACCCATGGCTGCCCCTGCGTTTGACACCCGCGGAGGCCGCAGGTAAGAGCGGGGTGGTCCGCCGCCGCCCCCAAAACTCGTTCCGCCTGGGGCAGAATCCTCCTGCCTTGCTATGCCACTGCTGTAAACTCCGTGGATGGCCAAGATCTGACATAAAATTGGTGTAATTCCTCATGTCATCGCTTTGATGTGGCAGACTATATTTAACATACTCAGCATCCGACATTTTCAAAGTAGTTACATCAAAACATATCAGAAATGAGGATATGAGTAGTTTTTAAATCTTTACTGCCTTCCTGACTGATCATAATCATGAAAAATATTTTTCAATATTTAATGAAGAATTAGTCAACCACAATACAAGTGATTATTTTTGTGTCTGGTGAGCCTGCCTTGGTAGTAGGGATATTTCTGTAATTGTTTTGGAACAACCTATCTCCAGCGCTTTAACAAATTTTCTATTACGGACCTTTCCACAAGGCCCTGAAATACCATCTATTTTGATAAATAAGGCCTGTTAGTCTTAGATTTAGTTTAGTCCCCTTTGACCACCAGTTTTATCACCAAAATGCCTTTCGGAGAATATTACGCTATGCAGATACCCTCACTCACTGATCCAGTACTAATGGATATAATTAAGTGATGAGGCAGTGCTCTCGGTAATTAACTTTCTAGAGGGCGTTTGGCTTCTTTGCTTGGTTAAGTGCACGAAGAAGCATAACATTTGAAAAATTGGGCACTGTTTATGTATCCTCAAGACTAAGGATTATCTTTTCATTTTCAATAAAATGGATATAAATGCATTTTTGTACACCAAAAGTACATTTCGGAAGTTGGCTTAAAAAATGGAAGACTACCTTTTAAAATGCCAATGGATATGGTTGATATCCGCTTCTGTTATTTCTGTGGTGCAGTTATTTAGTTTTGTTGTAAACAACTGATTGTAACTATTTAAAAACGCCAACAATAGCGGGTTCAAAAACAGGAGGGGTGAAGGCAAAAGGTTTGAGGATGATTGTGCGGAGAGAGCCAAATCCAATAGGAATTGGATCTGAAAAGGACAGAATAAAAGTCATGGTTGCCTCCTCATAATGACTTCCTTTAGTTTTTTGAGAAGGCAGCGAGATGGTTCAAAACTGAGGGGATGCAGAGGAACAATTATTATTCTCGTATTCAGCATCATAACATGTTTCAACCAGTGGCCGTATCCAAAGTCAGCAGCTTTCGTGAGGATTGGGGATCCTTATTGTTAGAACTGGGGGTCTCTAGTTGGCAGAGGTGACCAAATAGGGACCCTTGCTTCTAGTCAGGGTAAGGGGGTACACTCCTAAAATAACCCCTGCTCACCCCCTTGGTAGCTTGGCACGAGCAGGCAGGCTTATCTCAGAGGCAGTGTGTAAAGCATTTGTGAACACATACAGTAATATAGTGACAACACTACAGATGGACACCACACAAGTTGTAGTATAAAAATAAGTATTTTTATATAGACTTAACACAAGACCACAAACGACAAAAATCCACAATACTGTACTTCAAAAATGGTAGAAATAGCTTAGTTCTCTTTAGATGTAAAATGCGACACTTTGAGTTCAATGTACCTTTGGATGCGTAACGCTATACAACGAAAGTGTTGCAGGGAAGGTGATGCGTCGGTTCCTTACACGCAAGAACAGTGATGCGTCGGGTCCCTACTGATGCGTAGGGGATGCGTCGGTTCTTCTCGGCGTGGGGAGTTGATGCGTCGGTTTCTTACTGCGCTTCCGTGGCGATGCGACCAGCAGTGCCGTGATGCGATGAAGATCCGGTGCAATGAAACAAAGATGGCGTCTTCTTCTTGATGCGACATGATGCGTGCACGCCCGACGGCCGTGCGGCTACTCAACGATTCTTCTGAGCTGCGACAGGCCCTGCGACACGCTTCTCCGGTGATGCGACGGCATCTGATGCGACGGCGACACTCTTCTCCGGTGATGCGAGATGCTTCGGCGATGCGATGCGATGCGACAGCTGCAGCGGCGACACCCTTCTTCAGTGATGCGAAGACAGCGGCTGCGGCGGCGACACGCTTCTCCGATGATGCGACGGCGTCTGATGCGACGGCGACACTCTTCTCCGGCGATGCGAGGTGCTTCTGCGAGGCGAAGCGACAGCGGCAGTGACGACACCCTTCTTCAGTGATGCGACGACAGCGGCTACGGCGGCGACACACTTCTTCTTCGTGAGGCGTGCTTCCAGCTCCTTGCGACACGCAGTCCCTCAGAAGGCCCAACACAACAGCAGGCACTTCAAAAGAACTCTTGGGGAGCTGGTGGGTGAAGTCTGTTGTCCCTGAGACTTCAGCAGGAGGCAAGCTCTATCTCAAGCCCTTGGAGATCCTTTACAAGTTGAATTAAAGTAGCACAAAAGTCCTTTCTCCTTTCTTTGGCAGTCAGGCAACCACTGCAGGCCAATCCCTCACGCTTAGGGATAGTCTCCTCCTCAGTTTCTCTGGTTCCTCTCCTCAGCAAAGGTTCTTCTTGTTTCCCAAAGTGATCTAAAGTCTTGGGGTCAGGGCCCCAGTATTTATACACCAAAATCCTTTGTCTCTGAAGGCAGAGAGTGTCTGTACCTAGTCCAAAACCGTTCTGGTCAGTCCTGGAGCACTTTGTTTACAGGACTCCTTCTTTCCTTTGACAGTGTGGGCCAGGGCCATCAGACGCACCACAGGAGGTGGAGCCAGCATTGTGGAGGGAAGGCACAGCCCTATTCAGACCCCAGGTGCAACTCCTCCCACCACTCTACATGGAGATCTCTCTATTCAGCCCTGTGCTGACTCACCCTGTCTCCTGGAATCCCCCAGCCCCTGTCACTCAAACTCCAGACAAGGAATACACAACCTAGCAGAGGCAGGCTTGGATAGTTAGGCAAGAAAATACCTACTTTCTAAAAGTGGTATTTTCAAACACAGAATGTTAAAACCAACTTCACTAAAATATGTATTTTATCATTCTGAGTTCAGGCATACTAAATTCGTTTTTCTACCATGTTCCCTGGGTCAGTTAGGATTATAAGATGTTATAATCAAACTGCCCATTCTGGCCTATGGGGAACAGGTAGCCTTGCAATAGTGAAAAACGAAAATGGCTGTAATTCACTATTAGGACATGCCACACACACCAGGGCATGTCCTACCTTTCACATACAATGCACCCTGCCCGCAGGCCTACTTTAGGGGTGACTAACATGTAGAAAAGGGAAGGTTTGGGGACTGGTTAGTGGGTGCACTTACCAAGTCAACATGGCAGTACCAGACTGCACACAGGCTCTGCAATGGCAGGCCTGAGACACACTTTACAGGCTGCTTCTGTGGGTGGCACAACCAGTGCTGCAAGCCCACCAGCAGCATTTGAGTCACAAGCCCTGGGCACAACCAGTGCACTGTACTAGGGTCTGACAGTGAATCAAATAGGCCAAACATGGAGTCACTAATCCATACATCAATTTATCATAGAGAGCATATGCACTTTAGCACTGATCAGCAGTGGTAAAGTGCCCAGAGTCATAAAACCAACAACAACAGGTCAGAAAAAGTACAGGAGGAAGGCAAAACGTTCAGGGATGACCCTGCAAAAAGGGCCAAGTCCAACACTTATTATCCTATGTTGTTAGCACATACACAATCAGCACAAGCTGGCATACACACAACACCCAATATTCTGTTAATGTTGGATGCTAGAATGCTTCTTCAGCACATATTATATGGTCCCTAATCTTAACTTGGGAAAACCTCATGGACCTCATGGAGGAGTATGATGAGGGGAGCCTTGTAGTCACACAGGTCTCAAGGGCCTTACAGAATTTGGCTAACCGGTCCCAGGATGCTTGTTTCCGGTCCAGGGAAGACATCGCTTGGCAGTTCGGGCTGGACTGTTCCCATGAGGCACAGGGTCAGACTGATTTGCATATGGCCATGTCTGAACTGGGATGGCGGAGTGAGCTAAAGAATGATGATGGATTAAACCCAGATCAGTTGACTCGGGGTGAGTGCTTGCAATGTTCAACACTCCGTCCATCATCCCCTTTGGTTTTGCAGAATTTGGCTATTCCCAGGCGTTGACCTTATCCTTTATGTTTTGTTCACTTTTTGTGATGTGGATTCTATTTTAGGAGGACGCACACCCAGCCACATTATTTATTTAATTTTACCTCATGGTCGTCTCTCAAAATCCCCCCTCACCTGGCCCCACCGCTCTTACCTGCAGCGGCCGCAGCTGCGCACACGTAGACAGCCCAGACATCTCTCTTGTTCCTTCAATGTCCTGGTAGAAGGAGTTTGTAGGTTGTGATCATTATAAATCCACCAGATCAGTGTAGACAAAAGGAAACAGAAGAAAAGCTATTTACTAACCAAGCATTCCTGTCCTACCTACTCTCAACAACTCTGAAGCAACGGAGATGAGTCTCTCAATCGTTTCCCTTTCAAGACCTCTCTCATAAAGTGTGTCATATTGCACTCCTCTGAGAGATAGGACTTCTCTGGGTGCTTCAGCCTATGACTATGGAGTTGTTTGATGATCAATGCAGTCTGAGTCTCCACACCTTGCCTTTCATATGACCTTCTGTTGATACAATTTGTTTTACAGAATGGCCTACATCTCCTGATGTTTCTGAATGCCAGGCTTTCTCCCCAGAGAATGTGACTGATGCTGAAGAAGGTGAGAGATCTTCTTTTTCAATTTCCCGAGCAAATATTAAATGTTCTACATCACTGTATGCTCTCCCAGCTTCCGAGATGGTTGGCAACCCATGCTTCGGCAGCCTCCTGTGAATACACTCTTAACATAAGATAGACTCTTGTGAACCTCATGGTTTGTGACCCTGCTCAAGAAGCAGTGTCCCTGACAAAGAGTGTCACAGGGTCACTAAGGAATGAGTGAACCTGAATCACCACAGAAGGGTTTGTTATAATGTATCCGGTATCCGCACAGATTTTGTTTTATTCTTGATTATTTTTTAGTCCCAGAGTCAGCAAAGGGTACCTGCTTTCCGTGACTCCAGGGTGGGGCGTCTGTGCCACTGCTCATTCCAGATGTGATGCACATTTTATGCATTAACTTCAGAGTGGAGCAAGAAAAAAAGCATTTTATTTTTTATTTGTCATCATTGACCCTAGTCTTTTTCCACTGAGAGGGCCCTATTGTCCCACTAGCTCACACTGGATGTGTTCTTCAGTATCCAGAAGACTAAAAATAAATGAAGATTCCAAAACAAAAGTTAATGGTTAGAATGCCCTCCCTGAGCCCTTCTTCACTTCCTATGATTTGAAGATGGGCTAATCAATATGCCATGCTCATGCTTTCCTCTTTATCTTTATTCGCATTAGAAAACAGCTACATAAACGAGATGATATGGAACATGCCACACCCCACAGCATCATGTGCTTTTACAAAGCAGTGGCTGTCAGACGTGTTTTCCATATACTGTCTTTAATGCATTTGAAACCAGTAATAATATTGTCATAACATTCTGAGCCACCTTGGGGGTCGGCAGGCTATGTGTCTTTTCAATTCAAACAATAATAGCATATTTCTTGAAAGCACTTAATGCCAAAATTCTTGCTATTTCTAAGCACTATAAATACAGGTGATACTACTGATCAAGTTAAAGGTACTGAGGGGCATATTTACAAACCCCTATCGCCACCACAATGTCACTTTTCAGGACTTGTTGTGCAGATAGGGGCTTCGCCTTATTTACAAGGCAGCGTTAAGGCACCCATTCACGCTACACTTTGTGTGAAAGGGGTGGGCAATGGGTGTTGTGGTGGGCGTTTCACCGCAACACCCATTGACTTTGACACTGCCCCATATTTACAAGGGTGGCGTAAATATGGGGCAGCACCAAAATTAAGACTAGGGAAAACCTGGTCTTACCATGGCGAAATGAGGAGAAGCTTTAATTTCTCCTTGTTTTTGTTGTTTCCATTTGTGCTGCGTTAGGCAGTACACATGGAAACAGCAAAACACCAATGATTGTATATGTGCAGGAAGGTGTCCCTTCCTGCACATAAACAATCATTTAAAAAAAATGACGTTTTGCAACTTCTATGTGTGCTGCATTAAGAAGCACACATAGAAGTTACAAAACCCCATTTAAAGATTGTTTATGTGCAGGAAGGGATACCTTACTGCACATAAACAATCTCCCTCTGCAACGCAGACACCCTTGCAATATGGTGAAATGGTGCCCGCTTTGGCCCTAGGCAGCTAAATTTAGTGCCAGTGCAGAGGGAAACGCAGGGCTGCACCATATTGTTGTAAATATGGTGCAGCCCTGCGTTTCCAAAGTGACGGAGTGTGTCGTTCGCCTTCTTGGCCTAACGACACGCTTCACCACTATACTAGTAAATATGTCTTTGAGTTTCTCAAGCATTGGATCTTCCACAGATTCACATGCTTGAGTCATTTCCTGTTGCCATGGGGAATGATTCAAAAATATCATTCTCTGTGGCGACGGGGAATGATTCAAGCGTGTGAATCTATGAAAGGTAGCAATGCTGGAGAACTGGAGTTACAGGTAAGTAACTTATTTCTTTATCAACTGTGAAAGAAAAAGGCTGATCTAGGACTTACTGAGTTTCAAAATTGAGACCTGTTAGTCACACACAGACACCAGCAGTCATAGCTGAACTTCCTGAGCTACCTTGCCATGACATAATGCTACATTACAAAGGTCAACACCACATTACAGGTGATAACATATGATAGCATTGCATACGTCAACATGACACATCTGCTGAGCTGCACTTAGCAATAAAGTAAGCTCAAAATCACAGAACCCGCTTAAGTCATATATGTCTGTAATATGCTATGTCAGTTGTACTGCTGGCAACAGGGGCTTTATAAACAGTTGTTTTTCACTCACAATTGGACATCTGAAACCTCTTATTAAAAACAACACAACTGGTGGTGTGGGCGATGCTTAATTGAAAGGTAACTTTTTGAAGCTTTACTGCTTGACATTTACACCCCAACCAATTAAGCTCTGAGATTCCACCTCCTCGCCTTCAAGAGATACTCCTTGTGCAAATGATACACATTGTCTATTTATTGGCTAAACATTTGCAAAGATTCTGCATTCTGTTGTGGTATTCATTTATAACAACACGTTCTGATGAGACTCTAAAGGGTGTAGCAGCCCATTAGTGCTAAGGTATATGCTACCTTCAAAATATAATTACAGCTTAAAAGCAAATGCTGGTCTTTGATTATGGTAGCCTTTAATTTGAGAGCAAGTATTATATAATTTCACTAGTACAAATGTATGGGTCTGTTGGGTTGGGTTTGTAGTCTCAAGACATTAGAGTAGTTTGAATCTAAAAGTGCAAAAGTGACACTTCTGGAGGCAGAACAGAAAGGCAATGGGCACTACATACATGCAGTGGTGCCATCTTATATTCATTTCTGCTCAGCACTCATTATCTCATTAAGGTACTTAGCTGAGGGAATCAGACGGCAGAGCTTTGCATTTTGTAGATAATTATTGAAGGGCCTAAAGAAGTGCAACTCCCCAATAATGATTTATATTTCACTTACTTTCTATTTAGCGAGCCTTCGTGTTGTTTCTACTTGTCATTTTTGGCTTCATTCACTCTCTATTTGCTGTGTCTGGTGCTTAGTGGACTAATGCGTACACAGTAGGGGCTGTGTTTGACCTTATGGTCACAGGTTCAAATCCTGGTGGGTCCACTTAGCCTTTCGTCCTTCTGACATTGATAAAATGAGTACCATTAAGTTAGGTAACAATAAACATCTGTTATTAAGCGCTAAGATACCCTTTGTGGTGAACGCGATGTGAATGTTATTTTATGTGATTTCTGATTCCTTCATTTTTGAGACACTCTTAAGGTTATGGATTCTGGTTAGTTATAACCCAACTGTGGCCCTTATGAAGGCAGTAGGCATGCACCTTGATATCACTCACGCTAAATGTTTTCCTACCATGACCCAACAGATTAAGGGGAATATTCATACAGGTTTACTGCAGTGAAGGGCGACCTTTTGTTTGCAGCCATTTGTTCGATTTGAATTGTTTTTCAACTCGCCAAAATGTATGTGATAACTCAATGTATGTTTTAGTAAACTTAGTAAGTGCTTTGCCTCTATTTCAAAAACATGCATAACATGCCCGCTTCCTCCCCTAGTCACTACACTTGAGGAGATGCCAGCTCTGCAACTTAGCTCATCAGATGCCTTTGAAAACCTAATCTATGCAGAAGAAACATCCCCAGAGAACACTGAATCTGAGAAGGATTTAGGAAATGAAGCGGTCGTTGCTGAGCCTGAAACCATTTCTGATGCCACTGACTGTGTTTGGCATGAAACTGAAGATCACGTTATTGTAATAGGGTCTGACACTACAGAAACAGCAGAGGAGCAAAATGAGGTTACTACTGAACCTCTCTCACTAGTCAAGCCACCCATGTGTACATGCCAAAGAGAAGAGAACAACAGCCGCAGGATGACATATAGCTCAGACATTCAGTGTGAGTCAAGTGATGATGTGGAAGTTGTTCCTCTTCATCCACCGATCTCGGATTTCCCTCCTGGTATCCCCATTGCCAAGGCATTTGTGCAATGTTTTCTTGCACAGGTGCAATGTAATATGCTTTTCCCATATAGGTGTGCTGCTTGCTGGCAGGCCTTTGCGTCAGCGGACATGCTGTTCTCTCACGTGATCCATGGAGTCAGGGGGGACTTCAGCTGCCTTGTGTTCTTCCAGAGGTGGAAACTGATGAGAAGAAGGCTGCGCATGGTGAGCAACAGACTTGATGCTGCCATAGAAAGGCGCGGCCGTCTGAAGAGAAAGTGAGAAGGTCTCATTTCTCTCCCACGTACAGTATGTTCTTGCTGTGGGAGGAGCGTCCAGGGGTACGTGAACAGCACCAGCAGCGAAAGCAACAGCAGAAGCTGCTGCAGTGGCAGCCGGAAGAGGAAGGAGCAAGATTATGTTTGTCATTACCTACCCCCAAAAAGGCAACGTTCTAGTAGAGAGTCATTCTAGAAGACCACTTGAGCAGACCACAAGAGGCAATTGATCAGCTAAAAAGCACATACTTTTAGCCAACACTTTAGAATTATTTAGTAAATGTTCATACACATTTAGGTTTAGCACTTTACTAACCCATTATAAATAGGACATTATAGATACATAAGAGGCCCTTTACTTAAGCAGCTAATTCCCCTTGTTAAACAGAGCTCTTCTCCCTTGTCTGCTAAGAGCACATTTACAGTTCACAGAGAAGCTTTATCTGAGTCCCATGGCAAGAATGTCTGACAAAAACTGTAACTCCTTCACACTGAGCTCCCTTTATCCTGTGCTGGGCATTATGGAGGCCATAGAACATTCAAAGTTCTGCCACCTTTGTAAAGCTATACGTCACTTCTACAGAGAAATGCATCTAGTGGTCCAACAGAGTTCAGGGGCATATACACTATAAAGAGCAATTAAGCTTGCCTCAAAGTGTCAGATGTCACAGAGATGGCCTTTATTGAGCAGTGAAGTCATTGCAGGTAGAGTCCCCTCACACATCTATCCAGAGTGCTACAGAACAGCATCATTTTTACCTGAAACGCTCACTTCTACTGTCTAAAATTTTAGAGCTAAAAAGGTTGAATATGATATGGCTAAAGATATATATCATTTGTGGCAGACAGGTTTACATTGAAGGACTCCCCAGAGACTTGCTGTTTTTACCCCTGGGTACATTTGTTGATTTGAAGCAACTTCCTACTTTCAGTTTCACCTCTCATTTTCCTTAACAGTTCAGTTCTAAGCTTACCATGGTTCCTTACTTTCTGAGGACTTCCTGTTTCTGGATCCTCGACTTTGTATCTTAAAGTGCCCCCAACTCCCAGGTGTTACTCAACACCAATATATATAAAACAGGCTTGAATGAGTGAGGAACAGCGACCGGACTTTACATATTAGCATTATTTCCTGGCTGAAATTGGCATTGCTCCCTACCATAAAAAAGGCACCAACTCCTGCTATAAAACTTGCACAACTGCCTACTACACATATCACTACCTCCCCCACATGGATGAACTTCCTCATAGAAAACTGCCGTTATTTGTACTGCATAAATGAGGAATTATTAATCTGCATAGATACACAGGGTGGTAGTAAGAGGTTTTCAACTGATTAGAAAAAACTCAACTTGGGCAGATATCACATAACAAATTTAAAATGTTGTTTAATGTGGCATGACTGCACTTATAGTAGTTGCTGCACCTGACCATGTCACATACCAAATCAGCCTAACCAACGGACGCATACATAGATTATCCTAATCCCACCACTTTCACTCACACCTCAACTGCCACAGGCTTTGGCCTACTGACCTCACTGCAACTACTTTGCACTGCCGATCTTCCCACAACCCCCCATCCTTTTGTACTACCCGTACTACTTCGCCGTTATTTACCATTTCTAAACCCTCACTGCTCTTATGTTGTCCAACACCCCAGTACCGTCACAATCTAATGAACCCCAGCATCAGAGCCATGTTTATGCTTCAGACACATGAATTGGAAAAAAACTTAGGTAAAACAGAAAAGCATCCTACCCAACCACCAAAATACGTGGTGGCTGGCCCTTCTACAGAAAGGAACAAATCAGGGCTGTGACATCTCTAAACTAAGTATTGGGGATCGGAAATGGGAAATTCTGCAACACATATAAGAAACATGGAAGGACCATCATTTTAAATAAGGCCACCTTGTCCATCACATTAAGTGGGAGCTTAGTCCACTTGTAAAGGTCCTTTTAAGTCTTTTTCAGCAGAGGTGTGAGGTTAAGATTGTGGGTCAATTCAGCACCACAGATATATGCACACTCAAGTATTTAAAACTTAAGCAGTATATTGGAATGTTTGTTTGCCAACCAAAAGCAGTGTTATCCCCCTTCTGGGAGACCAAAAGGGATTTGCCCTAATTTGCAAGGAGACCCTACGGCTCCTCATAGATTTTCAGAATTTCAAATGCTCGTGGTCCTGTCACCTGGGGATTTGAGAGGAAAAGGAGTGTATCAGCTGCGTATAGTGCGTTTTTATCTTCCATTGATCTTCCCCAGTGCCAGCCCTATACTCAAGCGCCACAGCAGATTATTCGAACAAGAGGTTCGATGTCGAGAACAAATAGGAGAGGGAACAGTGGAAACCCCTGCCTGGTGCCCTATCGAATTTGGAACGTTTATGACTGTACCCTGTTTATGAGGACTTGCTGATATAAGATAGTAACATACATTCGATATTTGGGACCGAAGCCCATACCCATGAGGACCTGATATTAATGGAACCAGTTGACCATATCAAAAGCTTTCTCAAAGTCCACAAGCAGGCGTGCCAATGGCCTGGGATGTCATGTAGTCTAGCTAGATCTGTATTGACATGGAAAATGTAGTGATGGGTGCAACGGTTTGACATAAAGCCGGACTGATTAGAGTGGTCAGAACCCAGTGCAGCCTGGTTGCTAGTATCTCAGCAAATGCTTTTATATCCGCATTAATTAAGGAAATGGGACATTAAGCGGCACCGTCATCTCCAGGACGTCCGGAGTTGGGGAGCACTACGATAGTGGCAATCTAAATCAGGTGGGAAGTGACCTTTCTGCACGGCTTCTGTGTAGAGTTTAAGTAGATGTGGGATAATTGTATCCTGAAACTTACTATAGTACTCAATAGGGAAACCATCAGGGCCAGGAGTCTTGCCCATTTGCATGTCTTCTATTGCTGTCTCAATTTCCTCCACCGTGAGGGAAGAATTGAGGTCATCCCTTTGAGCACTTGTTAGTTCTGGAAGGAGTATCTCATTGATCAGGAGTCCAGCCGGACCGTCCTAGGGTAGTATACATATAGTGTTCGATAGTAGTCTGCGATTATCTCTGCTATTTCAATGGATGTATGCAGCTGGCACCTCTCCCAATCAGTGATATGGAGGGATTACTTTGGAGCCCATATCTCTAGTGGCCAACCAGTAATGAAGTTTCCCACTCTTGTCCCCATGTTCATATACCAGCCATATAGATTCCCTCCAGCATTGTTGAGCCTCGTCCAGCATGTGCTGCCGCAGCGAGGTTCTATCAAGTTTGAGTTGTCGACGGAGAGTTTCAGAGGAGTCGACTTTGTTTCTCTAGCTCTATGATTCAGACATTGTGGTCATTAAGTTGGCTATGTTTGTCTCTTTCTACCTGTTTAAGGTATGCTTTGGCCAAGCCTTTAATTACAGCTTTGTTAGCTGCCCATAGAGTGCTTGTCTCAATCACCGAGCCTTAATTTATCTCAAAGTAGGAATTAAGCTCTGTAGCTAGGTACTCCATCAACTTTTCATCCATCAGGTATCAGGCATTGAAATGCCATGTTGGCCTCCTGTGGTGTGCAGGGTCCCCATGCTGAGAGTAACAAGTAAGTGGTCTGATATCCCTCTGGGGAGGATGCCCTCTGCCGTGGCACATATCAAGTGGGTGGCTCAAAGAAGCAGGAGATCTATCTGTGAGAGGGTTTTGACAGATGCTGAGGCATGTGCATATGTGTTAGCCCCAGGATGCCAGGCTCTCCAGACGTCACATAGACCCAGCAAGTTCATCCACGCCCCAAAGGTTTTGGAGTTCTCTAAGCGATGTTGCTTTGTAAGAACTTTGAATTGCCTGGAGAATTCTCGCTACCTCTGTAGTGTTACATGATCCTGGGTCAGGGAGGTCTTAGTGGGCTGCCTGGGTTGTACTGAGGAAGAGGGGGTGTATTTGTCTGGTTTTGGTTGTGTATGCATTTGGGATCCTCAATCTTTCCCGTTATGACTGCAGAGAGAAGTAACTGTATGCAGAAGTGCCACTTATCACTCGGTGACTTCTCTGTAAATGTCTCAACTCATTCAACTCAACTCATTCAGTAAACAGCATCTCACCTTATTCAGGTCCAGCATCACAGCTCATGTATACCATAAAATTCTCAATTCCACACTCAAGTCTTCGTTCCCAAAAAGGGGAGCATGTCTGATACAGAGGACAATCATAAGATGTCTTGATGGCTACCGGGAAAACTGATCAAATGTATTTATACCATTGCAGCCATCTAGCTAGACGAGTCATTCATAAAATACATCACACTCTTTAAGGAATAGATATCAGACTTCACTCTGGCGCTTGTGGCTGTCTGACACTCCTAGACAATGAGGTATAATTCATGATGTGCCTGCTCTTTGTTTGGGAACTGTGGCACTTCAACCCTCCTAGCAACAATCTAGGCCTAGGATTTTCTCTCAACTACCATGAGGGTACACATGTAACAAGCAGTGAAGCAGCAGCAGGGACATTTGAGCCAGTAAAAGGGTGCACCTCACCTGCATCCCTGATGGGTCCACTAATCATTAGCATGCCTAGAGTCCCAGGCCAGGAAGCCTCTAGCCAGCACTTTGCTGAGGTTGGTGTCTGGGGTAGGGGACACTTCCTGGACACGGGAGTAGGGCCCACCCACTGCTCTACCGCAACCACTTGCGTCCGTAGCACTTATGTGCAGTGTGTTGCCAACTCACTGCCACATAGGAGTCCTCTGGTCCAAGCTTCCAACTCATCTCCTTCCAATAGACATATGCTCAGTGAGTATTGTCAGGTTCTTGCTCTTCATCAACAGTCAACGCTTGGACACCTGTCCGCAAAGGCCCAAGCGGTATATGGGCATATATTGCTTTTCCTCACACATGTTGATGTTTAATAAAAGTGTTTAAAAATGTCAAGAACCATCCCAATCATTTTCTTACAAAGAATTTATCTAAAACGACAACAAGTCTATAAATTACTGTCAAGCCACTTTTTTGTTCTGATTCAATTTCTACAACATTGGGTATTGTGTCCCATATCTGAACCATGAAGAGCACTGTAAGACAAAGGTGTATTTTCATTTTCCTACTGAATGGGGTTTCCTCTTGTGTTAACCAACTCTATGAAAATCCAAATTATTGTCCCCTGTGAACAAAATGTTTTCTCAACTCTCTGTTTTATGACATTGTATTTCTACTCCCTGACGAAAACAATGGGATATTGTAACAATTATAGGTTTGTTTTGTAAAGTATCACAAGTTGTAAATGTTAAACAAATTCTAGTAAAATGTTACGTTGTAAACTGCTGATATACCCTAAAGAAAGCACTGCACAAAAAAATCCTACAAAAATAAACTTTACAAACGTGTTGGCTCCTTACTTGTGGCTGTGGTCTCTTTATTTGCATGAATGGTGTAGGGTTAACCCTTTATCCACAGGAAACACATTGGGGCATATGTACAAGCCCCTATCGTCACCACAACGTCACCTATAGTGACGTTGTGGTGGCGATAGGGGCTGTGCCTTATGTACAAGGCAGCGTTAAGCCACTTAACGTGGCTTAACGCTACCTTATACAAAAGGCCCCCTTTCACGCTATGGTTAGCGTGAAAGGGGTGGGCAGTGGGGGTTGCCGTGGGCGTTCCACCGCAACACCCATTCATTTTGACGCTGCCGCCTATGTACAAGGGTGGCGTACATAGGAGGCAGCGCCAAAATTAAGACCAGGCAATACCTGGTCTTAAGATGGCGAAACGAGGAGAAATGCATTATTTCTCCTCGTTTTTTGCTTTTTCCATGTGTGCTGCCTTGTGCAGCACACATGGAAAAAGCAAAATGCCATTGTTTATTTATGTACAGGAAGGTGCCCCTTCCTGTACATAAACAAACTTTAAAAAAAAAATTCAGTTTCATGTGTGTTGCATGAAGTAGCACGCATGAAAGTGACAGAATGGCATTTCTAGGATTGTTTATGTGCAGTAAGGGACACCTTCCTACACATAAACAATCCTCCCCTGCACGCAGACACCCTTGCACTCTGGTGTAAGGGTGCCTGCGTTGGCGCTATGGTGCTAAACTTAGCGCCATCGCAGGGGGAAACGCAAGGCTGCACCACATTCTTGAAAATATGGTGCAGCCTCGCGTTTTAGAAGTGGATGAGAGAGGCGTTAAGCCAGGAAGGCAAACGACTCTCTCCTCCGCTTCCTTGTACATATCCCCCATTGTTTTGCGATATCCAGCTGGCCCTTTCCAAAGAGTTAATTTTGTTTGTGGGTATTTTTGCTTCCCAGATATTTTCTCCACATTCCAACCGCTCATAAAACCTATAATTGTTTTTAGAAAGAGCTGGCTGGGTGACTTTTAAATATATGTCATTATACCAATCCTAGAGTATTTCAGAAGCGCAATCCAAAAATGGTAACTTTTATTTGGTGAGTAGGAATATCAGATGTGGATTCTAGATATCTTGAACATGGTGTTACCTCGCTTAAAAGGTGAGACAGGTTGTTACATTCTGAACTCCAAGTAAGTAAGTTGAGTGAAGGTGCCCACCACTGAAGTAGGGAAATCATGCAACGGAAAATGGAAAATATTTGTAGAAGATCACCCCTCTATGCTCTCATTATGCAGATATAAGCCAGAGAGAGTATTTGCATTGCTTTGAGGTCTCATAGGTCAACAGTCATCAACTAAATAAAGCACAGAATGGCTGAGGGCTTGAAGGAGGCGGGGATTTCACTAAGTGATCCCCGGGGCCAACATGGAATGGCTCATGTTCATAAGTTTTGCTATTTCATCCTTTTGTCCAACTGTGCCCAGGACAATAAGTTAATTGCCATCAAAGGGAGTGATGACAGGAGAGAGTAAAAGTGTTCTAAGCAGCCTAGAAATCCAGCCAAGGTAATGTGCATTAGATATGAAACGTGATGGCAGCAGGAAGATTCAAGCAGAAGAGAACCAGATCTGTGAAGGACTTTAAGGTCCAACAGTTGCTGGAACATTAGATCTTGGTGGGTGGAGCCTCATTTCCTATCTTAGCTCCCACAATAACTGAACTAAGCTGAGGATTCGAGCGCAGGTCATCAATTTGGCTGTTTTGATCCCCAAAGCACGCAGCTTCATAAAATGTTGAGCTTTGACCATCCTTCTACATGCAGTGTGATATATATGCAGGAGAAAGCAGGTCTATCCGCCTTTTGAATTAGGATAAACCAGACCAAAAGGTCGATCTAGGAACAACAAGAAGGGAGGGACTTAAATCTCCGTCTGTCTGTCCCTGCTTCCTTGCCATTTCTGCCTGACGGGACTAGCTCCTGGCACTGTACCTGCCACTCTCCTCCCCGAGCCTCCTTCCGCAGGCTAAAGCCAGGTGATTCTTTACCATCAGGAACTATGGAGGGCAAGTGTGGAGGCATGGTAGCTAAATGCAATGGGCATAAGTTGGTGCAGCAGTAGGTATTAGTGTAGACTGATATAGGCATGTTTAAGGTGACTGTGCTTATCCCATATTATTACATGGATTTACCCTTTATGCACTATTGCAGTCATGCATGTAATATGACCTCATAATGTTACATGCTTGAAAGGTGTGGTGCTTGAGTATTTTTGGGGTTTATGGATGATCTGATACCTGGATCTGTCAGACAAAGGATATCATTTGTGGGAAGAGCGTATGGGCAATGCAGGCTTTATAGTCACAGATAAATAGATCCCATCACAATTAATAGGTTAGGCGCTGATTAGTCAATATCTCATCAGTAGCTTCTCTTGATTTGACCATGGTGTATTCAATTCAACAAAACCTGTCACAAGACACCAACCTGCAAGACACATAAGCCCAGAAGCCCTGGCCTCAGGGAAAATGGCTGATCTGTGGCTTTTGGCTCTCACTCTGTTTGAGCCTTGTCAGTGGGCAGCCAGAAAGTTTGGCAGCTATTTCGTATGTTTGCATATGATTCTAGCGGCTCAACTTCCTTTAAGAATAAAAGTAGATTACAATAAAAATGTGCCTCACTGGATTCTATTCCTGCTATGGCTGTAGGATGGAATTTGTAATACAATAGATGCCCCTAGTTTTCCAAGATACATAGGGAATGCTCCCAGGCAGATGGTAGTTTAACATGAGCGTAGGAACAAGAAAAAGTCATGTTAATCAGAGTGATAAATAATTTTCAGCCATCTGGAGCTATTGGGGCATTTGGTGTGTCCAGTTTAGCTAAAAATCTTAGCCAGGCCTAGATGGTTGGTTGCAATGCCCGTTCCAATATCAGGGAGATACCTGATAAATCAATAGTCCCTATCCACTGCGAGAGTCGAATTTCAATACTTTATCACAAAAAATTCAAAACGTTATTCTGCAAATGGTCACCTGATACCCATGTTGAGCATTTTTTGGGAGGATTTCCCTAGTAGGGTCAAAACTCATGTTTTGGAGCAAGCGCATAGCACCAACTACTTCCTCAGAAGGGAGGCATGCTTTAATAATTGGAATCCACAACGCACAATGTAGCAGCTTTGACTATATTAACAAAGATAACTGTGTGGCGAGGGATGGCTACTATATTGTATATTTCCACTCCCTTTCATAGTCCAGGTAGAACTTCCCTGTGGACCAAGCCAATGGTTGGTGTGTGCCTGTTTCCTCTTATCCTCATTCAATTATTATTACATCACACAAGTACAAATTACTTTGCTAAACCTCAAGTTTGGATACAATATTAAGATTGGGGTGATTCAACCTAACTTTGGAGAATAGTTCATCCTTGCTAATGACGCACTGCTTCTGATTAACAATGTGAGGGAGCTTTAATGTAGCTAGCTTCTTACTGATTTCATAGAAGCTTTAGATTTACTGCAGTGAATTAAAAATAATGATCTCTGGCCTCTTTAGAAGGTGATAGCTACCCTTCCAGGTAGTTTGCAGCTATTTCTGGCACTAGTCATGCCCCCCAGTGGGTGAAGGCACCCACTGAACTTCATTAGTAAATGCCTATAACCAACTTAGCACCTACAATAATGGTCCAATACAGTTTTTTTTTTACCGCTTTTTATATAGCGCGAACTTGACCCGAAGGTATCGGGTATCAGAGCGCTTTAAATAGCACCAGTTGCGTTACATGAGGACACATTGGGGCATATTCCCAAGAACGTGCGATAAACATCGTCAAAATAGGTTAACACAAGTTTACATATCGCCGTCTATCGCGGGAAAATAACCCTGTGTTAACGTGGCATTCACAACACGGCGGCAACATGCGATAGTACCCCGATAACACGGCAAATGTCCGCGATAACACCACCGGGACGGCAATGAAAATCCAAACCTAAACGCGAAAAAAGTTGCGATGGGCCCAACCGCGATAAAAAATCCATCCAGAAGCAGCGCCATGCCTGCAAGTCCCACAACTCAGGCTGCAAAAAGCACAATGAAAGCGGCAACACAAAACACAAACAGAACACAAACAACTGCGAAGCACCATGGAGGTAGCCGGAGCAAGCACAGAGGACAACCAGAACCCCACAAGCCCCACGGAGGACCAGCCTGGGACCTCGGGGTCAGGGAAGGGCAAGGAGAAGAAGAAGAGGAAGATGCGCTTCAGTCCGCAGGAAAACAGGATCCTGATCACGGAGGAGATAGAACACCATCAACAACTTTACGTCACCTCCACAGTGTCATTGGCAACTAAAAATACAATATGGCAGTCCATCCTGGACAAGGCGAATGCAGCCGGAGTGCTGAGGAGGACAATGGACGATGTCAAGAGGCGCTGGAATGATGTGAAGCGCAAGACCAAGCAGAAACTCGCAGACAACCAGAAGGCAGCAATGCAGACTGGAGGTGGGAGTCCAGAGCCACAGGAGGAGCTGGATGAGATGGAGGAAATGGTGACCACAGTCATCAGTGTGGAGACGGTGGCAGGAGTTGGGGGACCGGACACTGCTCAACATGACCTGACACAGCAGCAACAGGGTGAGTAACCACCAGGGACTGGGGGGACGGGGGGAGATGGGCACAATGGCACACATGCACAATTAAGTAGAGCACATCTGCGGACAAACCATGGCCAAGAGTCACAACACCAACCAAGAGCCCAAGTTACCCAAGTCTGCAACATCACAGCACTGCATAAGCACAGAAGTGAAAGCCACACTGCCTGAAAGGGATAAGGGCCAGCCAAATCAGAGCTAAAGGGGCAACTCACCTACAATGCAGCACACACACATAAGAATCAGAGCACCTCAACATCTACAACAATGTCGAACGAACAGCAACACCAGCACAACAGAACAGAGGACACAACTGCTGCCGCATGTGTGTGAACAATGGCCATTCGCATGTGGCATAGCAGGAAACTGTGAGATGATAATGTACCAGTACAACCCCACATCCCTGATGGTGTATCAATGCATATATGGCCGTGACCCAGATAGGCAGTGAGACACACATTGTCATGCAAATCAACACTCACCACAGTTGAATACAAGTGAAGGTGCGTAGACTTTATTAGCATCTGCGTGTCAGTGCGGCCAAGATAAGTGCCACAACATGCAGAACAATGCAGCAGTATGTCAGAACCTGGAACGTTGCCAAGCGCCGCAGTCCACTCCGGGGGAGTGCCTCAGCATTCACAGGTGTGTGTTTACCCGCGTCGTTGTCCGCTCATGTGTACGGAGTGTAGGCGAATGCAGCCATGACCACTGTTGTCGTGGGAGATGTGATCAGAAACCCAAGTTCCAACAAGGTGTCGGGACATGTGCAATGTGTACCAAACTGTTGTGTCTGCAGGTACGTAGTTACACGTCCATGAAAGCTAGTGCAGCTTCGTAAGCAATCATTCCCAACATGAGGTCGTCGTCGACCTCATCGGACAGGACGGCAAGGCTCACCATAAGCAGGTCCGGATAGATGTGCTGCGTCCACCCCCTCTCACCAATTAGCACTACAGCCCAATAGGGGAGCGCCTCAATTTGCCCACTGCACACGAGGAGTTCTGCACTCTCCCAGGTCCAGCTGCCAGCATGTATGCCAAGTATCCAGGCATCCTATAGGCGGGTGTCACGGTGACACTCATGGTCGTGGGCCAACAGGGGGCGCACACACATGTCGAAATCCAGTTTGGCTACCGTCCTGTTGGATAGGCAGACATCCATGGACCACTCGAATATGCACGAGCGACAATGCAACACAGGCTGCACGCAGGTGATGTTGGCAAGGCGGAAGCTTAACCAGTAACTGATCCACAGCACTACCAATGGCAGTGCCCCCAGTAAATGCAGCATACGTGCACGGTACAGTTCCACGTGACAGGGGTTGTGCAAGTGTCCGGGTTGGTCTGCATTGCGTTGGTGGCTCAGGCTGAAGCTGCACTGTTCTGACCTGCGCCAGTTCTGTGGATGAAATGCCACAGCTCGGAGCAATGAGTTGTGTTAGTGTGCAACGGTTGTACGCCTGGGTTAATGTGGGAGTAAGTGTGAAGGTCATTCCATGCAAGATAACTTCGAGCAAGTACTTCTGTGTGTGGGGTGTGTATACGATGGTCTTTCGTCGGGCTGTGCGCAGTGTGGGAGTCGTCACCAGCTGACATAGTATCTGTCAGGGGGTGCGGGGCACATGCAATTCCCAGGTCGGAGGTGCAGATGTGCTTCCGCCTGATAGCTCAGACAAAGGAGCATTCATCCCTAATGTTAATTTCTCATCTGCTTGCATTCAGGAACTGTGAAATGGCTTGTTGGGGGTGGGGTGGGATGTGTGCGACTTTGGGATTCATGTTCGACATGTCTTGCATGTGGCAAATGAGCGGCATCACTGTGTGTAACGTTGCCTCACAGCTGCTCCTCCCTCCCCCCGAGCCCATCTACTTGCGTGCGCTGCGCGGTTGCATCACTGGCACTCCTAGCGCACACCATTGTCATGCCTGTCTGCGCATGTCCACAAGCCTGACAACAACACTGTGATGTTGGCCATTGGAGGTGGGCGGCCCTGTGGGTGTAGGCCTGTGGGAAGGATAGGGCAGACACAGATGTAGAGGTCATGCCTGGCTGTACTCGCGCTGTGATTAAGGCTAGGCATGTGGCTCATGCTGTGGCAATACAGTTACACACAACACTTGGCATGTATGAGTCAAGACCCCGAGCGGTCTTGCGCTCCTTCATTTCTCCGTTCGTGCGAGCCCACCCTCCCGGTGCATGCTACATTGCAACATCGTCGAATGCGGACTGGGTGGTGCCGACACTACTACAGTGACACACTCATTAGTTACTTCCTTGTCCAGGCCAGAATGAACCATGCCCAGAGCTCCGGGCAAATCTTTCACACCCCTACGCTGGCTTGCCGTACGCCGGCCTGCCCACTCCGCTTACGCTAACAGGGGGGGACGACATAGCTACGTGCCCAAAGTCGCACCCACTGCCTGAGGTGACATGGTTGCGTCCGCTGTCCACAGCACAATGTAATGTGGTAGGGCCCTGGCCCATCATGCATACATAATGACCACACAGACACACATAGGTAGATAGTTGAACTGGCTTCAGGCACGTGCGCCCGGCCCCTTTTTATTACCAGGATCACATATCCAGTGACGCCTGTGCTGGATGGGTGTGGGGTGAGTGTCAGCCAGCCCTCAGGGAGTGGTTGGTGCTGGCAACAACTTGAACAGTGGTCACCATTGAAGCGGAAACAGAATATGCCAACATAACACAAACAACAGCGAAGCACCATGGAGGTAGCCGGAGCAAGTACAGAGGTCACCCAATATTCAATCAGAAGGGGCCATGACTTGTGGTGCACTGAGTTAGTGGCACCTGAAGAGCTGAGCGTGCTCATGTGAAGGAATTGTTAATGATTTGGTCCCTTCGGGATATTCCTGCTGCAGCTGCAGTGGGGAGTGGTACACCTGCCTCATCTTCATCATCATCGTCCCAGGTCTTCCACACTGCCTGAGGTGACATTGTTGCGTCCGCTGTCCACAGCACTAAACTCAATCATGAAGGGTCCATGAGTTGTGGTGCACTGAGTTAGTGGCACCTGAAGAGCTGAGCAGGGTATCAAGCTGATGATGTTCCTAAACAATCCAGAAAAATGGTTAAGCAGGTCACAGTAGTTTTCTACATCCAAATAGATGGGAATCCATTTATTTGGAATGTAATGCCCTCACACACCCCATAGGGTGTCATGCTTCATCATCGGGCTGCTCCTCGTCTGGCCGGCGCTGCAATGCCTGACGGGCTCCCAATAAGGGCACTTTGGCGGAGATCTTTTTCCAAGTAGCCGTTTGGTGCCGTGGGGGTGAGGGGTCTAGTGAGTGTAGATGTAAAAATATGTGATATGAAGTGTGAATTAAAACAGGGTTGGGAGGACCAACAAGAACTACTTTAATTGTAGGGTGTCCTACCCTGATTAAAAATAATTGAAAGGCGCACTGCTAAGGTAATGTCTTAGATACAGCGCTCTTCCATATAGTCGGTCAACATGTTTCTTCGCATTTTTCTATAGTTTTAGAAGCGATTCTTCAGGACCTATAAAAATAAAAGACTATCTACACTATATACATTATGGTGGACCTAGACTAATAGTATATTAAGTACAAATTCATGACCACCGTACCTTACTCTGTCTAGTGGCTAGTAGTGTAGGTTCTACCCAATCAAAAATGAGTTTTGCTTCATCAATCCCGGCAGATCAGAATATGAGGAACTTCCTCACATCGGTTGCGAAGTCCGCAACAGATCCTTAGACCTACCCTCAGTTGCCGGGAACCCAAATGAGGATCTGTTGCGGACTTCGCAACCGATGTGAGGAAGTTCCTCATATTCTGATCTGCCGGGGATTGATGAAGCAAAAACTCATTTTTGATTGGGTAGAACCTACACTACTAGCCACTAGACAGAGTAAGGTACGGTGGTCATGAATTTGTACTTAATATACTATTAGTCTAGGTCCACCATAATGTATATAGTGTAGATAGTCTTTTATTTTTATAGGTCCTGAAGAATCGCTTCTAAAACTATAGAAAAATGCGAAGAAACATGTTGACAATATGGAAGAGCGCCGTATCTAAGACATTACCTTAGCAGTGCGCCTTTCAATTATTTTTAATCAGGGTAGGAGACCCCACAATTAAAGTAGTTCTTGTTGGTACTCCCAACCCTGTTTTAATTCACACTTCATATCACATATTTTTACATCTACACTCACTAGACCCTCACCCCCACGGCACCAAACGGCTACTTGGAAAAAGATCTCCGCAAAGTGCCCTTATTGGGAGCCCGTCAGGCATTGCAGCGCCGGCCAGACGAGAGCAGCCCGATGATGAAGCATGACACCCTATGGGGTGTGTGAGAGCATTACATTCCAAATAAATGGATTCCCATCTATTTGGATGTAGAAAACTACTGTGACCTGCTTAACCATTTTTCTGGATTGTTTAGGAACAGCACAATATTTCAGTTTTTGAATAGCATTTGGGCATTTGTGCTGGACCTTGAAGAAAAAGCCCTCCTGTCCCCCCTTTTTGTATACATCAAGCTGATGATGGCATCCAAGACAGGTGTGAGCAACTTAGATAGGCTGGCTGTGAGACCCCTCCGACTCTGGTAGTTGTTGGTTGGAGGTGGTCCTGGCGGTGGTGGCGTGTGTGCAGCCAGCGATGATGGCGTGTCCTTGCAGGTCAGGATTGGATTTGATTTGCGAGCCCTGCTGACCGCAGTGTCGGCCAGAGGCAGCGGTCAGCAAGGGCCCACAGCCACGTGGCGTTGACTTGAGCTGCACAGAGTTAGTGGCACCTGAGACGCTCAGCGGGTGCGCAGCCTGCGATGATGCATCGTTTGACTTGGGGGACCTGCTGACCGCAGTGTAGGCCGGAGGCAGCGGTCAGCAAGGGCCCACAGCCACGTGGCTTTGACTTGAGCTGCACAGAGTTAGTGGCACCTGAGACGCTCAGTGGGTGCGCAGCCTGCGATGATGCGTCGTTTGACTTGGGGGACCTGCTGACCGCAGTGTAGGCCGGAGGCAGCTGTCAGGAAGAGCCCACAGCCACGAGGTGATGACTTGTGGTGCACTGAGTTAGTGGCACCTGGAGCGCTCGGCGGGTGCACGGCCTGCGCTGATGCGTCGTCCGGGCGGGCCGCCCTGGAAGCAATGTCTGTTGCAACTGGACTCTGCCATAAATGAATCAAGACTCTATTTGATTTGCGAGCCCTGCTGACCGCAGTGTAGGCCGGAGGAAGCAGTCAGAAAGGGCACACAGCCACGTGATGATGACTTGTGTTGCACAGGGTCAGTGGCACCTGGAGCGCTCAGCAGGTGCACAGCCAACGACGATGCGTCGTCCGGGCGGGCCACACTGGGAGCCATGTTTTTCGCCTACTGAATTCTGCCTCAATATTGCCATGTGGCATCGACTTGTGTTGCACAGGGTCAGTGGCACCTGGAGCGCTCAGCAGGTGCACAGCCAACGACGATGTGTTGTCCGGGCGGGCCGCAATGGGGGCAATGTCTGTTGACTAGTGGTTTCCTCCATTGACAGAAATGTTGCACAATTTGAATTGTGGGACCTGCTGACCGCAGTGTATGACTAAGGCAGTATCCGGCACACACATAACTCCGTGTTGCTGTGCCGCTAGATGCGCTGGGGGCCTGTGCCTGAGGTGACATTGTCGCATCCGCTGTCCACAGCACAAAACTCAATCATGAAGGGTCCATGTGTTGTGGTGCACAGAGTTAGTGGCACCTGAAGAGCTGAGCATCCAAGACAGGTGTGAGCAACCTAGATAGGCTGGCTATGAGACTTCTCCGACTCTGGCAGTTGTTGGTTGAAGGTGGTCCTGGCGGTGGTGGCGGGTGTGCAGCCAGCGATGATGGCGTGTCCTTGCAGGTCAGGATTGGATTTGGTTTGCGAGCCCTGCTGACCGCAGTGTAGGCCGGAGGCAGCGGTCAGAAAGGGCACACAGCCACGTGACGATGACTTGTGGTGCACTGAGTTAGTGGCACCTGGAGCGCTCAGCGGGTGCGCGGCCTGCGCTGATGCGTCGTCCAGGCGGCCCGCCCTGGAAGCAATGTCTGTTGCCCACTGGACTCTGCCATAAATGAATCAAGACTTAATTTGATTTGAGAGCCCTGCTGACCGCAGTGTAGGCCAGAGGCAGCGGTCAGCAAGGGCACACAGCCACATGTCGTCGGCTTGTGTTGCACAGGATCAGTGGCACCTGGAGCGCTCGGCGGGTGCACAGCCAACGATGAAGCGCCGTCCGTGCAGCCCGCACTGGGTGCAATGTTTTCGCCTACTGAATTCTGTCTCAATATTGCCACGTGTCGTCGGCTTGTGTGGCACAAGGTCAGTGGCACATGGAGCGCTCGGCGGGTGCACAGCCAACGATGAAGTGCCGTCCGTGCAGCCCGCACTGGGTGCAATGTTTTTCGCCTACTGAATTCTGCCTCAATATTGCCACGTGTCGTCGGCTTGTGTGGCACAGGGTCAGTGGCACCTGGAGCGCTCAGCGGGTGCACAGCCAACGACGAAGCGCCACCCGTGCGGGTCGCACTGGGTGCAATGTCTGTTGACTAGTGGTTTCCTCCATTGACAGAAATGTGGCACGATTCGAATTGAGGGACCTGCTGGCCGCAGTGTAGGACTGAGGCAGTATCCGGCACACACATGACTCCGTGTTGCTGTGCCGCTGGATGCGCTGGGGGCCTGTGTCGCAAAGTCTGGAAGTCACTGTGGCGGACTCGTGGCAGGGTGAGGTGCGCCGCCCTGGCAGACGCGTTGCCCATCACGGAAGAGAGGCACGCCCAGGGCCCCGGCCTTTTTATCAGCACTCCTACGCTGGAGTGGCGTACGCCAGCACAGCCCACTGCCCTTACGCTTACAGGGGGGGACGGCACAGCTACATGTCCAAGGTCTTCCCCGCTGCCTGAGGTGACATGTTTGCGTCCACTGTCCACAACACTACATTCCCCAGCAGTATGTGTCCACATGGACATGTGTGTTCCCTGCATTCTGTGGTCTGTCCGGCACATCACTGCCACACTTGGCATTGTGTGCATTCTTCTTCATGGGTGAGTTGCCTACTTCACACATGCTTGGTTCCCACCTCTCCCCACATTCTGCACTTGTGTGGCTGAGGGGCCATACCGTTTTAGAGGGTCTGCTGTCTTGTCCTACGCTGCCTCGGTGGTAGTCCGGGGGGGGGGGCTCCGGAGGCGGGGGTGGTCCTGGGGTGGTGGCGGTGGGTGTTGTTGCCCTCTTGGGTCTCCGGGCTGCATGTTCATTGTCTCCCTGACATCTGTGGGTCTTCAGATGTGGCTCTGGGCTGGGATCCCTTTCATACTGCAGGTAGTCGTCCTGCTTAGCACCAGCAGAAGGCAGGTGTTAAATCCCTGCTGCTAACGCGCCTTATCGCCTGTGTTTGGGTTACATTGCAGATCTGGATGGTCGTTGTGAATATCGCGTAGTGGTGTTTTCGTGTGTTTTTGCACAGGAACGCCTACTCTGCATATCATTAGCGTTAGTTGGCGCACTCATCCGTGGCGATGTTTTTTGCGGCAGCTATCGCTGGTAAAGTGGCGATATCGGCAGTTTGCACCAGCTTGTGAATAGGGTGATAAATCCATCGCCACTTTTGCAGCGCTAAAGTGCTGATAAGTCGGCGAAAAGTCCTTGAGAATATGCCCCATTCATTTTTGCTAGGCACGGGGAGATTAAGTGATTTGCCCAGAATCACAGGATGTTGAGCGGCATTGCCGAGACTCAAACCCGGTTCCCCAGATTCGAGGTCGACCGCCCTAGCCGTTAGGCCAACTCCTCTCCTTCTCTTAATGAAAACATATCTGGTCAACATCCTTCTGGCAGTAATCTTTTCAGAACTCATGAGTCAAAAAAGGATCATGATAGATTGGAAGCTGCAGATGAGTCACTGAACTGTGAGAAACTAATCTTCTTGTTGCCGTTAGAATGGAACGTGGTATCAATTTGGAGAAAGAAGTAGCAAACTGTGCATCAAGAAATTGACTCAACAAACTTTGTAATGCAAAGGTGGGTCTGTATTTGTTATAATCACTATTTTTCTTTAAAAGACGCAGCCAGCGAATGAGTGATGGGACTACAGCTGATACTGGATTTCCAAACTAGATATGAACAGGTTTAAAATGGGGTTGGGTCAAGAGGATTGGCTCTAAAGGGTGTTTAGATAGACAAAGACGGTGAACAATTTCTTAGCAGAGGGGTGCATAAGCTATTTTTTTTTTTTTTTGTCCTCATTTGCCCTTTTTCCACCCTTCAACTTTCTATCGATGCCAAACTTGGGTTGTCTAACCTCATTCGCTGTTACAGGGGTAATAAGGTAGAGGCTCCCAAGACAGCTTCCACGCCACCTTTCAAAGAGACCTCCTCCTTCTTTCGACCGCAGACCCTTCCCCATGTCCTTCTACTCACGCAGAAGAGGAACCTATACACAGCAGAGGCAGGAAAAGGCTTAATCATAGGACCAAATTCCTCCAATTAGGGAATTTCCCTAGACACAAGGGAGTCCAAAATTCATATTTCCTTTTCCCCTGATCCGAAATATCCAAATTAGCAACATACGTCATAGCTTTCAACCAATCCTCCAATATTGGAGGTGTCGGAGATACCCACAATTTACATATCTCCCTACGCGCTAAAAGCATAGCATAAAAAACCAATTTTGCACAGTCTTTAGTGACAGTATTTTGACATTCCAAACTTCCAAAAATAATCAAGACAGCGTATTTTCCCAGGGAAGAAACTTTGATATTGCCATTGAGAAGGTAGCAAACCCCTCCAATTTGTTATTTTCCCTACAGCCATAGGCTCTGCCAGTGATATTCATACATCATTTGGCAACCTGTCTGTTATGTCAAAACAGCTGGGATAAGAGAGCTGATTAAATGTGAAAACACCCAAACAACCCCAACATTTCTGGGGAGACTGTTTTGAGGCCACGAAGTTTTCTATTTGAGTCTTGTCCTAGTAGGCCCCAAAAGTAGGGGTTCAATGGCCTTTCAGCTAAGAATTCTGTCAGTTATATCCTACTTGTGAACTCAGGCATCAAAATGTCAAAATTAATTGCACAATTAATAATTAGGCTATTCCATTGGATTGGAAGGATGAAGTTGGAAGTTCAAAGTGTCAAGGCAGAACAAGTTGTCAAACATTTGGGCAGCTGTTTATGTTTATATTGGGTAAAAATACACTATGGAGTTATTTGATAAGAAGCTTAAACAAGCATTTGCAATGCAATAGGTCTCGCATTCACACGAGTTTGAGCTATTGCCATTGTAAATGACAATGCCTTTTATATATGTTTTGGGGTTTAAAACATAAATAAAAGGCATTGTCATTTACAATACTAATAGCTTAAACTCTCGCAAATGCGAGACCTATTGCATTGCAATAAAGGGCCTTCTTGACCTCTTGTTAGATTGTAAATATCAAAGGAAGAGACCAGCATGCGACGTCTTCAAAGTAGTGATAAGTAGTGCAGTAGAAGAAGATGTGTTAGTGTTGTAAATTACACAGACACAAAGTGTGAAGTGAGAGTTACATATGATCTGAGCTATAGACACTAACAAAGCGCTCCAACACCTGTGATTACACTGTCGCGGCTCAGGAGGAAGAGCGGGAGGGGGGGCTATTTCCTGCCCTCTCCGTGACTTGAGTGTGCAATGTGGCATTGTGTAATGTCATTGCCATCTTTGGCCTAATAAACACTCCGGCTGTAGTTAGGCCCTGGCTTCACCTCCAGGTGCAGGGCGGGTTGTGCTTTATGGCATGCATGGAGGGAGGGAGGGATGGTCTCGGTTGCAGCTCCGGCCTCATACAGTGCCCATGCTATTACTAGTGAGCAAGAGGCGCTGGGGTGGTGGTGGTGGTGGTATTGGTGATGGTGGTGGTATTGGTGATGGTGGTATTGGTGGTGGTGGTATTGCTGGTGGTGGTATTGGTGGTGGTGGTACTGGAAGTGGTAGTGGTACTGGTAGTGGTAGTGGTGGTACTGGTGGTACTGGTGGTGGTGGTACTGGTACTGGTATTGGTGGTGGTGGTGGTGGTACTGGTACTGGTGGTACTAGTAATGGTGGTACTGGTATTGGAGGTATTGGTGGTGGTGGTATTGTTGGTGGTAGTGGTACTGGTTGTATTGGTGGTGGTACTGGTAGTGGTGGTATTGGTGGTACTGGTACTGGTTGTGGTACTGGTACTGGTGGTATTGGGGGTGGTGGTATTGGTGAGCGATAGGCGCTGGGGTGGTGGTGGTGGTGGTATTGGTGATGATGGTGGTATTGGTGGTGGTGGTATTGGTGGTGGTATTGCTGGTGGTGGTATTGGTGGTGGTGGTACTGGTAGTGGTAGTGGTACTGGTAGTGGTAGTGGTGGTACTCGTGGTACTGGCGGTGGTGGTACTAGTACTTGTACTGGTGGTACTGGTATTGGTGGTGGTGGTTCTGGTACTGGTGGTACTGTTGGTGGTGGTACTAGTAATGGTGGTACTGGTACTGGTATTGGTGGTATTGGTGGTGGTGGTATTGGTGGTGGTAGTGGTACTGGTGGTATTGGTGGTGGTACTGGTACTGGTGGTATTGTACTGGTACTGGTGGTATTGGTGGTGGTACTGGTACTGGTGGTAGTGGTGGTGGTACTGCTACTGGTGGTATTGGTGATGGTACTGGTGATATTGGTGGTGGCACTGGTAGTGGTGGTATTGGCAGTACTGGTACTGGTTGTGGTACTGGTACTGGTGGTGGTATTGGTGGTGGTACTGGTGATACTGGTACTGGTGGTACTGGTACTGGTGCTACTGGTATTGGTGGTACTGGTGGTGGTGGTAGTGGTACTGGTGGTGGTGGTGGTACTGGTGGTGATGGTACTGGTGGTGGTACTGGTGGTGGTGGTACTGGTGATACTGGTACTGGTGGTGGTGGTACTCATGGTACTGGTACTAGTACTGATGGTGGTGGTACTGGTACTGGTGGTGGTACTGGTGGTGATAGTGGAACTGGTGGTGGTGGTGGTGGTACTGGTGGTATTGGTGGTGGTACTGGTGATGGTGGTGGTACTGGTGGTGGTAGTACTGGTGGTGGTGGTACTGGTGGTGGTGGAACTGGTGGTTGAGATACTGGTATAGGTGGTGGTGGTACTGGGGGTGGTGGTGGTACTGGTGATACTGGTACTGGTACTGATGGTGGTGTTACTGATACTGGTGGTGGTACTGGTGGTGATAGTGGTACTGGTAGTGGTGGCACTGGTGGTGGTACTGGTGATGGTGGTGGTACTGGTGGTGTTGGTACTGGTGGTGGTGGTGGTACTGGTGGTGGTACTAGTAGTGGTGGTACAGGTGGTGGTGATACTGGTAATGGTGGTGGTACTGGTGGTGGTGGTGGTACTGGTGGTACTGGTACATGTGGTACTGGTGGTGGTGGTGGTTCTGGCGGTGGTACTGGTGGTGGTGGTGGTACTGGTGGTGGTACTGGTGGTGGTGGTGGTACTGGTGGTGGTGGTGATGGTATTGGTGGTGATGGTACAGGTGGTGGTGGTACTGGTGGTGGTGGTACTAGTAATGGTGGTACTGGTAGTGGTGGTACTTGTGGTTGTTGTACCGGTGGTACTCGTACTGGTGGTACTGGTGGTGGTGGTACTGGTACTGTTGGTTGTGGTACTGGTGGTGGTGGTACTGGTGGTGGTAGTGTTGGTTTTGGTGGTGGTACTGGTGGTGGTACTGGTGGTGGTGGTGGTACTGGTGGTGGTGGTACATGTGGTGTTACTGTTGGTGGTGGTGGTGGTGGTACTGGTGGTACTGGTACTGGTGGTACTAGTGGTACTGGTACTGGTGGTGGTGGTACTGGTGTTACTGGTGGTACTGGTGGTGTTTGTACTGGTGGTACTGTTGGTGGTGGTGGTGGTGGTGGTACTGGTGGTGGTGGTATTGGTGGTGGTGGTACTGGTGGTAGTGGTACTGGTGCTAATGGGACTGGTGGTGGTACTGGTGGTGGTACTGGTGGTACTGGTGGTGGTGGTACTGGTGGTGGTGGTACTGGCGGTGGTGGTACTGGTGGTGGTGGTAATGGTGGTGGTGGTGGTGGTACTGGTGGTGTTGGTACTGGTGGTGGTACTGGTGGTGGTGTTGGTACTGGTGGTACTGGTGGTGGTGGTAGTGGTGGTGGTGGTGGTACTGGTGGTGGAGGTGGTACTGGTGGTTGTGGTGGTACTTGTACTGGTAGTTGTGGTGGTGGTACTGGTGGTGGTACTTGTGGTGGTGGTGGTGGTACTGGTGGTGGTACTGGTGGTACTGGTGGTACTTGTGGCTGTTCTGGTGGTGGTACTGGTGGCACTGGTGGTTGTGGTGGTACTGGTGGTGGTGGTACTGATGGTGATGGTACTGGTGGTAGTGGTGGTGGTGGTACTGGTGGTACTGGTGGCACTGGTGGTTGTGGTGGTACTGATGGTGATGGTACTGCTGGTGGTGGTACTGGTGGTGGTGGTACTGGTGGTGGTGGTGGTACTGGTGGTGGTGGTAATGGTGGTACTGGTGGTGGTGGTACTGGTGGTGGTGGTACTGGTGGTAGTGGTGGTACTGGTGGTGGTGGTACTGGTGGTGGTGGTGGTATTGTTGGTACTGGTGGTGGTACTGGTGGTGGTGGTACTGTTGGTGGTACTGGTGGTGGTGAAACTGGTGGTACTGGTGGTGGTGGTGGTACTGGTACTGGTGGTGGTGGTACTGGTGGTGGTGGCACTGGTGGTGGTGGTGGTACTGGTGGTGGTGGTACTGGTGGTACTGGTACTGGTGGTGGTACTGGTGGTACTGGTGGTGGTGGTGGTACTGGTGGTAATGGTGGTGGTGGTGGTACTGATGTTACTGGTACTGGTGGTGGTGGTACTGGTGGTGGTGTTGGTGGTACCAAACAATTACTTCATGATATGGTTACTGGTGGCGGTGGTACTGGTGGTGGTACTGGTGGTGTTGGTGTTACTGGTGGTGGTGGTACCTGTGGTGGTGGTGGGGGTCCTGGTGGTGGTTCTGGTGGTTGTGGTAATGGTGGTAGTGGTGGTGGTGGTAGTGGTGGTGGTGGTAGTGGTGGTGGTGGTGGTGTTGGTGGTGGTGGTGTTGGTGGTACTAGTGGTGGTACTGGTGGTGGTGGTACTGGTGGTGGTGGCACACATAAGGTATTAGTTCTGCGGGTGAGTGAAGCTTTCTTTGCTGTGCCTATGCTGTGTCTGTTGGATGGAGGTATGATTGCACTACAGATTCCCATTCAGTGTCTCTTGTGCTAGTGAGGGAAGCTTGCACTGCTGGTTTCCATTCTGTACCTTTTCTAAGAAAGATAAAATCCCAAACTGCTGTTGCCCAAGTGGCCCAGAGAGAGAGAGAAGTGCTCACTACTAATGTCCATGGTGTACCTGTTTTGGAAATGGAGGAACCTTACATTTCTAATGTCAATGCTGCACCTGTTCTGTGAGAGAATGTCGCTGCCACTCCTGCTGCCATGCTGTTCTTCTTTGAGCAGGAGAAAATGTGCACTTATGATGTCTATAAGCATCCTGTTCTGTGAGAAAAGGAAGGTTGCAATGCAGATGTCCATTCTAGTTCTCTGAGGGAGGGAATCCTACCCTGTTAATGTTTGTGATATACCTTTTGCTTTGGTGTGGGAAGCTTGCACTATTGGTGTCCATACATTACCTGTTACGTCAGGGAGTAAAGCTTGCACTTCTGATGTCCAAGAAGAACCTGTTCTTTGTGTTAGGGAAGCTTGCATTACTGATGCCCATATTGCATCTGCTCTGTCAGGGGTTAAGCTTGAACCTTTACTCATGTGTTATGCCTGTTCTCTGCGGGAGGACAACTCTCACTTTTGAAGAGCATGCTATACATAGTTTGTGAGGGAGGGAAGCTTGAACTGGTGATGTCCATGCAGCATATGCTCTTTTATCAAAGGAAGTTTGCACTGGTGATGCTAATGTCGCACCTGTTCTTTAACAGAGTGAAACACACATTTCTGATGGACCTGCTGGGCCTACACTATCATGAGGTGAACACTGCAATGTTGATGCCCAACGTGTACCTTTTGTTATAGTGAGGGAGTCTTGCTCAGTTGATGCCCATGAGGTGCTTAGTGTGGGAGGGTGTGAAGCATGGTCAGAGAGGGAGGAACGTGTGCACCGCTTATCTCCATGGAGTCCCTGTGGTTGTAGCAAGCAAAGCTTGCACTGCTGACGCCTGTGCTCCACCCTTCTGTGAAGGAGCGCAACTTGCTCTCCTGGTGCTAATTCTATGCATATTCTGTGAGTGAATGAAGCTTGCATTGGTGATGTCAATGCTGTGCATGTTCCCTCATCAAAGGAAGCTTGAAGGTGTCATGCCTGTGCTGTGCTTATTCTTTGACAGGGAGACATTTTGGGAATGAGTCAAGCAATTTGCCAGCCTCTACATGGCACAGATACTACATACATTCACAAAAGTACAATGAATTAATTAATCGGGCGCCAAGTATCTCTTGGAAACCCGTCCATCATTTAATTTTCTGGAATGATTGATTTACTCTCCTATCATAAGTAAATAAAGACAGAGAGGCGTCATTATGCTACACTTTGCACCTCTAACTGTTACTGTCTGAATCATATGGTTAAAAAAGAGGTGTGAGAGCAAAGGAACTATCCCCATTGGCCCAGCGTGGCACCCAGATATTTCTCAAAATACAATAATTAATATGATAATACAATTTATAATTTTAAAGGCTGTGACACTATAATATAAATGTAATGTCGCCGCTTGTAGAGAGGAAATGTGGTTCTGGGTGTTATGTCCCAATGTTCAGAATGTTCATGAGAAGCCATGGCTTCAAATGTACACATCGACCAGGGCTTGAGGCCTCGTCTGTGTGATGTCACAATTCAGAACCCTGGCCATAGCAACTACTAACACATCAGAACCTTCAGTGTGCAGAGAGATCTGGACAGGAAAGGCGAAGTACCATGGCTCTCAGAGGCAGTAAGATGGAGGGTCCCAGTGGCCTCACCCCAGTGGACTTTGCAGATGCACCCGGAACCACCCAGGACCTTCCTGATTACGAGGAAGAAGGTAAGAGTCCGGAATGGGGTCAGAATAAAAGGATGCGGACCTGGGCTGTAAAGAAGGGCTGGTATCTCCCAGGCGCAAAGCACCGCTATGACACAAACTTGGCATAAAAACTTCTGAACTTAAGAAAAGGGGATGATGTATTTGTAGAGGGCGAGTGATGACTACACGGTTTGTTCGAGTCGAGGTTGGACCCTGAATATTCACTTAGTAATAAACTATGTTTAAGTGGACATGAACAGTCGACAAGGAACCTGCCAATGTTAAAGCAAAGCCCATACTTAGGGCTGTGTAGAACTTAACACTCGACCATATAAATACAAAATAAAGGTGTGACAGAGCTGCAATACTGAACTTTTTATGACAAATAACATGTGCTCAGGGCTGGTGCTAAGCGTGGGCAGTATGGGTGGCGGCCGAGGGCCCCGCACTCAGTCCACCAATATGGGGCGTCGCGCGGACTCACACATATGTGGGCACCGGAAGTTTCCCCATTGGGCCGGAACGGTGGGGGCCGGTTTTGGACCGGGGGGGGTCTTTTTGTTAGTGGGGGCCGGTTTTGCAGCAGTGCTGCAAAATCAGCCCCTTTTAACAATAGAGCACGCAGCAGCGGTGTTCCTGCCAGCACCCTCCCCCCGGACGCCAGTTGAACTTAATTGCCAGGGCTGATTTGCGATCCCAGTCCGGCCCTGCCTCGCAGGCATGTGGTGCGCTGCCAGAAACAGGGGAAGGCCCTTCGGAAAGACAAGCAACTCTCACTATTTCAGCCCTTGATGAGCTGTGAAAGAGATGCATGTCAGTGTCTGAGAGGGGGCGTTGCTGCACAGGAGGGGCCCTGCACCATGCAGGTTCAGGATCACTTTCAAATATTGGGATGCAAATAGTGTTGTCACCTTTCCAGGAGAAAAATCCAGGCCCTTCCTTGCTGTTTTAGGAGTCTGCAAAGGCTGGGACACAATACTAACTACCACTTTAAACAAAAGCATATGTATTATTTGTAACAAGTCGTTTCTCTCTTTGTTTACCTGAATTATTACTCAGAGATGGGTGCAGCTCTAGAACACATTTAAATGTGTTTTCTGTTTATATTTGAAGCTTTGATTATGTACAGAGAAGGCCTAAAAATAACAGCTTTAGGTGATTTTGTACCAGCCGGGACATGAAACAGAACAGAACAGGACAGAAAACCAGCCAGGTGGCAACCCTAGTTGCAAACAGCCTTGAATGAGGGATGAAAACCATTTTTTGCAATTTTGTATAGCACAAACTCAACCCGAAAGTATTGCAGTGCTTAACATGAGAACCAGTTACATTATACAAGGACACCTTCTTTTCTTTTTTTAGGCACAGGGAGATTACGTGATTTGCCCAGAATCACAGGATCTTGAGCTGATGCCAAGACTGGAAGCTGGTTGCCCAGGTATAAAGTCGGCACCTCTAGCTGTAATGCCACATCCTGGTTAGACGGAGCGTGGCAGCCAGATGCTACATGAAAGCTCGGCTCTTTATGGACTTGTGGTTCTAACTGGACCTCAAGCTGAGCCAGAGCCAGGGAGTATGCCTTTGGGAGCTATTTCTCACATTAAGCCTGTTTCAAAGTGCTGCCGTATTGTCAGATCAGTGGATGAGGCACACAGAGAGTGTTATTTGGCCAGGATCAAACAGTTTGTTAAATTAGTAGAGGCAGTACACTGCTACTTGTTGCAAAGACTATATATTTACCACTGTACTGCATTTAGATGACTAGTACATATGACTGGGCACCTCCCTTCTCTCAGGAATTATTCAGTACATTTTTAGAAATCTAGGTGACTATCAGTTTTCACATTGAATCAAAGTACTCCCAATCTTGCCAAAAAGGGAGAAGCAGAGTTATAAGCAGGGCCACTGGAATTATATGGTAGAGTAGGGTCAAGTTATGTGACAGGGATGAGTAAATTATGCACCAAAAAAAGGCATATTATGCAGCGTAATTCAGAACATTTTATGATATTATTACTTCAATAATTGGTCATTTTTGCACTGAACATTGCCTGGGCATAGGTTGCACTTAATTAGTACCAGTTTAACATTCAATTGTAGCAATAAGCAACAGAAAGGGTAACCAGTCCAGCTTTTCAAAGGATCTTCTGCTGCAAGGCAACACGTGTTGTGTTAATAGGAACTTTTGAACCATTTGAGCCAGAAACAACATTTTTTTGTTAAAACCTGCAGATTATGCAGCAGATGATGGATTAGGTGATAAATCTATAATTATGATAAAAATGCAGCAGCCGCTCAATCGCATAATCCCAGTGGCCCTGGCAATAAATTTAGAAAAGTTATCGCCCAAGAGCACACAATTTGGCCAAATGGAAGGCAAGGATTGAAAAACGCATCTCTTGGTTCCATTTCTCCAACTAGTCCACTAGACTACAACTGGGATGTCAGTGAGTCTGATGGAAAGGCTAAGGGGATGTCTCTCCAAGGGAATTGCCACTCTGTTTCCGGCCATGCTCAGCTTTAGATCATGGTGATTAGATGCCAAATATCCTAGTTCCATGGTTAAAACGTTGTGGTTAGACCAGGTCCTGTGGCAGATACTGATTTACTACTGTTACATTTCTAAATTAGTTGCTCAAAATTTGCAATTGTGAGCAGTCAAGGCTTACTCCAATAGGTGGTAAAGGGATTAGAACTCAAACATAGCATGAAGAGTAATCACACTCTAGAAACTCAGGGGAAAATGTACAAGCCCCTATCGTCACCACAACGTCACCGATATTGACTTTGTGGTAGCGATAGGGGCTGCGCCTTATTAACAAAGCAGCGTTAAGCCACTTAACATGGCTTAACGCTGACTTGTACGTAAGGCCCCCTTTCACGCTATGGTTAGCGTGAAAGGGGTGGGCAGTGGGTGTTGCGGTGGGCATTGCACTGCAACACCCATTCATTTTGACGCTGCCCCCTATGTATAAGGGTGGCGTACATAGAAGGCAGCGCCAAAATTAAGACCAGGTAAAAACTGGTCTTAAGTTGGCGAAACAATGAGAAATGCATTATTTCTCCTCGTTTTTGCTTTTTCCATGTGTGCTGCTGTGTGCAGCACACATGGAAAAAGCAAAATGCCATGGTTTGTTTCTGTACAGGAAGGTGTCTCTTCCTGTACATAAACAAACTTTAAAAACAATGCCATTTTGTCACTTTCATGTGTGCTGCATGAAGCAGCACACATGAAAGTGACAGAATGGCATTTTAGGATTGTTTGTTTATTTGTAGGAAGGTGTCCCTTCCTGCACATAAACAATCCTCCCCTGCACGCACACACCCTTGCACTATGGTGCAAGGGTGCAGAAATTCCCTCTCTGCCCTGGTATAGCCATCGGCCAGTGGCATCACCATCAGTAATGTGGCGGGTGCAGTGGGCACTGGGCCCAGCGGTATTTAGTGCCCAATGTTCCCTAATTATGGGTTTATTTTACTCTGCAGCCAGTGAGCAAGAGTGAGGGGGTGCTTTTACTTTGCACCAGCATCCCTAGCACCATTGCTGTGCTACTTGTCTCTCTTATATGGGCATTGCAGCCATGTTCCAGATTTGTGAGGCATGGGAGAGGTCCTCCCTCTAATGAGCATTAGAGTCAGCTTTGGTAGGACACTCAGGGGAGGAGGCACCAGTCCATATGCTTAGCAGAGCAGGACTATGGCTGTGAGGCTCATTGGGGACCTCTCTCATGGGGTAGCTGTCAGTGGTGCAGCAGGTGCAGTGGCACCAGGAATCATGGATGTTCTGAAACCAATGCACCCAGATTATGGCTGCGCTTTACTGACCAGCATCCTTTTCTTGCATTAGGGCCCATGGCTACATTACTATGCCACTAGTCCCTTCTCTCAAGCACCGCACAGCAATGATCCAGAGCTGCGAAGGTCAGGATAGGTCCATCCTTCCCTAGGCCTACCAGCCATGGTCCAGTGCTGAGAGGCATAAGGGAGGAAGCTTGCAGCTTTGGGCCTTGCAGCACTGGTCTATGGCAGCCATAGACCAGTGCTGCAAGAGGCCCCTCTGAAGGGCATAGATATCAATAGTGCAGCAAGCGCAGAGGGACTGTGGCCTCGTAGGTTTATGGGTCTAATGCGCCCAAATTATGGCTGTATTTTACTCTCCACAAAAAAGTCTACAAAAAGTGATGGATGGAATGCCTGAATTAATCACATCAACTGGTAATTCCGCAGGCTGCATCCCACTCCATTATTTTGCACACCCTGCTACCTCAGTTTGGACCCAGCCATATGCAAATCAGTCTTGTCCCTGCTCCAATGGGAAAAGACCAGACCAAACTACCAGGCCAGGTCTTCCCTGAACCGGAGCACAAGCAACCCAGGACAGGTGCCACCCTAGTTAGGGATCATCGGGCAGGTTTAAATTGGTTCCAGTAACATAGTGAGCACAGTACCCACGTCTGGGGATACCCATCCCTCTTAGGGCAACTCACTAAAGTATCCAAAAAAAGGGAAGGATAGAATGCTTGAATTAATCCCAGCCATTGCTGAGGCTGATGCCCCCTATGATGAACTGTGGTCCACCAGGGGAGCCTCGTCTCAATTTGAAGACCTCTGCTTCCACCATTTGTTTTTATATTTTGTGCACTTCCAAACTGAGAGATTTTACTTAGGTGATGAGGCACGGATATTTTGGTCTATATTGTTATAGCCCTAGAAGTTGTATAGAGATTTTTTGCTTTTTTGCTCTGTTTTAGACATGAAATACTATCCATGATGGTCATATACTGACCGGACACAACCATAGAGGCCTGGCCTCTCTCCCATGGGGCTTGCAGCCATAGTCCAGCACTGTGAGACCCAAGGAAATGGACCAGTTTGTGGGCTTGGCTCGCAGCATTGTTTAATTGTTCAAAATGAGGAGAAATTAAATGAGAAGAGATACATCTCAAATCTGTTAACTGAATCTGCATTATGCTAACGTACAAAATGAAATGCACTCTGGAACCATGTACTTGTCTACTAATTATTAGTGTCAGAACTTTTAAAGGCTTCAGAGAACGTTGATAGGGGTGTTGTAGCCATTGCTCATTGCACATGACATTAAACCCTTTTAGCCTACATACGATTGTATTCTGGTCATTCTGTTGTTTCTCAGTGACTAGGGTAATGCTTTTATGAGAAGACAAACTATTTTCAACTGTTTTATTTGCTTTCGTATCTTTTTTGCACATACCCGATCTTGCAATGGGTATCTGGGAAACCATCTTGGAGCTTTTATCCACACTGGCTCCCTTAAGGGCATTCTACATGCTGCAGCACACCTCACTAGGGCATGAAGAAATATAACCACATCATAACACTGTGATGGAACTCCATAGGTCCTCCCTGCTGTCCTGCACCATCTTCAAGCTCAGCTGTATTATCTGCAAAGCTATCACAATGCGTTAACAGTCTACAAACCAGCTACCTTTCCCATCACTCCTTGACCTGATGCTTGTCGTTGACCCTGTACAGTGCTTCGCTGCTTTTGGCTAGGTTTGCACTATATGACTGACAGCCCTGCCTTCTTGGAAGACAAGCTTGCCATCTCCAGTGGCTCTCCACACATCAGCAGCAAGGACACCTTCAGATGGAAGAAGAAGACGTGCTAAAAAGAGACAAAAACAGAAAAAGGCCTTTCCCATCCATGCCCCAAGGATCTGGAATGTTATTCTCATGTCTATCTGGACAGTCCAAAGCCAGCTCCTATTAAGAAAACAGCGAATACTCAACTTTAAAAAAAACTAAATCATGATGCAGTCACGATCCACAACTCCTATCACATGTTGACTGGGTCTTTGACCCTGTACAGTGCTTAGCAGCCTTTCAGCTTGGTTTGTGCTATATAAATACCACATACACATATACGTATCTAATGCACTAATCTGGAAACAAATTGCTAACATTTGATTGAAGTTAAGAGATTTGAAGAGACCTAAGCCAAACCTTTGCATCCAGTGTGTCTATTATAATGTATTTCGATTTAATTAAAATTTAAAATATGTTCTTATTTTCTTAGTGTTAAGACATATGTTTTTGTTTTACTGATATCCACGCCAATAAAGTTGGTTCTTGCAAAGTCGCTCAACAATAGACAATTGATGGCACTTCCTATGTTGTCTTTTTCTGTGATTTCACGTTGTATGCAAATTGAGAGGGGCTCATACATTCCGTCTCTACCCGGGCCCCAGAAGTCTAAGGACCGGCCCTGCTCCTGTCTTGCAGAAGTCGAGGGTGTCAAGAGGGGTGCACAGCCAGCACAGGTATTAAAGTTGGCAAGAAGCATTTGCACCTACATATCTAAGGATGCACAAACAGCATTTCCATTTTTTTCTTAGTCCTCCCTGTAATATTTGTGGAGCCGTTGGGCCAGCAACAAAATGTAATGCGTGTGTGTTACACACGCCACATTGTCTTCATTTTCCTTACAGAGTTTATGTGAATATATATATATATATATATATATATATATATAGATATATAGATATATTATCTACAGGCGGTCGCCAGTAGATAGTTATAGTTAGGACCTAGTTTCCATAGGAAAAGCATTTTTTGATGTGCTTATAACTTTGGCGTCGTTTGACGAATCTTTACAAAAGTTTCCAAAAAGTTCCTCTTTTCAGATCAGCTCCTATCTTGAAAGTTTGGGGGTGATTCGTCAAGGGGGGGGCCGAGAAAAAAGGGGGGTCCCAAAACGTGTTTTCTCCATGCAATTTCCATAGGAAACTTTAGTCAAGGCTACAGGTCGAACTGCTGAACGGAATTACGCCAAATTTGGCAGGGAGAAATGTCTTGGTCTAGAAAGCACGCTTTTTTTTAAATGGTGTAAATCCGTTCAGTAGTTTTTAAGATATTTAAAGATTTACAGATATCGATGTTTCAAAATTAAGTGATCTGATTGGCTGAGCCCTCCCCGAGCACAAGCTTGCCTCCGATTGGCTGCTAACACTTCAAACCAGGAAGTGTTAGCAGCCATCTTGTGCCTCGCATCGACTTAAAATAAAAGAGAGGTCCCAGGGCCAATTCAATTTAATATATATATATATGGAGATGAAAGTGTTTGTTCACACATTTCAGCTAACAAAGTAGAATAAAAAGCCCCCCAAAAAATAAGAAGTAATAGGCAGTCTCACACTTGCACCGCGTACACTTCCGCTCCTAATCGCCATGGGTACGCGTCTTCCAGTCTTTCCTCCCGGAGTGCTACTTCTGCCGAGGTCACAAGCACTGCGAAAGCGGCTGTGTTTTCAGGGCTCAAACAGGGTTCGAGAGGAGGTGAAACACTTCTGCCGAGCTCACAAGCAGTGGGAGAGCGGCTGTGTTTTCAGGGCTCAAACAGGGTCCAAGAGAAGGTGAAACTCGAGCTGCTCGCAAACCATCCTCCAAACTGAAGCGGCGACGCCAACAAAAGCAAACTAAAAACATACCCATCTGCCACTATTCCTCCGGCAGGACCCAACACCAAACAGGACCGGGCGAGTTAGCCCACCGCTCCCTTCCCAGCTCCAAAAATCAGCCTCAGCACCACAGCCGCCGGCCCGCAGCCACCATTAATAATAGACCCAGTATAACAGCAGTCAGTGCTGGCCTCCGTCCGAGGATTAGGGCAGCCTATTCCGCTACTTCAGTGATTGTTGGCTGCCCACAGCAGCCCTGCTCAGAAGCGGTAGCAAAGGAGCAGTGCTCGGAAGTCCTGGCTCAGTCCCATTATTTACCAAACAGGGGCAAAGCTTAAAAGGCACGGTACATAGGCACCATTTGTTGTTCCACCGGAGGTGGGGGGGAGCTATTGGACCAAAGGGTACTGTATGTGCTATAGAGTACTACGTACAGCCTGCGTGTGGCAAATGTTACTACAGGCACATTAATTACACATCATAAGAAGTAAAAATAATGCATGGAGTTTTTATGTCATGTACTAATGTAAAAGGAAGCATCGATCTGGACAGGGAAAGGGATGTGGCCTAACGGCTACAGTGGCCAACCTCAAAGCTGGGGAACAGGGTTCGAGTCTCGGCAGGGTTCCAGTCTCGGCAGGGACGTTCAACATCCTGTCATTCTGGCCAAATAATGTCCCTGTCCCTAAAAACAAATTTGCCTTTCTGTAATGTAACTGGTGCTCATATAAAGTGGTCTCATAGCTTCGGGTCTAGTTGCGCTATATAAAACTCCCCCCCCAAAAAATCTCGATTCCAAAACACATGTCCAGGCCCTGCACGTCTTACACAGATGTGTATGGCCTAAGCCATAAGCACTTGCTAACAATGTAAACAGAAGCTGCACTCACTCTCCAAAAGTTTTTATATACTCTAACAGGTTATTGTGGTGTTATGTGTTTCCAAAAGGTTCGGCTCCGAGGGGCCTTTTAAAGGTGCCATAAATGATCGCATGTCTGGCTGCAGGGTGGCTGCTGCACCCAGATGCAGGGTTCCTGGCCTTGGGCACCTTTTCCTGTACACTTTATACTGATAAATAGGTCGTGTGCTGTAGCTATACATTCACAGCTGAATGGCCCTCAAGGTCGTGAACCTGCTGCAGCGCCTGCTGTTGTTTACAGAGTTACCAAGCCCTACATATACTCAATTTATTATTTATTTATCCTGGCACTTTTTTTTAACTTTATATTACTTTTCTGTTTCATTTTTTTTGTTTCTAACTAGGATGTGTTAAAATGGATGTTTAAAAAAAAAAAAAAAACACAAGTTGTAAGCATATCTTATGCAAACAAATTTGTTTGTAGGTATGCAGGGCAATTCTGCTATATAATCTTCACTTAAAAGTTATGGAGTGTTGTACTAAATAGGGGAAAATATAGTAAGTGGGTGCAGAAAACGGGGTTCACAAATACTTCTCAGCAGTTTTGGAGACTTTCCGGGTGTCTGATCACCGCTCACACAAGGACTTCGTGGTGTTTGAAGACACAGCTCTGTTCTGGTTGCTCAATGCAGTCGCGAGCCTGTTGTAGTTGCTCAATGCAGTCGCAAGCCCGCATAAAAGCGCAAGATCTCTTTTTCTTATCACTGCAGGCTAGGTTCAGGGTCAGGTTGGGGGAGTGACTAACTCATTCACCCTTTACCTTAGCTGTGGGTGACCGGGTCAAACGAGCTAAAATACAGTGTGCCCAATAATGCATATATCACACCACCTCTTACTCATCCCAAGACTCCTCCTACTGCTATAAGCCCCAAAAGATCCCTCCACTATCCTTTTCAATCCAAATACCAGACTAACATGTCCACCTCTCAAATTAATTTCATATTTCACTATACTAATTCACCACTAATCCTTTCTGGGTTCCGGAGTAGCATGCTACTCAACGAAAAAGCGCTTCAACACCTCATCAGAGTAGCAAGCGCTATATAAATGCAAACCTTTATCCCTCTTCCATCCCTCCACTACCCTTCTCAATCCTTCTCAGTATTACGATCCCAGCATAATGATATAATTTAGAACAAAGGCCCTGTCATCCTCCAAAGCACAATTAAAAGGTATGCTCTCCTTTCACAGGTGCATCCTAAGTCTGAAACAATTTAAGTCATTTATTTGTTTCTGATCGGCAGCACAGAAGCAGATCCCCTGACCACTCCCAGCAGAAAGAGAGAGTGGGAAAGAGGGCGGTGGGGTGCAAGGTGGAGGAACTGCCATAGCTTGTAATAGCATGTAAACGTAGTTTTTATAAATATGCCTATATATATATATATATATTTATTTATTTTTTCACTGAAAAAACCATAGGTTTTACAAGCGTTATAGTTAGAAATTAGCATTTAAAAAACCTTTGAAATTCACTGTAAAAACGTTAGGTTTCAGGGACGTTATAGTTAGAAATTAGCATTTAAAAAACCTTTGAAATTCACTGAAAAAACCATAGGTTTCAGGAACGTTATAGTTAGTTGGACATTTCACTCATACAAAACAATAGAAATTCCTGCGTTATAGTTAGTTCAGCTAACTATAACTTGCGCCCCCGCAATGCAATGCTGATGACGTCACATATTACATCATTCATGACATGGTCAGTGACATCACTGATGACATCATCCAGTGACTGTGTGTTTCTATAAAGTTTAAATATGTTTTATATATATGCCAAGGTGTATTGAAGAATGAATGGGTGTATAAGTGTCTGGATGGATGATTTAGTAGGTGCGTGACTGACTGTATAAGTGAGTGATTAAATGTGTCTTACTGAATGCATGTGTTAGTGACTGATACAGACATTCACACAGTTTGTTTGTCAGTTGGTGTGTAAGCGGTTGCATGGGTTGGTGAGTAGCTAAATGTGGATCTATATGGGTTATTGATTGGTTCTTTGAGTACCTGTATGGGTGCCGGAATGTGTGTGTGGGTGGGGGGGTGTAACTCTGTGCATAGATGTGTGAGTGAATGATTCACTGGGTGTATGGGTTCAAGAGTGCATCTGTGAAGGGCTGTATGGGTGGGTGAGTGTGTGTATGGGTGTGTTGGTGAGTGAATGGATGCCTCAGTGGTACATGTGTGAGTAACTGCATATGTGAAAGGCAGTATTTGTGAATGTTGGAGTGTATAAATGACTATTTGTGAGAGTGAGTGATTGTGAGAGTGGCTGTATGGATCAGTGTGTTCTTGTATTAGTTATTGTATAAGAGTGTAACTATGTGTTAGTATATGTTTGAATAAGTGAGGTGGTGTGTGTATAACTGTACAGGTGAGTAAATGGGGGTGTGATTGATTCTTTGCATGACTGACTAGGTGTGTGAGTAACTCTATGGATGAGTGGCCGTGTGTGAGTGTCTGTATAGATATGTGAGTGCATATGATAATGCCGTATTGATGGCTGACTGCATGTATGAGTGACTGTATGGGTGAATGAGTGGATGTGTGTGTAGACCTAGGAATTAGTGAGTGGGTATGTACTAACTAGTATTGGTGTGTCTATGGTTTCGAAAATGATAGTCTGTATTTTAGAGTGGGTGTATCAAGGCTTATATTAGGGTGTGAGGAGGTGCATCAGATTTTCACATGGATGATGTCATCAGTAATGTCATCAGTGATGTTATTTGAGATGTCATCAGTGATGTCATCAGTGATGTCACTGACCATGTCATCAATGATGTAATATGTGACGTCATCAGCAGTGCATTGCGGGGGCGTGAGTTATAGTTAGCGGAACTAACTATAACGCCGGAATTTCTATGGTTTTGTGCGAGTGAAATGTCCAACTAACTATAACGTTCCTGAAACCTATGGTTTTTTCAGTGAATATAGATATATATAGATATATATAGATATATATTATATTTTATAACTTACTTGCAGTATACAAACTGCAGGGTTACATCCAGAATGAGGAGCAACCTGCATTAAGCCATGCCAAACGTGGGCTTTACAACAGCAAGCTCTGCTCTTATGGGGGCTTTAGCTCACATTCTTTATGTTTAAATGTCCTACCACTCTTCACACCTAATTCTACTAGCTAGGTTAGAGACAGGAACAGCAATCTCTATAAATAAAACTCATGATAATGGAAAGAAGAGATTAAAATAAATGCTTAAATCCACTGTGCAAAATATTTTGATGATGTTCTAAAAACAACATGATGGATTGGCAGCAAACGTATTTAGGTTTCAGCACAGTGGTGCTAGACGGAATCTATTGGAACATATTTGTTGAGAAATGGTGGAAATTAGACTGTGGATTCTTTACAAATTCATAACAGTCCGGCACATATTAGTACACTGCAAAAGATTGCTTTCATTTCATTGCCTGGATGGTAAATCTTCCATTATTTGTAGTACCTCGTTATGCAAACTGCTGATTTAACCTTCTTGCAATGGTAGTTGAACCATCAGAATGCCATAAAAACATGGTTGGTTTGACCGGAAGTAATACTGTTATCAGCCCTGGCATCACACATGGACGCTGGAACAGTGCAGATACTGTCCCTCTTCAGAGAGTGAGGGAAGCTTGCGTTGCTGAAGTTCATGTTGTAAATGTTTTGATACTGTTTTGATAACCAAGAAAGTGTCTACTGCTGATCCACGAGGTATCAGTTTTGCAGGTGAGTGAAGTTTTCTTTGCTGGTGCCCCTGGCATCACACATTGACCCTGGAACAGTGCAGATACTGTGTATGGTCAGAGAGTGGGGGAAGCTTGCACTGCTGACGTTCATTCTGTGACCTTTTTGTTAACCAAAAAAGCTTCTACTGCTGATAAACATGAGGTATCAGTTCTGGGTGTCAGTGAAGCTTTCTTTGCTGGTGCCCTGGCATCACACATGGACCCTCAAACAGTGCAGATACTGTGCATGTTCAGAGAGTGAGGGAAGCTTGCATTGCTGATGTACATGCTGGACATGTTTGTTAACCAAGAGAGCTTCTACTGATATACACATGAGGTATGAGTTCTGCGGGTGAGTGAAGCTTTCTTTGCTGTGCCCATGCTGTGTCTGTAGTGCAATCATCCCTCCATCCAACAGACACAGCATAGGCACAGCAAACAAAGCTTCACTCACCCGCAGAACTCATACTTCATGTGTATAGCAGTAGAAGACATGTTCTTTGTTTGATGCTTGAATTGTGCCTGTTCTGTGGAAGAGGTTAATACACATTACTGATGCTCAAGCTACATATTTTGTGAGTGACAGAAGCTTGCAATGGTTATATCCATGCTGTAAATGGTTATTTCCAAAGGGCACTTGCACTGATTATGTCTATTTCGTACTTGCTCTTTGACTGAGAAAAATGTACATTGCAGTCCCACCACAGGCATTGTGCAACCGAGCATAGAGATACTCAAGTAGTGTGTGTGACTGGCAAGCATTTCTGTGAAAACGTTCAATAGCTTGTTGCCAACTTGTATGCATGGTTCGGAATTTTTGGAACGAGTCAAGCAATTTGCCAGCCTCTACATGCCACATAAATACTACATACATTTACAAAAGTACAATTAATTAGTTAATCGGGCGCCAAGTGACTCTTGGAAGACACGTTGGTTTGCTGTCCCCTGCAGGCCACCATTTCTGTGTTTTTAGCGATTCGCAATGGGTCGCAAATTGTGACCTGCCTCATGAATATTGATGAGGCAGGTCCATTTCCGACCCACTCGGAACCGCAAACGTTGTCAAACACTGTTGTACATCGCATTTTGTGACTTCCTAATTGTGAGTGGCAAAAAGTCACAATTAGGAACTCGCAAAATGTAGCGGTCGTACCTGTGGCCCAAAATCATAAAAACATAGCAAGGGCTCCTTGATGAGGCTGGATCTCCATAAATATCCAGTTCTTCCTTTTTTGAGTCTAGTACATTTTTCAAAAACAATAGGCTTAATAATTGTTTCACTTATGCAAACAGTTGGCACAAAAAGAAATATAAAAGATTTAATGTCCTAAAACTCTTCCCCGCCTTGTTAAGCTCCATAGATGGTCTCCTGTATTTGCTAGTCATCGAGAAGTGCTTGAATGTTTGCCCATCTCTGTGTAGGAAGTTTGAGCATAAGTGGGAGTGATCCCTCTGTATGATTGTAGAATGCTGAAAACCTCACATTTTTCTCAATATTTTATCATTTTCTGATAATGTTTCCCTTACAGACGTTTGGGTATATGTTGGCTTCTGTGAACATGAGAAGATCTACTGCAGTGAGTATGCAGAGGATCATGAAAAAGGTAAGACTGAAGCATATGCGTATGTGTTGTGGGTGGTAAAAAGGCAAACAAAAATCTTTTGTTTCTCCTTGCTCAAAATGAGTTACCCATTGCTACTGTAATCCAGTGGTGTAGCTAGGCCTTAGGCCGCCCATGGCTGCCCCTGCGTTTGCCACCCGTCGACGCTGAAGGTAAGAGCGGGGTGGGCCGCCGCCGCCCCCAAGACTCATTCCGCCTGGGGCAGAATCCTCCCGCCTTACTATGCCACTGCTGTAAACTCCGTGGATGGCCAAGATCTGACATAAAATTGGTGTAATTCCTCATGTCATCGCTTTGGTGTGGCAGACTATATTTAACATACTCAGCATCCGACATTTTCAAAGTAGCTACCTCAAAACATATCAGAAATGAGGATATGAGTAGTTTTTAAATCTTTACTGCCTTCCTGGCTGATCATAATCATGAATTTTTTTGTCAATATTTAATGAAGAATTAGTCAACCACAATACAAGTGATTATTTTTTGCCTGGTGAGCCTGCCTTGGTAGTAGGGATATTTCTGTAATTGTTTTGGAACAACCTATCTCCAGCGCTTTAACAAATTTTCTATTACGGACCTTTCCACAAGGCCCTGAAATACCATCTATTTTCGTAAATAAGGCCTGTTAGTCTTAGATTTAGTGTAGTCCCCTTTGACCACCAGTTTTATCACCAAAATGCCTTTCGGAGAATATTACGCTATGCAGATACCCTCACTCACTGATCCAGTACTGATGGATATAATTAAGTGATGAGGCAGTGCTCTAGGTAATTAACTTTCTAGAGGGCGTTTGGCTTCTTTGCTTGCTTAAGTGCACGTAGAAGCATAACAATTGAAAAATGGGGCACTGTTTATGTATCCTCAAGACTAAGGATTATCTTTTCATTTTCAATCAAATGGATATAAATGCATTTTTGTACACCAAAACTACATTTCGGAAGTTGGCTTAAAAAATGGAAGACTACCTTTTAAAATGCCAATGGATATGGTTGATATCCGCTTCTGTTATTTCTGTGGTGCAGTCATTGAGTTTTGTTGTAAACAACTGATTGTAACTATTTAAAAATGCCAACAATAGCGGGTTCAAAAACTGGAGGGGTGAAGGCAAAAGGTTTGAGGATGACCGTGCGGATAGAGCCAAATCCAATAGGAATTTGTGATGTGGATTCTATTTTAGGAGGACGCACACCCAGCCGCGTTATTTATTTAATTTTACCTCGTGGTCATCTCTCAAAATCCCCCCTCACCTGGCCCCACCGCTCTTACCTGCAGCGGCCGCAGCTGCGCACACGTAGACAGCCCAGACATCTCTCTTGTTCCTTCAATCTCCTGGTAGAAGGGGTTTGTAGGTTGTGATCATTATAAATCCACCAGATCAGTGTAGACAAAAAGAAACAGAAGAAAAGCTATTTACTAACCAAGCATTCCTGTCCTACCTCCTCTCAACAACTCTGAAGCAACGGAGATGAGTCTCTCAATCGTTTCCCTTTCAAGACCTCTCTCATAAAGTGTGTCATATTGCACTCCTCTGAGAGATAGGACTTCTCTGGGTGCTTCAGCCTATGACTATGGAGTTGTTTGATGATCAATGCAGTCTGAGTCTCCACACCTTGCCTTTCAAATGACCTTCTGCTGATACAATTTGTTTTACAGAATGGCCTACATCTCCTGATGTTTCTGAATGCCAGGCTTTCTCCCCAGAGAATGTGACTGATGCTGAAGAAGGTGAGAGAGCTTCTTTTTCAATTTGCCGAGCAAATATTAAATGTTCTACAGCACTGTATGCTCTCCCAGCTTCCGAGATGGTTGGCAACCCATGCTTCGGCAGCCTCATGTGAATACACTCTTAACATAAGATAGACTCTTGTGAACCTCATGGCTTGTGACCCTCCTCAAGAAGCAGTGTCCCTGACTAAGAGGGTCACAGGATCACTAAGGAATGAGTGAACCTGAATCACCACAGAAGGGTTTGTTATAATGTATCCGGTATCCGCACAGATTTTGTTTTATTCTTGATTATTTTTAAGTCCCAGAGTCAGCAAAGGGTACCTGCTTTCCGTGACTCCATGGTGGGGCGTCTGTGCCACTGCTCGCTCCAGATGTGATGCGCATTTTATGCATTAACTTCAGAGTGGAGCAAGAAAAAAAGCATTTTATTTTTTATTTTTCATCATTGACCCTAGTCTTTTCCACTGAGAGGGCCCTATTGTCCCACTAGCCCACACTGGATGTGTTCTTCAGTATCCAGAAGACTAAAAATGAATGAAGATTCCAAAACAAAAGTTAATGGTTAGAATGCCCTCCCTGAACCCTTCTTCACTTCCTATGATTTGAAGATGGGCTAATCAATATGCCATGCCCATGCTTTCCTCTTTATCTTTATTCGTATTAGAACACAGCTACATAAACGAGATGATATGGAACATGCCACACCCCACAACATCATGTGCTTTTACAAAGCAGTGGCTGTCAGACGTGTTTCCCATATACTGTCTTTAATGCATTTGAAACCAGTAATAATATTGTCATAACATTCTGAGCCACCTTGGGGGTCGGCAGGCTATGTGTCTTTTCAATTCAAACAATAATAACATATTTCTTGAAAGCACTTAATGCCAAAATTCTTGCTATTTCTAAGCACTATAAATACAGGTGTTACTACTGATCAAGTTAAAGGTACTGAGGGCATATTTACAAGCCCTATCGCCACCACAATGTCACTTTTCAGGACTTGTGGTGCAGTTAAGGGCTTCGCCTTATTTACAAGGCAGCGTTAAGGCCCCCTTTCACCTTTCACGCTACACTTTGCGTGAAAGGGGTGGGCAATGGGTGTTGTGGTGGTGTTTCACCGCAACACCCATTGACTTTGACACTGCCCCATATTTACAAGGGTAGCGTAAATATGGGGCAGCACCAAAATAAGACTAGGGAAAACCTGGTCTTACCCTGGCGAAACGAGGAGAATTTTTAATTTCTCCTCGTTTTTACTGTTTCCATGCGTGCTGCGTTGGGCAGCACACATGGAAACAGCAAAACACCAATAATTGTATATGTGCAGGAAGGTGTCCCTTCCTGCACATAAACAATCATTTTTAAAGAATGAAGTTTTGCAACTTCTGTGTGTGCTGCATTAAGAAGCACACATAGAAGTTACAAAACCTCATTTAAAG